>CANNZV010000999.1:336355-528165 GCA_947561585.1 Caprella mutica
CAGAGCTATAGGGGGGATATTACGCGTGTCCCGGTAGGCTGTGACGTCACATGTCAACAATGGTGCGTACGTTTCTACGTACAGTACAAACACAAAAGATGGCTGCAACACACCCAACTTTTGTTAAATAACGTTTTCGGTGATATTTTTTCTAATTCCACATTACCGCATGCTATTATCCAATCTTTATAGTCATACGGACGAAAATTAAAAAAATGACTGTTGATGAAATTGCTACTGGTCTTTATACACCCAAAATAGTAACAAATTTTTAGTCTTGAAGAAGACGATTTATTCAAGATAATTAGATCATTAGTCAGATTGGTCGCGTTGACCGCCATCTTAATTCTCTATTCCACGTGACCCACAGCAATTCTGTTTACTATGACGTGACCTCTTGTTTACATACATGACGTCACAGCCTACCCAGAATAAATTTGAATAATACATGTAACTGGGGTACTATACTATTCTGTTTACTATGGCATAACTAACTAGATACAAACATGCATTCATTTGATAGCTATAGTATAGAATAATTATTCTATTTATTTTGAATAAAGATAACAAATTTGGATTTAATACTGGAACGACTAACGGGCCTGAGAACACAGTCTGGTTTGAAATATTGATGCAGAATTTAAAAACTAATTAACTTGAGTTGCTGAAACTTCATTGTCTTTGACATAATTATGTATTGATTAATTATCAGTGAAAATAAGGCAACATATTTTGAAATATATAGTATTAGCTATAACTATCATTTTAGGTCAGTAGGGCCTCTGGAGTCCGGGTGAAGTGCAACCGCTGATGTGTCACATTTTTCATCACACTAGGAACATCACTTATAGGAATATTAGCTATTTTTGGTGTGAATCAAATTGTGAAGCAACAGCTCATGTATTTCACCCGAGCGCCAGATTTCCGCATGTAATAAAACTAAATAAAAACTACACATGTTCCAATATTTTCATCGATTTCACATAAATACGTCTCTGACAATTAAAGCCCGAATATCCGGCAACAAAAGTTAAGTTTGAAAGTACAAATCCACATTCCGACAGGAACAAGCCTCTCAGGCACTTAAGGAGTTCCAGGGTTAAACATATTTTATTTTGATACATGATATCCTAATAGGGAAATTGAAAATTACCAGACGGTTCAACATAGTAAGATTATATACCAATAAGAGTATCAAATAATTATTTACATCTTAAATATAAGAAAACGTTTATGATTTGTCACTTTATTTCTATATTCGAAAATGTGTAACTGTTGAGATATTAGCTAGTAGGTATTTCACCCTACTTGTTCACCTTTCAACACAGCAGTCACCACATCGTCAACAGTAACGGGTTCAGCCTTAGTGTCTCCGTTGGAGTCTCCTGGAGAGGATTGGAGCAGAAGGTGAGGGGCGAATCTGAGGGCGAAAATGTAGCTACTATACAGGGTGGCGCAAAAATAGGAAACTCATTTTCAAAATAGTTTATTTAACAAACTATCAAACCTGAAAATTTTCTAAAAATAAAGTTTTATTCGTTTACTTTTTCTGCATCTATCTTGATAATCTGTTAAGAGTTACGACAAAAATTAAACATCCTGCAGCAAATTAAAAAAATGTAAATAAAAAGGGCTTGCGCGAGGATGATATAGCTATACGAAAAAAATCATAAGAGGTATAATTTATTTCCATAAGGTAGAAGTTGAAATTGAATCCTACTATTTTTTATTCAATCAACGTTTTTGTTATTTACTCTTTCATTCATGAAAATACTTCTTCATCACCAATCACGATATCTTCTACAAAATGTGCATTTCTTTGCAGAAACCATCTTGAAAAAATTTAGACTGTGCGGTAAATCAGTTCCAAGAGTTCGAGCCTTACATGCTTCTTCAAAGGATGATACTTCACATCGTGTTTAACAATTCGGTGAGATGTGTCTTGAATGATGTCTAATCCTTATTTTCTGATTGATATTTATATATTCTCAATAAATTGTTCATGAAAAAGATTAATGTTTTCATGTCTTCATTCTTTTCTCCTGCGACATTATCAATTTTTGTTCAAATGGTTTCTACAGTTTAGAACTTATTACCATTTGTCAATATGGGTTTATAGTTGGTGGAAATCTTTCCAGAAAAGTTGTTGTCAAAAGATTATAATACGGTAGAGCTATTCTACAGTGAAATCCTGTATAGTGAATGTAATGTCACGAGTAAGTAAGAAGCCGCTATAGTGAACAAAATTTCTTCAGTCTGCCATAAAACTAATGCCTAATGAGTTACCTTGTTTCACAGTAAGCTAACAAGTTACCTTGTTTCACAGTAAGTACCAAGTTACCTTGTTTCACAGTAAGCTAACAAGTTACCTTGTTTCACAGTAAGCTAACAAGTTACCTTGTTTCACAGTAAGCTAACAAGTTACCTTGTTTCACAGTAAGCTAACAAGTTACCTTGTTTCACAGTAAGCTAATAAGTTACCTTGTTTCACAGTAAGCTAATAAGTTACCTTGTTTCACAGTAAGCTAATAAATTACCTTGTTTCACAGTAATCTAATAAGTTACCTTGTTTCACAGTAAGCTAACAAGTTACCTTGTTTCACAGTAATCTAATAAGTTACCTTGTTTCACAGTAATCTAATAAGTTACCTTGTTTCACAGTAAGCTAATAAATTACCTTGTTTCACAGTAATCTAATAAGTTACCTTGTTTCACAGTAAGCTAATAAGTTACCTTGTTTCACAGTAAGCTAATAAGTTATCTTGTTTCACAGTAAGCTAACAAGTTACCTTGTTTCACAGTAAGCTAACAAGTTACCTTGTTTCACAGTAATCTAATAAGTTACCTTGTTTCACAGTAAGCTAACAAGTTACCTTGTTTCACAGTAAGCTAATAAGTTACCTTGTTTCACAGTAAGCTAATAAATTACCTTGTTTCACAGTAATCTAATAAGTTACCTTGTTTCACAGTAAGCTAACAAGTTACCTTGTTTCACAGTAAGCTAACAAGTTACCTTGTTTCACAGTAAGCTAATAAGTTACGTTGTTTCACAGTAAGCTAATAAGTTACCTTGTTTCACAGTAATCTAATAAGTTACCTTGTTTCACAGTAAGCTAATAAATTACCTTGTTTCACAGTAATCTAATAAGTTACCTTGTTTCACAGTAAGCTAATAAGTTACCTTGTTTCACAGTAATCTAATAAGTTACCTTGTTTCACAGTAAGCTAATAAGTTACCTTGTTTCACAGTAAGCTAATAAGTTACCTTGTTTCACAGTAATCTAATAAGTTACCTTGTTTCACAGTAAGCTAATAAGTTACCTTGTTTCACAGTAAGCTAATAAGTTACCTTGTTTCACAGTAAGCTACATGGTCACGACTCTGGTCCTCCACGAATTCTTTTGACAACCTCTCAAGAGCAACCAAATCCCCTCTGAAAAGAAAAAAATGAGATGAAGATAAAGTTATGGTGGGCCATAGGAGATGAAGTTATGGTGGGGCAATAGAAGACTAAGAGAGTTAAGTTATGGTGGTGAATATAAACTTATATATACTCAAATCATTACATTTTACGATAGCTTAAGGAACAATATTAGGTAGTCGATCTGCCGATAGTAAATTTTCAGATTAGTCTTTTAATTTCACATGACCATACCGTAAATAATTAGTCCAAGCTACAGAGACATTTAGTAGCTACTTTAATTTCTACCTACACTACCACTATCTACAATAACATCTCTCTGTATAATTACTACAATATCTCGTAGCTGTGACAATATTGTGTGAAGTCATAACAAGTAAAAGTTAGAGTCATTGTAAAGAATTGAGAACGTCATCCTTGCCGTTATTCTCCTTCTTGTTGTTGTTGTTTTTTATAGAGATTTTATTATAGTATATTCTCGACGTGAACGAAATATTTGCACATTATAATTTCAATAATATTAACAACTAGATAATAAAGAATAACTAAATTTAAATATAGGTTATAATTAAAGAATATTATTTAGTTTAAAGTTATAGTTAATTGAATAATATCTCTTAGGGTAAGTCCCGAGTTATTGGACGATCCCAAGTTTTCGATCATATAAGAAAATTATATAATAAAAGTCAAATAACAATTACATAAATTTTCTTTTTTATGGTCGAAGATGTGAAACTGACCGATAACTCGGAAGCTACCCTAAAGTTTACTATACATCTTCACCTTCCTTAAATAGAAATATTTCACTGTTTGCTTTTATTTTTAGTTCACTTTTTAGAGTAACCAATGCTCTTAAAGCCACAATGACTGGCAGAAAATTAAATGAGTCGCAGAAAATACAAGTCATATATTGGTACAGTCAGAGAAAAGTCTAGCTGTGGTTTCAAAAACGCCACTAATTCAAAAAAGAAACTTAATTAATAGTAATGCTTGCTCGTATTTTAAAATGGTCTGGGTACACGATGACAAGTTTCTATTTGAAAATAATAGAAAATTAGAGAACTGTGGTTTGTGAAATTAACATTAGTGTCTCTTCTCAGAGTGCCCTGTATTGTTACATAATAAAAAATTAATGAGTTATAAATTGTGATTATAGTTTAAGTAGCTAGGTAGCTTTAACATCAAAAAAACGTTTGAATTTGAAATTTCGTTCTATAAAATTTTTTATTACAATTCAGAGATATTATTGAAAGGGACTTATTTAAATAACTTGCAGCTACGAGTACATTGATAGTGTCCTCTAATTGGGAAAATACCCTAACTATCTGTAAAAGAATAATAAAATCATCTAGCTAATAAAACAGAATAAAAAAATTCAAACATAACTGTTCATAAAAACCCAATAACAAAAACATGACTTTTTACTGACATGTGCGTTAAATGTACTCACTGTACTGCAGGTAGAACATGACTTATTTACTGACATGTGCGTTAAATGTACTCACTGTACTGCAGGTAGAACATGACTAATTTACTGACATGTGCGTTAAATGTACTCACTGTACTGCAGGCAGAACATGACTTATTTACTGACATGTGCGTTAAATGTACTCACTGTACTGCAGGTAGAACATGACTAATTTACTGACATGTGCGTTAAATGTACTCACTGTACTGCAGGTAGAACATGACTTATTTACTGACATGTGAGTTAAATGTACTCACTGTACTGCAGGTAGAACATGACTTATTTACTGACATGTGAGTTAAATGTACTCACTGTACTGCAGGTAGAACATGACTTATTTACTGACATGTGTGTTAAATGTACTCACTGTACTGCAGGTAGAACATGACTTATTTACTGACATGTGAGTTAAATGTACTCACTGTACTGCAGGTAGAACATGACTTATTTACTGACATGTGAGTTAAATGTACTCACTGTACTGCAGGTAGAACATGACTTATTTACTGACATGTGAGTTAAATGTACTCACTGTACTGCAGGTAGAACATGACTTATTTACTGACATGTGAGTTAAATGTACTCACTGTACTGCAGGTAGAACATGACTTATTTACTGACATGTGAGTTAAATGTACTCACTGTACTGCAGGTAGAACATGACTTATTTACTGACATGTGAGTTAAATGTACTCACTGTACTGCAGGTAGAACATGACTAATTTACTGACATGTGCGTTAAATGTACTCACTGTACTGCAGGTAGAACATGACTTATTTACTGACATGTGAGTTAAATGTACTCACTGTACTGCAGGTAGAACATGACTTATTTACTGACATGTGAGTTAAATGTACTCACTGTACTGCAGGTAGAACATGACTTATTTACTGACATGTGCGTTAAATGTACTCACTGTACTGCAGGTAGAACATGACTTATTTACTGACATGTGAGTTAAATGTACTCACTGTACTGCAGGTAGAACATGACTAATTTACTGACATGCGAGTTAAATGTACTCACTGTACTGCAGGTAGAACATGACTTATTTACTGACATGTAAGTTAAATGTACTCACTGTACTGCAGGTAGAACATGACTTATTTACTGACATGTGCGTTAAATGTACTCACTGTACTGCAGGTAGAACATGACTTATTTACTGACATGTGAGTTAAATGTACTCACTGTACTGCAGGTAGAACATGACTTATTTACTGACATGTGCGTTAAATGTACTCACTGTACTGCAGGTAGAACATGACTTATTTACTGACATGTGCGTTAAATGTACTCACTGTACTGCAGGTAGAACATGACTTATTTACTGACATGTGAGTTAAATGTACTCACTGTACTGCAGGTAGAACATGACTTATTTACTGACATGTGCGTTAAATGTACTCACTGTACTGCAGGTAGAACATGACTTATTTACTGACATGTGAGTTAAATGTACTCACTGTACTGCAGGTAGAACATGACTTATTTACTGACATGTGCGTTAAATGTACTCACTGTACTGCAGGTAGAACATGACTTATTTACTGACATGTGAGTTAAATGTACTCACTGTACTGCAGGTAGAACATGACTTATTTACTGACATGTGCGTTAAATGTACTCACTGTACTGCAGGTAGAACATGACTTATTTACTGACATGTGAGTTAAATGTACTCACTGTACTGCAGGTAGAACATGACTTATTTACTGACATGTGCGTTAAATGTACTCACTGTACTGCAGGTAGAACATGACTTATTTACTGACATGCAAGTTAAATGTACTCACTGTACTGCAGGTAGAACATGACTTATTTACTGACATGTGAGTTAAATGTACTCACTGTACTGCAGGTAGAACATGACTTATTTACTGACATGTGAGTTAAATGTACTCACTGTACTGCAGGTAGAACATGACTTATTTACTGACATGTGTGTTAAATGTACTCACTGTACTGCAGGTAGAACATGACTTATTTACTGACATGTGCGTTAAATGTACTCACTGTACTGCAGGTAGAACATGACTTATTTACTGACATGTGCGTTAAATGTACTCACTGTACTGCAGGTAGAACATGACTAATTTACTGACATGTGAGTTAAATGTACTCACTGTACTGCAGGTAGAACATGACTTATTTACTGACATGCGAGTTAAATGTACTCACTGTACTGCAGGTAGAATGTACTCGAAACCCTTCAGGAAGTGTTTCAGGTCTTTGGGTTGTTTCACCACGAGGGCTTCCTTCAAATCAGAGAGAGACCCATCACCTGGCTTGTCCAGATTCTTCTTCCTGTGGAAAAAGTTATACATTAGCTACTATTTTCAGATATTAATCTATAATATCTTTTTCAATCGTGTATTTTAAAGTATTTTTTCAATAATTTTCATAAAGGCTTTTTTTCAAGTTTTATTTACAATAGTTTTTTTCCATAGTTTTTGATATTCAATAGATAATTCAATTGTTATGGTAGTTCTCTAATCGTTTTTTTTTCTATTTTATCTAATACAATTTTTTTATACAAACTGATTGAAATAAAATGATAAAAAACATCCAAGACTAAGTGGTTGATGATAAAAACAGCACTGGTGTTTTTGCATAATAGCTATATCTTACAGCGGTCAATAGTCAATTACTAAAGAGAAAAAAAATTAAAAAACATGATAAAGAGACAGAATGATAATGATGAGAAGAAATAAACAGGATGATTGTGCAGTTTTAGCAATGCATGATAAATAATAAATAATTATTGAAATTACATTATAACCTATTAAACACTTTAATCAACCCTTCAGCGAATAGGATCGGTTCCCAGTTATCGACCTGTTTCACAATTTCGATCGAATAAAAATTATATAAATCAACATTCTGACTCGTTATTTCAATTGGTATTCATGATGCCAGCAGGTATAATGAATACCAATTGAAATAACTAATTAAAATAAGTATTTTATTCATAGATCGAAAATGTGGAACCTGTCGATAAATCAGAACTCACCCTAAAGAAAATTATTCATCATTACATTAGTAGCAATCATTGAACTATTGGATAATAGCGAAGCAATTCGTCTGTGCAAGAAAATAAAGAGCTTTTAACTTTCCCCTTTGATTTGGACTGAGTCATCTTAATACAGTAACTAAAAACACAGGAAATAATTAGATAGAACTTATGTAAGAGCAGGAGTCTATAGTGGCAGTGTATTAATACAGAATACACAGTGTAGTGTGTACTGTATTAATACAGAATACAGTGTGTGTACTGTATTAATACAGTACACACAATGTGTACTGTATTAGTACAGCATACACAGTGTGTACTGTATTAATACAGAATACACAGTGTGTACTGTATTAATACAGTACACACTGTGTACTGTATTAATACAGAATACACTGTGTTTACTGTATTAATACAGAATACACTGTGTTAATACACACTATACTAAAACTAAAATAAATATATTTTTAGGTAAGATAATTTTAATTTTTTTTTACTG
Organism: Caprella mutica; assembly: GCA_947561585.1. Taxonomy (NCBI): domain Eukaryota; kingdom Metazoa; phylum Arthropoda; class Malacostraca; order Amphipoda; family Caprellidae; genus Caprella; species Caprella mutica. Next base: position 344,758 of record CANNZV010000999.1, read on the forward strand.
TTTTGCCATTTATTATTTAGTTACTCTATCACAAGATGAAACATCTAAAAATATTTTAACAGAGGTTTTAACATCTTCTTTAACAGCTGCAAGTCATATCGCTCAAAAGGACATCAAGTACAAGGGACTCACGTTAGCAGTTCCCATATTGTTTCTGCGCGGAAAGAACCATCCAAATGAACGTGAAGATGAACCTGAAAACAAGTAATTGAATAAATTATAATAAAATACAAACTTTGAACATGTTCAATTATTCAGAACTAGTCAAAATAATTTTTGAGAATTGCTAAAAAAAATGGATTGAAATAGACAATTATTATGTAGATAGAAATTAGTGGGGTTTCACAGTTGGTATCCATGATACATACCTAGCTGCAGGTATCATGGTTACAAAATAAGATAACAGGTAAATAATAATTACAGTCTGTTGGTCTCTTATAATATCGAAATACGGAACCTTCCAATAACTCAAAACTTATATATCCTGGTACAGCAAAACCTCGTAGTAGACCATAGTTACGTTCCAAGTTTGTTTGGTCTAGTAAGAAACTCACTTCAGTAGTTTCCTACTAGACCAACATCGTTTTCTCTAAAAAGTGAAGCAGTGACTTTAACATTTCGATAGCTCTATTTGTTTATGATAGCTTTAGTGCAAAATTAATGGGGACTAACATACCAATTTTGAAGGCAAACAAATTTAGAAACAGTATGAATTTTTGTTTCAATTAAAACGAATAAAATATTTTTTCAATTAAATTATCATTTTATGAAATTATAACAGTCTTCACTGTATCTAGTTTTCTGTAACTATTCACATCATTTTTCCAGCACAGACTCTACCATTGAATCTGAAACCGATTCTGCCTTATGTTTTATCCTAAAAACAGCATAAATAAATATAGTATAGAATTCAAATTATTGATTTATCTTTAAAACAGAATTGTAGTTATTACTCCTTGTAATATTTACACTAGAATAACTGTCAGGTGACAAAAAATGTGTTTTGTCTAGTACGAGGTTTTTTCCAGTACAGTTTCAAATATTTCTTAGTCTAATAGGAGGTTTGTCTACTACAGGCTGGTCTACTACGGAATTTGCTGTATAACATTAATAAAAAATAATTCAATAGTCACCAGAGTAACTATTTTGTAATGATTATCTTGTCCCAAGAGACGAATCAATGAAGGTTAACATTAGTAGCTAATAGATAAGATAAAGTATCAGTGAGGTGTGTAAAGTACATCTTAGTTACCAAACGATTACCCAATTACCAAACGAATACCCAGTTAACAAACGAATACTCAGTTACCAAAAGATTACCCAGTTACCAAAAGATTACCCAGTTACCAAAAGATTACCCAGTTACCAAAAGATTACCCAGTTACCAAAAGATTATCCAGTTACCAAAAGATTACCCAGTTACCAAAAGATTACCCAGTTACCCAAAGATTACCCAGTTACCCAAAGATTACCCAGTTACCCAAAGATTACCCAGTTACCCAAAGATTACCCAGTTACCCAAAGATTACCAAATTACCCAGTTACCCAAAGATTACCAAATTACCCACCAAAGATTACCAAATTACCCACCAAAGATTACCAAATTACCCACCAAAGATTACCAAATTACCCACCAAAGATTACCAAATTACCCACCAAAGATTACCCAGTCACCCACCAAAGATTACCCAGTCACCCACCAAAGATTACCCAGTCACCCACCAAAGATTACCCAGTCACCCACCAAAGATTACCCAGTCACCCACCAAAGATTACCCAGTCACCCACCAAAGATTACCCAGTCACCCACCAAAGATTACCCAGTCACCCACCAAAGATTACCCAGTCACCCACCAAAGATTACCCAGTCACCCACCAAAGATTACCCAGTCACCCACCAAAGATTACCCAGTCACCCACCAAAGATTACCCAGTCACCCACCAAAGATTACCCAGTCACCCACCAAAGATTACCCAGTCACCCACCAAAGATTACCCAGTCACCCACCAAAGATTACCCAGTCACCCACCAAAGATTACCCAGTCACCCACCAAAGATTACCCAGTCACCCACCAAAGATTACCCAGTCACCCACCAAAGATTACCCAGTCACCCACCAAAGATTACCCAGTCACCCACCAAAGATTACCCAGTCACCCACCAAAGATTACCCAGTCACCCACCAAAGATTACCCAGTCACCCACCAAAGATTACCCAGTCACCCACCAAAGATTACCCAGTCACCCACCAAAGATTACCCAGTCACCCACCAAAGATTACCCAGTCACCCACCAAAGATTACCCAGTCACCCACCAAAGATTACCCAGTCACCCACCAAAGATTACCCAGTCACCCACCAAAGATTACCCAGTCACCCACCAAAGATTACCCAGTCACCCACCAAAGATTACCCAGTCACCCACCAAAGATTACCCAGTTAGTCAAGAATTATATACCCATTTAGTCAAAAATTATATACCCAGTTAGTCAAAAATTATATACCCAGTTGGTCAAAAATTATATACCCAGTTGGTCAAGAATTACATACCCAGTTGGTCAAGAATTATATACCCAGTTAGTCAAGAATTATATACCCATTTAGTCAAGAATTATATACCCATTTAGTCAAGAATTATATACCCAGTTGGTCAAGAATTATATACCCAGTTGGTCAAGAATTATATACCCAGTTGGTCAAGAATTATATACCCAGTTGGTCAAGAATTATATACCCAGTTGGTCAAGAATTATATACCCAGTTAGTCAAGAATTATATACCCAGTTAGTCAAGAATTACCCAGTTAGTCAAGAATTATATACCCAGTTGGTCAAGAATTATATACCCAGTTGGTCAAGAATTATATACCCAGTTGGTCAAGAATTATATACCCAGTTAGTCAAGAATTATATACCCAGTTAGTCAAAAATTATATACCCAGTTAGTCAAAAATTATATACCCAGTTAGTCAAGAATTATATACCCAGTTAGTCAAGAATTATATACCCAGTTAGTCAAGAATTACCCAGTTAGTCAAGAATTATATACCCAGTTAGTCAAGAATTATATACCCAGTTAGTCAAGAATTATATACCCAGTTAGTCAAGAATTATATACCCAGTTAGTCAAGAATTACCCAGTTAGTCAAGAATTACCCAGTTAGTCAAGAATTACCCAGTTAGTCAAGAATTACCCAGATAGTCAAGAATTACCACGTTAGTCAAGAATTACCCAGTTAGTCAAGAATTACCCAGTTAGTCAAGAATTACCCAGTTAGTCAAGAATTACCCAGTTAGTCAAGAATTACCCAGTTAGTCAAGAATTACCCAGTTAGTCAAGAATTACCCAGTTAGTCAAGAATTACCCAGTTAGTCAAGAATTACCCAGTTAGTCAAGAATTACCCAGTTAGTCAAGAATTATCCAGTTAGTCAAGAATTACCCAGTTAGTCAAGAATTACCCAGTTAGTCAAGAATTACCCAGTTAGTCAAGAATTACTCAGTTAGTCAAGAATTACCCAGTTAGTCAAGAATTACCCAGTTAGTCAAGAATTACACAGTTAGTCAAGAATTACCCAGTTAGTCAAGAATTACCCAGTTAGTCAAGAATTACCCAGTTAGTCAAGAATTACCCAGTTAGTCAAGAATTACCCAGTTAGTCAAGAATTACCCAGTTGATAAGAATTACCCAGTTAGTCAATGATTACCCAGTTAGTCAATGATTACCCAGTTAGTCAATGATTACCCAGTTAGTCAATGATTACCCAGTTAGTCAATGATTACCCAGTTAGTCAATGATTACCCAGTTAGTCAATGATTACCCAGTTAGTCAATGATTACCCAGTTAGTCAATGATTGCAGAGTTAGTCAATGATTACCCAGTTAGTCAATGATTACCCAGTTAGTCAATGATTACCCAGTTAGTCAATGATTACCCAGTTAGTCAATGATTACCCAGTTAGTCAATGATTACCCAGTTAGTCAATGATTACCCAGTTAGTCAATGATTACCCAGTTAGTCAATGATTACCCAGTTAGTCAATGATTACCCAGTTAGTCAATGATTACCCAGTTAGTTCAACTTAGTCAATGATTACCCAGTTAGTCAATGATTACCAATTTACCAAGTTAGTCAATGATTACCAAGTTAGTCAATGATTACCCAGTTAGTCAATGATTACCCAGTTAGTCAATGATTACCCAGTTAGTCAATGATTACCCAGTTAGTCAATGATTACCCAGTTAGTTCAACTTAGTCAATGATTACCCAGTTAGTCAATGATTACCAATTTACCAAGTTAGTCAATGATTACCAAGTTAGTCAATGATTACCCAGTTAGTCAATGATTACCCAGTTACCAAATGATTACCCAGTTACCCAATGATTACCCAGTTACCCAATGATTACCCAGTTACAATTTACCCAAAGATTACCAACCCAGTAACCTAAAGAATAGCTACCCAGTTTAGTTACCCAAAGATATAGATAAGGTAGGTATGGCGTATGAGGAATAAATAGCCCATAGTATGGAGAATTAGCTAGCCTAGGTACCTTACCTACCTAAGTTAAAGTCCTAGAAACCTACCTAGTTACCTAAGTCCTAAGGTACCCAGATATACTAAAATAATTGTTAAGTTTTTATATTATGCCGGTAACTGGTTATACATTGTATGATAGTATCAATTAAATATTTTCAACTTGGCTATATATTAAATTGTAACCACAAAATGATACATTCCGTTAATTGAGTACTTCCCCTGCTAAGTCATTTATAGTTCGGGTATTCCTTTTTTTTTTTAACTTGAGGATGTTTCTCTAACAGGTTGTCTACTTATCCTTAAAATATTTAAATACCTTAATGCTTTATTAAAAGACACTCACCCTGGATTTAGGAGCTCCATTTAATTTCTCAGTGTAATTATCCATATTTATTATTGAAGGTGAAGTGTTTTTAAAGAAAGGATGATCAGTTTTAACCTTTGCAGAGAGGAACACAACCTTTCTTAACGGTGTCAGAGACGCAACTGCTGAGTGCCTGGCACCGACGAATGGGTCACAAGACTCAGTAGAGACAATGGAGATTGTTTGTGTCCGTGACGTCATCATAGCAATACTTTAACATGCTATTTAAGGTAATTAAAGTAAGGAAAGCTGTACAAACTCATTAGTTTTTGTCAGTGTATGTATACAGTAATAGATGTTCAGTTTTAAAACTGGTTAGTCTTAAAATTAAAATCTATATGTGTTGTTCTGGTGACGTCACATACATAAAGTATCCTATTGTCATTTCTGCGTATATTGTAAATAGTGTGCAATTGAGCAATTTCCTCATATGACGTCATCATTACAGCACACCGAAATACAAATTTAGAGGCTATTTAGTATGTAGACTGAACAAATCTATTATTGTTACCATACTGTAACAATTACTAATGAGTTTGTATAGCTTTACTCACTTTAATTACCTTAAATAGCATGTTAAAGTGTTGCTATGATGACGTCACGGACACAAACCATCTACATTGTCTCTACTGAATCTATTTTTTGTAGTTGGTTGTAGGAGGAATCAAAGAGTAACGTCTCTAAAATCTAAATCTTAAATCATATTTAAAGGCGATCACCATTTTACTTTTATTATTCTCATATGGAGAACATAATACAAGGAAATTAAGATAGTTATTCCAACTACAAAGAAGTTATTATATACAGCAACAGACTATCAAAAGCATGTTTATTTAAATTATTTATTTTGGTTGTGATATGTTGTCATGAGTCACGCGGTCGTCAAGGGAGAATATTTTTCTATGCGGGTACCTAACTAGTAACAATACCTTAGGCCAAAAATAAGTTGGGTAAGTTCTGAGTTATCGACTGCTTCCATATTTTCGATCATATAAGGATAGCTCGTTAATTTAATTGGCATTCATGATACCTTCAGACATCATGAATACCAATTAAAATAATGTGTAATTGTTCGTTAACTCAGAACTTACCCTAATAAACAAATGACAGTATATGATAGCAAATAAGTTAATTTTGTTACAGATACATATCATCTTTGACATTAGGTACAATTAATTAATTTGTTCATAGAATAAAACAAAGTATTCACAGCAAGAGGTTTTGTTAATATATTCCCCCTGTTGTAACTGTGTAACATAACAAATAAATATTTAAATTCTAGCAATTAGGTACCTTAGTGTCGTTATTAAGAAATAATATAATATTGATATTTACTTTAAAAATAATGAAACATAATTAATCAAACTTTATAAAGATAATTATGCAATAGGTTAATTCCTAGTTCACGTCCCTATTTCATTCGGGTGTAGGGATTGTCAAATAGGTATTTGGATTAATAAATCTATTTATTATTCGTTTAAAGGTTTAAATTTTGATAAACTTACTATAGAAACGTTTATATACTTTCAGAAACAATTAATATCTTAAAAGAAGGCCAAAAACGCATTGTTTGTTTAAAAATCTAAATTTGAAATCAAAACAAAGAGTGTACAATCTTCTTTCTCAGCGTCAGGTTGGAGATTCGTTCGATTGTTGCTCACAGATTGTTGCTCACCGTACCCCATTTCATTCAGGTAGGGAGGTACGTAGCTGATGAACTTTTCACATGGAGTCCAATCTCGAAGTATATTTAAACAACATACGTCAGATATTTTAATTTATTTGTTTTTTAGACGATATTCATATTCTTAAATTTCGTGAATTTAAATTTACAATATTCCTTTCAGATTTTATTTATGCAGTTAAAATAGTACTAGATTTACAATTAATATTTCTTTATGGTAATATTTGTATGTGTAGTAAAGATTCAAGATATTCTGTCAATTAATATTTTTCAGTGCAATTTATTTCAATCTGATGGAAGGTAATTAAACTTAAAGGTCCTCTCCAGGCTCCGGGAAAAAAATGAGTTTATTACATAATATTATAGAACTAAGGTCTACGATCATTATTCTGCAAACTGCATACAATTCGGTTCAGTATATATTTCATAATTTGTTTTTAAAGTCTTTTAATACTCTGTGAGCAACAATTGAGCGAATCACTAATCTGATGCTCAAGAAGAAGATTGTACACTCTTTGTTTTGATTACAAATTTGAATTTTATAAACAAACTATGCGTTTTCAGCCTATATTTTATGTATTAATTGTTTCCTAAAGTATATAAACGTTTCTATAATAAGTTTATCCAATTTTATACCTATACACGAATATTAATTGGATTTATTAAACCTAATACCTAGTTGACAATCAAAACAAATGGTGTATATTCTTTTTCTTCAGGCTGAAAATTTCTTAAATTAGTAAGTCGGAAGTAAAATAGGTTTTGTAGAGTTTTCATTTTAAAAATCTTTAAAAGCATATAAAATTAAAAATATGCGACCAAATTCGATGTGGTTTGCAGCAAAATGATAAGGAACATTAGCCTCATTAAATAAAGTATTAAAAATATTTGCTTGGAGGGGACCTTTAAGAAAAATTTATTGTTTAGATATGTACCACCTTATTAGTAGTTATTAGTTCGTGTCCCAAAATCAATTAGGGACGTGAACTATGAATTAAAAACAATACTCTTGAATGTGAAGAACTAATTGCATAGAATTCAGCTTTTCATATATTTATAATGATAAGTTTTAATTAAGAAATATTGTATATACTTAAGTAAAGTTTAAAAATATATTTTTAACACTGGAGTCTGCCCTAAAAAAGTAAATAAAATATATTTTCTATGAAAAACACGCATAGAAAACTAAGGAACGTTGTAGTAGTAACTATAATATTCATCGAAACATTTAAAAGTTATAAACGACCCTATCAATTTATAAATATTTTGATATTAAAATTTTATTGCTTGATTGAAAATAACAATAATTCTCCCAACAAATTGAATTTTTTTTTATTACAAACATGACAATTGATACGCAACTTCGAATTTTAAAATAATAAAAAAAGATTAAAGAGTAAAACTATTATATAATTATTTCATTTTTTTTTATTAAGTTAGTTATAAAGATTGCCTAATTTACAAATAAAGTTTAACAAAATTAAATAAAGATGAAAAAATAAATACTTTAAGAAACTATATATACAATAAAGTTAATAAAAGTTTAACGAGTTAAAAAAAAAATAAACAATATTTACCCAAATATTTCCTTATGGATATTTTTCATAAGCATTTAACAACATGTTTGATAACAACTTTTTTAGTTTTTATAATAGAAAAACATTGTCTTTTTTTTAGAAAAATATAATAAAACATAAAATTATACAAGCTAAATTATACAAGCTAATTATACAAGCTAAGTGAAGGTGTGAGCGGGGGGATGAAATCTAAGTGGGGGGTTTGAAGGTGTGAGCGGGGGAGGAAATCTAAGTGGGGGGTTTGAAGGTGTGAGCGGGGGAGGAAATCTAAGAGGGGGGTTTGAAGGTGTGAGCGGGGGAGGAAATCTAAGTGGGGGGTTTGAAGGTGTGAGCGGGGGAGGAAATCTAAGTGGGGGGTTTGAAGGTGTGAGTGGGGGAGGAAATCTAAGTGGGGGGTTTGAAGGTGTGAGCGGGGGAGGAAATCTAAGTGGGGGGTTTGAAGGTGTGAGCGGGGGGAGGAAATCTAAGTGGGGGGCGTGAAGGGGTACCCATTGTCTTCTTTGATGAGGTCTGAGGCTCTCTCCCCCACCATGTACACAGGGGCCTGTACGTTACAGGAGGGGATAGTGGGCATCACTGAGGCGTCAACTACTCGCAATTTACTAACTCCTCGCACTCTGAAGAATAAATAGAAAAATATTATTTGTAATTTACAGGTACATGTAAGCAGTAATAATTTGCTTGTTTCACCCAATTTTCTCATCTCAACCTATTATCAACAACTCCCATTGCATCACTATCTGGCGACATCTTGCAACTACCACTACATATTTTCTCAACTGAACCTATTATCAACCACTCCCATTGCATCACTATCTGGCGACATCTTGCAACTACCACTACATATTTTCTCAACTGAACCTATTATCAATCACTCCCATTGCATCACTATCTGGCGACATCTTGCAACAACCACTACATATTTTCTCAACTGAACCTATTATCAACAACTCCCATTGTATCACTATCTGGTGACATTTTGCAACAACCACTACATATTTTCTCAACTGAACCTATTATCAACAACACCCATTGCATCACTATCTGGTGACATTTTGCAACAACCACTACATATTTTCTCAACTGAACCTATTATCAACAACACCCATTGCATCACTATCTGGTGACATTTTGCAACTACCACTACATATTTTCTCAACTGAACCTATTATCAATAACATCCATTGCATCACTATCTGGTGACATCTTGCAACTACCACTACATATTTTCTCAACTGAACCTATTATCAACAACACCCATTGCATCACTATCTGGCGACATCTTGCAACTACCACTACATATTTTCTCAACTGAACCTATTATCAACAACTCCCATTGCATCACTATCTGGCGACATCTTGCAACTACCACTACCTATTTTCTCACCTCAACCTATTATCAACAACTCCCATTGCATTGCTATCTGGCGACATCTTGCAACTACCACTACATATTTTCTCACCTCAACCTATTATCAACAACTCCCAGTGCATCACTATCTGGCGACATCTTGCAACTACCACTAACTATTTTCTCACCTCAACCTATTATCAACCACTCCCATTGCATTGCTATCTGGTGACATCTTGCAACTACCACTACATATTTTCTCAACTGAACCTATTATCAACAACACCCATTGTATCACTATCTGGTGACATCTTGCAACTACCACTACATATTTTCTCAACTGAACCTATTATCAACAACTCCCATTGCATCACTATCTGGTGACATTTTGCAACAACCACTACATATTTTCTCAACTGAACCTATTATCAACAACACCCATTGCATCACTATCTGGTGACATTTTGCAACTACCACTACATATTTTCTCAACTGAACATATTATCAACAACACCCATTGCATCACTATCTGGTGACATCTTGCAACTACCACTTCATATTTTCTCAACTGAACCTATTATCAACAACACCCATTGCATCACTATCTGGCGACATCTTGCAACTACCACTACATATTTTCTCAACTGAACCTATTATCAACAACTCCCATTGCATCACTATCTGGCGACATCTTGCAACTACCACTACCTATTTTCTCACCTCAACCTATTATCAACAACTCCCATTGCATTGCTATCTGGCGACATCTTGCAACTACCACTACCTATTTTCTCACCTCAACCTATTATCAACAACTCCCATTGCATCGCTATCTGGTGACATCTTGCAACTACCACTCGGATGCCAGAGACTGTTTACCATGTAACGGACGTAACACTTCCAGTAGTCATCACTGTTGTCTGGATGTTGAGAACAGTATCTTAATGTCTGCGAAATCAAACGTTACTTTGAAGAAGATATATATGTCACAAAATTAAACCTAATTAGAGAAAGTTCCGTGTTAATATATTTTAAATCAAGTGAAAAGAAGCAGGAAATACCAGGATATAATAACAATATAGGGTAGGGTAATTAGCTGATCGAAACTAATTTGACGTGACCACGTCGTGACCGGAAATTCTTAAATTGAATTGGTTGCTACGTGAATGATATGATTTGTGGTTGATAACTAATTCATTTTTAATCGTTATGGTACAATTTTTTGTCTATAATTTTTTTAATAATAGAAGTATATCCACAGATAAAACTTTTATCATATGGATATTTTACTTACACTTGTTCTTGGAAAGTCTTCCGTGGACTGGCGACTCTGACCACACTTTAGAAACATGGGACTACCTACTTAGACTCATAGTCACTACTGATTTTTTTTCTCAATTACTAACTAGGCAATTGTTGAATTTGATTTCCATTATAATATTTCTTAATTGTTATTCATAGGAGCTAGAGTTTCGCAGTTAACTAGCACAGGTTCAGGCTCCTAGGTAGCACATGTTTAAGACCATATTTCTTAGAGATAAGTAAAAGAAGAGAACAATAAAGACAAACCTGAATTATATCCATACATTTTATTTCTAGGTTCAATCGCTATTTTTACTATTTATCACACGAAACGCTTATAAATTGACTTTGAACTTCTCGATATCAACTTGCAAATACGAGGTATCACAAACAAAATATGTGACGTCTTGGTGACGTCATATTTTTGCATGGTCTACTAGTTACCCAGGGTACAGGAACATAAACAGGTATAGTAAACATAAACAGGCTCATAATTCCTCGTATTTGCATGTTAATATAGAGAAGTTTAAAGTCATTTTATAAGGGTTCCGTGCAAAAGAAAAGCGAAAATGGCGATTGAACTTTAAAGTTGAATATATGGATATAAATCAGGCGTGTTGTTATTGTTCATTTCTTTAACTTATCTATAAAAAATAGGGTCTTTAAAATATGCTACCTAGGAGCCTAAACTAGTGCTAGTTAACTGCTAAATTGTAGTTCCTATGAATAAAAAATAAGGAAAAAATAATTGAAATACAATTTAACCAATGCCTAGTTAGTAATTGACAAGAAAAAATTAAATTTAAAAGTGACTAAGTTTAAATTGGTTTTCCCATGTTTCAAAGTGTGGTCAGAGTCGCCATTTTCAGTCACCCAGTGGTCACGTCAAACTATAGATTCAATCAGCTGATTACCATACCCTATGTTACTGTATCCTGTAGTTACCATACCCTTTAACATTACTGTATCCTAGGAAATACAATACTTTATACAATAAAGATTCATTGCATTTTCATGAATGACAATAGTTTCAAAATTTTGAAAATCTGAAAACTCCTAAAAATCTGTTTTCAAAAAAAGAATGAATGGTAAATGCTAATCAAAAAAATACTAATAGATAAAGAGGCCATGCATCGCCATAGAAACGGTATTAGATAAAAATTTCATTACACACTATATCAACAGTATTATTATTAGATAAAGATGCCATATGTACCACTATAATGACTATATCAACAGTATTAGATAAAGATACAATATGTATACCACTATAATGACTATATCAACAGTATTAGATAAAGATGCAATGTAGCACTATATCAGCAGTATTAGATAAAGATGCAATGTAGCACTATATCAGCAGTATTAGATAAAGATGCAATGTAGCACTATATCAACAGTTTTAGATAAAGATGCCATGTACCACAATCTCAACAGTATTAGATAAAGATGCCATGTACCACCATATCTACTTACATTAGATTTATTCCTGGCTCCTAAAATTCTCTTAACAGCGTAAGTGTTTCCTATTTTCTGAGCAAATTTGATAGCTGAAATAAAAACAAAAATACTTTAAATTTTTTACAAATAAAAACTATTATGTTTATTCCCATTTCCATAATTTTATGTACCATCAGAGAAAAGAGTCACATATGCTAATTTCACAAATCACATTTACTAATTTCCTATTATTATCAAATCTTACTAATTTGTCATCGTTTTGCCAAAATAGCAGGTTACTTCTTGGAAATGTGAAATTAGTTAACTGTTAAAGTGGTTACGATACCCTTTTCAACGCAAACCTTTAACCATCAAATCCAAATCGCTTTCATCCCCAAAGTAGTTCAAGTCCACAATAGGAGGTGCATGGATGTTATCGGCAGCTAGAGTCACACTTCCTCGACTCTTGGGTCTGCTGACTATGGGTGATAGACTTAAGGTTTCTTGAGCAATGAATGGACCGTAAACGTCTTTGAACACCTGGTAGTTTGTTCGAAAATGAAGATAAGTTTGGTTATTTACCTCATTTATTGGAGAATAATTCTTCAATGTATACATTATTTGCAAAATTTATAGTTGTTTTACTAAAATATACTGTAATATAAAAATGGAGAGGTTGAGTTTGACATTTGGACTTCGTCTAAAATTGTGCATTAATAATTTATTTATTAATTATACGTAACCGTGGGGGAACGTTTTTTTCATCCATAAGAATAATCAAATCTTCCATATTACTTTTTTATCGTTTGTTATTATTTTGTTACAACATACTGAAGTGTTTTAAACATCATTCCCTCACGTCATCTTTTACTCCCAAAGCACTCGCTATACTCGTTCCTCCATCTAGAGCAAAGGAAACTGAAGTCATGTAAATCTGCGTGTCCGCCCATTCAGCATCATCGCCATTGAGGTTGAAGAAGCCATTCATCTCTGCTCCTGCTATCACCGACAATTCACCTGAAATGGCAATATTATTAATGGTTTAACCCCATTTTATTGAAAAAAATAACTTCAAATACCCATTTCGACAATCTCTTGCAGAAACTAACCAGTTTGATCTTTCGCATATTGAAAGAAATTAATTGGATTGAGGATATCGAACAGAGATGTTGATGTTCCTTTCTTCACGAGCCATGAGAGGTAAACATTGGGGTGATCTTGTAAGTTTCTGCCGACACCTGGCAACTCTTGCACTATCGGTATCTAAAAATAATAACAATATAAACTAGAAAAACGATCATTGTAAATACTTTGACATAAAAGGCTGCCAACAGTACTAGGAAAGAGGATATTACCATAGATGGATTGAAAAATTCTGAAGATCCAATTCTGATTATTGACGTATTTAGTGACAACTTTCCAAGTACTACCCTATGGTAATCCTAACTATTTTTTGGAATTTGGATATTTAATAAATCCACATATATAACTTTTAAATTAAGTGGTCCAATTAACTCACATTAAATTTATTAAGTTGATCGGCTGGTCCAACTCCAGACAACATTAGGAGTTGGGGAGAGAAAAAACCTCCTGCGCTTATTATGATTTCCTTGGAGGCTCTCACGGCGAACTGAAGAGGAGAAAGTGAAAAGGAATTAGGCCTGTAGGAGCTCCCTTTTGAAGAAAACTTAAGCCTGTAAGAATTTTATTTTGAAGGATACCTTCAGGATTTGATGTTTTATTTAGAAAAAAATTCCATCTAGGAAAATCATTTTTGAAAAATAAATTTGGGCTATACCTAAATTTTTCATTTTAAAGAAAATATTAATTTTTAAATTTGATTCTCAATAACAATTTAAGGGAATGCACATAAATAACTGGCTGCCTAGTAGACTTTTTTGATGAAATCCATGTTTCAAAATGATAAATAAGTGCTTGTGATGAGTTTTCCATATAAGAAAGTTGTGCTTAAATACTATTTCTTTATTCTCATTTACTCTCACCGATGCACCACTCTCATCTAGGTACTCTACTCCCACAGCCTCCTTATTGTCATTGAAAATGATCTGAGAAGAAACGGAGTGGATTAATGTTGATAGGAAGCTCCTAAAGGACAGCACTCAGGCCACCAAGTCACTCTTTATCCAATTACTCACTCTTTTCACTCGAGCAGACGTCAGAATGTGTAAGTTCTTGCGATTCACTACCGGTTTGAGGTAACTTTCCGAAGCCGACGCACGGACACCCTCCTTGCTAGATGCGTGATAAGGTATGAAACCTGCAAACAATTGACACTTCCTTTACCTAAACCCTTAATGCGTGATTTATGGATAGTTCTGATATATCGAATGGTTCCACACTTAAAAATATCATAATAAATATTATAAGCTAAAGTATATAATATTTATTATATTTATTTGTTCGATAATTTTTCTAATATGATCGAAACAATCACCATGCAATAGTTATATATAAAATACACAGTTAGGTGCTAATCTGAATCAAGTTATTTCTAATTACATATACTATTAATACAAGTAAATATGTCATGTCAAACATAGCAAAAATTATAAAAAGAAATGTACAAAATTCGTATCTGTTATTCTCTCCCATACCTATTGGTGAAGGCGCCAAATCATCAACCAAATTGAAGCCAAGTTCCGCTGCAGCTTCTTTCATTGCAGGATAGAGTTGTGAATTGACCCGCCTCTTTTCAACACTCACCGGGCCAGAGAATCCATGGTACTTATCTATACACAAAGAAAGATAAATTTAATTTAATTAAATCATTAAATTAAACGGTCCAATCCAAGAAAAAAACACACCGATAAAAAAATAGATTAAAAATACAGTAAAGAATACATTATAATTATTTATATTCAGGGCTGCATTTTTTCACACAGAGGGTTATTGAATTGTCACCGACATGGTTACCTCACCTACCACTATTAGGAAAAGAAAATCCTTTGTAGTTCTCCACTTTTTTGAAGTAAGGTAAGACAGAGTCAAAGTCCCATCCAGTGTTCCCCTGTTCAGCCCAACTGTCGTAATCTTTCTTGTTTCCGCGCAAGTACAACAAACCGTTCAATGAAGTTGTTCCGCCCATCAACTTGCCGCTGATGATCTTTGAAGCCTGCAAAATATATTGATTTAAAAATAATATTTTTAATTACTTTACGTTCTTCTTTTCGTTTGTCACAAGAATGGACAATCTCTGTGTTCGTGTTCGTCTGTTTTGTTGTCAATCACAAGAATGGACAATCTCTGTGTTCGTGTTCGTCTGTTTTGTTGTTAATCACAAGAATGGATAATCTCTGACAGACGTGATAGTAAGAATGATAACATGGACACAATTTTTAGTTAAATTTATCGGCAATTATTGAATAATATGACATATCAGGACTGTTCCTACAGTTACTAACATTTCCTTCATATCCCAACTGAGAATTTGCTTGCGCTTTGCCTTTTATCTTCCAGTCATACTCCGTGCCAAACATTAGTGGTGCCAAACCCGGAGCAGCGGCTTCCGGAGGAGCCGGAGGACCGGCTTCCAGAAGCAGAACTTTGGCATCCGTTTCCGACAGACGTGACGCAACGACTGAACCTCCGGCACCGGCACCAACTGAAAACAGAGTACAACTTTTGAGATTTGAACTTTTAAATGACAATAAATCATCAAAAAGGTAGTAAACAATCAGTGCATGATTTTCATAAGTTATGATTAAAAGATCTAAAATATCTACCCTGCAAGCAATTCCATGTGTAAAGTATGTGCCATTTAGACATTCAATTCGTGTGTATACCATGACTACTTTTGGAAATGGTTTGATTTTGCCACAACCTACGTGGTGAGTTGCAGGTACTATTTAAAAGTAGTTAAATTGACGTGGGTTAAAACAAAGCAGTCGTTTTGACTCACACTTAAACTTAAAAAAAGTTCCGCCAATTCGCATATTAAGTTAATTCATACATCAGATACATTGGATTAACAGTCTTTGTGAGTTACTACATTACACTCTGTCATAGTTGTTTCAACATACGTAAAACTCCCAAAAAAATAACTTTTGAAAATGAATTGAATTAACTAATGTTTGATGACACACCACATCATAGTTGTTTTAACACACGTGAAAACATGAATGTAGTCCAACCAACTGACGTAAAAAATTGATTCAAAGCATAAATTGATGATCCATTAGATATGACCATGAGCGTTGTATTTTTTTCTCTCTGTGTACCATTTGCATTACATGTGGTTTCGGGTTTCGTCGACAGGACTTTTCGTCGACAAGACGTTTCGTCGAAAACTTTTCGTAAAATGGATATTAACACACTCTAATGTTACAAAACATGTACTTTAACAGAATAACGTTCTGATCAAATTATGAAATAGAATACTGGTAAGGAGGAAAACTATTAAATAATAACAAATTATTTTAAAGCAATTTGAAAAATTGTATATGTAAGACAAAACTAAAAAATATGTATCATATATATCGCATCAAATAATGAAATCATTGAAATCTAAATGCCTGTATCCACACACAAAGAGCATTCTTAAATTCAATTCTTTGTCTATAAGTAGCCTCGTGTCACAACTGCCTATTCCCAGGCAACAAGGATTTATTCCTGGGATATTAAGGGAATATCCCAGGAATATATCCTTCTTCCCAGGGTTATTCCCTTAATATCCCAGGAATAATGATTGCTGCCTGGGTTAGTATCATGCCGTGTTGGCTTGGGTAAAGGTGTCTTTTCGAGTATTAATAATATTAATAATAATTTATTAGTTCTACAATATTATGTAATAAGCTCATATTTTTCTTGGAGGATCACAAATTCGAAAATGGGATATCGTTCGATAACTCTGAACTTTTTGTATTTTAAAGCCAACTACTGGTATCAAAAACCACATTTTGGTAAAACAATAACTTAAGTATTGATAAACATTCAACGGTTAGTTTTTTATATAATCTAAGATTACCACTCAATTTCAGAAAACCCGCAGTAGTCGAACAGTGGATATTTACCAACTGAAAATTACTTATCAATTACAAATCCGAGGATATTAATCATATTATTACTAGTACAGTACCGGTTATTGAATCGAAATTATATTCGAATTCAAGTATGTATTATGGTACCAACATTATGATTAAACAGAAAAATCTTTCAAAAGCCAAAATATGAATTTAAATATTCAAATAATTAGTGTCAATATTATTGTAGTTCGTATAGTCATGATACTGCCACAAATGATTTGTTTTTCCTTTTAATATGTATTTCCTAATAAAATTGTGACACACGGACAGACGCGGCTCTTATTATAGTATAGACGAACCGTAAATTATTGAGAGGAAATTGTTTTAATTTTTTATTATCACAAACATAACTTGACCCGAAAATATTAAATTGCTTTAAAATAATTTGTTATTATTGAATAGTTTTGGTTTAGTGTCCTTACCATTATTCTATTTTGTAATTTGATTGTTTGATACATTATTCTGTTAAAGTACATGTTTTGTAACATTAGAGTGTGTTAATATCCCATTTACGAAAATTTGTCGACGAAACGTCTTGTCGACGAAAAGTCCTGTCAACGAAACGTCTTGTCGACGAAGTGTCTGTCGATGAAACGTCTGTCGGTGAAACTTCTGTCGACGAAACGTCTGCAAACCGTGGTTTCACATGGTAATATGGTAAATTACATGTGATTAGCACATGTTATAAGTATAGCATTCGACAATTTGACATGTAGCTAGGAATGTGATAAACTACACATGTTTTTTTTATGAAATGGTTTTATTATGGAATAACCACATGCTAATAATGAGTCTATATAATGGTTGGACTAATTCAATATGGATAACACATATTTATACTGTATTGCAATATTAAACCACATGGAAACCACGTGTATGTAAGGTGGAATTGTTTGCTGGGTAATATCACAACACCAAAGAATATTTTATCTTTTATTGAAACTAACGATTATTGATTTTTTGTGTTGGGTCCATTTTGAATTTAGAAAAAATTATCCTGATTTTCGATATATAAAAAAATATACATTTCTGCTAATTAAGAAGATGCTGTCAAATTTAAATAAATAAATAGATAGATGATAGATGCTCTTTAATATTAGCGACTGTTAGTGACTTACTGACTATGAAGTCATAGTCACTGCCAGGGGGACTGGTATCAGAGAAGTCATAAGGAAGCAGTCCACTGACTGTCAGTTTTAGGACTAACCGAATGATAGTCACAACTAATCTGTGAAGAAAAGAAGTCAAAGGGTTAGTTCCAAGTTATCGGACAGTTCCACATATTTCAATTGGTATCCAAGATACCTGCAGATATCATGGATACCAATTGAAGTTAGAGTTAAATAATAATAATTATATATTTTTTATATAGATATTTTATAATATGTTTATAATATATTTATTTATTTTATGATATATTTTATATTGATTCTTACGTATTTTCATAATCAAATTACGTATCAGTCTGTTTCAAAATGAATACTGAGTGATGATTAATAATAATAATATTAAGTTTGTTATTCATATTATTTTATTAAATTAAGTGTACTTACGTATCAAGCATTTCTGAACATTGGAGACCTCTAAAACCTGTAATAAATATTATCATAAAAGCTGATGATAGAGAAGGTAAAAAAAGAGAGAACAAAAATTTACAAAGATTTCGATTCAAAGAATGGGAAGAGTTTGACTTATTTAATATATTTATCTGATTATTAGAACTTATGGAGGGTAAGTTCCAAGTTATCGGACAGTTTCATGTCTTGGATCATACAGGAAAAGAGTGTATAATGATTTTTATTAAATAAATATAAATTAAATGATTATTGTATACTTTTTTGTATTTTTTTATGTACTTTTATACATTGCCAAATATTCTTTTATGCATACTTGTATACATAATTTTACAAATTGTCATACACACTGTCTATTAATTCTTCAACGTCATCTTTCACCACTAGTTACGTAACACATGTTTTCGAGTGTGCAAACAGTGTACTTTTTACGATAAGCTTCACTTTCCTTTCAATCGAGGGTCACACGGTAGACATATGAAAAAACTATCAAAAGAAAAAATATACTGTAGCAGAGCTAACTTTTTAATAAAAAGAGGTTCACTAATGTCACAGGTAGGGATAGTTACATGTCAATGGATTGCTACGCATTTTTTAACTTAAATTTTTTTTTTAAATTATTTTATACGTTTTCTTATACAATCGAAAATGTGGAACTGTACGATAACTCGTACATTACCCTAGCTATATATTAAAAATAAGAAAAATGTTAATTTTTATTCAAAATATACCTAGATATTTTGACTATGTTGTTTAATTATAAAAACTTACATAATGAAATTAACTAAGTAATTAATATACTATATTATTTATAAAATATATTCCATTAAAATTAATGATAAAATTAATGATAAATGAAATCGTGCATAGTGAATGTAGAGTCCTGAGTAATGAACTACCCTGTACAGTGAAGTAAATTCTTCAGCCTGCCTTAAATGGTCATTATTACAGTTTTCTAAAACTGATGACCATTTCATGGAAGACTAAAGAAAATTTGTTCACTATAGAGGTTATTTTCTTACTCAGGACACTACATTCACTATAGAGGATTTCATTACAGAGTAGTTCTACTGTATGGCTCTCAAATGGTTTTGTAGGCAATACACAAAATTGAGTACATTAGCCCAAAGGCTAACTAAATGTTAATAACAAAAAACACCTGAAATTGACTTCCAAAGAATTAAAGATATTCTTTTCATTATTTACATTTCTTTATACTCTCTGTAAATAAAACAAAGTATTTAGTTACACCTAGAGTGGAAAAACCTGATCATCAAGAAAAAAACTAATATAAAGAATAGAATTAGGAATGAACCCCTGGTATCCACTAGAAAAAACTGACACAGTTGGTACATCAACACGTGTGTTCTAGCACTTTTAGAACGTCACAACTTACTAATGGAACGTCTGAACACAAACTGAACCGAAAACACCAAATAGACTCAGTAGAGACAATGGAAATGGTTTGTGTCCGTGACGTCATCATAGCAATACTTTAACATGCTATTTAAGGTAATTAAAGTGAGTAAAGCTGTACAAACTCATTAGTTATTGTTAGTGTATGGTAACAGTAGTAGATATATTCAGTTTATAAGCCTTTAATTTGTATTGAAATGTGTTGTTTTGATGACGTCACGAACACAAACCTCTCTATTGTCTCTACTGTACCTATTTTCTTATATTGCGAATAACTATTGTTTTTTTTTCACTTTTTATTGCAGGTCAAGTTCAAGAAAAGATATTTTTATCAGCTGTTAATTGCTAAATTTAGTACTTTTTTTAATATATTTCAATTAACTCAATTTAATTTATTTTATATTAAAATAATAAATATAATATAAACAACTGGAATAATTTTTTCAAATTTGACTTATAAATTTTTTATCACTTTATTTCCTTGCATTTTATTTCTTTTAACATTTTGAATGGTATTTTATTTAGAAATTTCACTCCAAGCGGTTGTAGCGACATCAGTGACCCACTTATTGGTAGGTACCGGTTGCATATCGCATTAATGGCAACATTTACTGCCCCTTTATGTGCTTTCACAAAATATATCTAATATAACAATATGCCTAA
This sequence comes from Caprella mutica, assembly GCA_947561585.1. NCBI lineage: Eukaryota > Metazoa > Arthropoda > Malacostraca > Amphipoda > Caprellidae > Caprella > Caprella mutica. The sequence goes on from CANNZV010000999.1 coordinate 365,709, forward strand.
AATACCAATATATTAAATATATCAATATATATAATATAACATATGTCTAAAATAGCAATATATTAAATATATCAATATATATAATAAATCAATATATCTAATATACCAATATATCTAATATACAAGTATATTTTTAATATATCAATATATCTAATATACAAGTATATTTTTAATATAGCTATTATAACGAATACCTAATTATTGTGAATATACATTCGTATCAGAAATTAAGAATTTATTTACATTATAATTTTTCCAGGATATAATTGAACTACAATAGAACTCCTCCATAATGAAATCCTGTATAGTGAACTCCGCCCCCTCCACCTTGCCAACTAATCAAAGAAGAATTTACGTAAAAGCCAATAAGTGAACCATCCTATATAATAGAACCCTGTATAGTGAACTACCACGTATAATGAACATGTTTTATTTAATGTGCCATAAAGAAACCGTTATAGTTTTCTATGTTTATTTCTAAGTAGTAAGTTTTAGTTTATTTTAGATCTGTTTTAGTGAAGAGTCCTGATAAATTATGTACACTGTGTAATGATATAATATTTTTAAAAGAACTGCCTGTATAATAATATTATTTTTTTTTATTACAGAGCAGGTATCTTAAAAAAATGATAAATTACACGTGTCTGATGAACTCAAATATTAAAAGAAAGAAAAAGGCCTCAAAATTACCTGAAAAACGTGATAGAATTAGAAAACTAGAAAATGGTGCACATTTTGAACAAGTTTGCAAAAGTACAGCTTCTACTGAACTATAATCTGATCATTCAATTATAATCATTATTAAGACCGCTTATATAGTTTGAGTAAAAGTGAAATGCTTGATTTTTTAATACTATTGTTAATATATTTTGTATAGTGTGCCATAAAATAGTCTTTGGTTTTCTATGCATCTCTTACACGTATAATGAACCAACTCTCTATAGTGAACTAGTGGTAGTTCACTATAAGGGAGTTCTACTGTACCTGGTGAAAATTTTGTAAGTTATTATAGGGTAAGTTCTGAGTTATCGATTAATTTCACATTACCGATCATATAAGAAAAACAAAATAATTTTTAATATTTAGCTTTCATTTAAATTGGTATCCATGATACTTGCACGGATACCAATTAAAATAAAAGTTTAATAAAAATTCTTATAGACTTTCTCTTTTACACGATCGATAATGTGCAACTGTGCAATAACTCTGAACTTATCCTGTATGTTACAGCATAAACATCAACATTTAAAGATATTTGCAAACTTTTAATGTATTTATCTAAGAATGACTTGCAATAATTTAAATTATAGTCAGGTCAGTGTGTAAGATGACTAGTTACTATCATTCGAGACGTCACTTACTAGTTACTATTATGACGCCGTTTACTAGTTACTATCACTTGAGACGTCACTTACTAGTTACTATTATATCGTCATTTACTTCAGCAAAACCTCGTAGTAGACCAGAGTTACGTTCCAAGTTTGTTTGGTCTAGTAAGAAACTCACTTCAGTAGTTTCCTACTAGACCAACATCGTTTTCTCTAAAAGTGAAGCGGTGACTTTAACATTTCGATAGCTCTATTTGTTTATGATAACTTTAGTGCAAAATTAATGGGGACTAACATACCAATTTTGAAGAGAAACAAATTTAGAAACTGTATGAAATTTTAGTTTCGATTAAAATGAATGTAATATTTTTTTTTTTTCAATTAAATTATCATTATATGAAATTATAACAGTCTTCACTGTATCTAGTTCTCTGTAACTATTCACATCATTTTTACAGCACAGACTCTACCATTGAATCTGAAACCGATTCTGCCTTATGTTTTATCCTAAAAACAGCATAAATAAATATAGTATAGAATTTAAATTATTGATTTATCTTTAAAACAGAAATGTAGTTATTACTCCTTGTAATGTTTACACTAGAATAACTGTCAGGTGACAAAAAATGTGTTTTGTCTAGTACGAGGTTTTTTCCAGTACAGTTTCTTGGTCTAATAGGAGGTTTTGCTGTATTTGACGTCACTTACTAGTAACTATTATGACGTCACTTACTAGTTACTATTATGACGTCACTTACTAGTTACTATTATGACGTCACTTACTAGTTAATACTACTTAAGACGTCACTTACTAGTTACTATGATGACCTCACTTACTAGTAACTATTATAACTTCACTTACTAGTTACTATTATGACGTCACTTACTAGTTACTATTATGACGTCACTTACTAGTTACTATCATGACTTCACTTACTAGTTACTATTATGACGTCACTTACTAGTTACTATTATGAAGTCACTTACTAGTTACTATCATGACTTCACTTATTAGTTACTATTATGACGTCACTTACTAGTTACTATCATGACTTCACTTACTAGTTACTATTATGACGTCACTTACTAGTTACTATCATGACTTCACTTATTAGTTACTATTATAACTTCACTTACTAGTTACTATTATGACGTCACTTACTAGTTACTATTATGACGTCACTTACTAGTTACTATTATGACTTCACTTACTAGTTACTATTATGACGTCACTTACTAGTTACTATCATGACTTCACTTATTAGTTACTATTATGACGTCACTTACTAGTTACTATCATGACTTCACTTACTAGTTACTATTATGACGTCACTTACTAGTTACTATCATGACTTCACTTATTAGTTACTATTATAACTTCACTTACTAGTAACTATTATAACTTCACTTACTAGTTACTATTATGACGTCACTTACTAGTTACTATTATGACGTCACTTACTAGTTACTATCATGACTTCACTTATTAGTTACTATTATGACGTCACTTACTAGTTACTATCATGGCGTCATTTACTAGTTACTATTATCACGTCACTTACTAGTTACTATTATGACGTCATTTACTAGTTACTATTATGACGTCACTTACTAGTTACTACCACTTATGACGTCACTTACTAGTTACTCTTATGACGTCACTTACTAGTTACTATCTTGACGTCACTTACTAGTTACTATCATGACGTCACTTACTAGTTACTATTATGACGTCATATACTAGTTACTATAATGACGTCATTTACTAGTTACTATTATGACGTCACGTACTACTTACTATCACAGGGGTGGGCAAATGCAGCACTCGGTGCTATTTTGGCACTCAAAACGGCACCACTGCCCACCTGGGAAATGGTGCTTTATTTTCTTCCAAAGAAAATTAAGAATTTTTAGCCCTGACTGCTCTATAAATTAATAGGATAATATAGAAGTGCATGGTCAACTAATTGAAGAACAGTATATCTGTAATGAATGACCTTGATACTTTGATAGTAAATTTTATCCCTTAATAAGGATTTTTTTGTTTATTGTTACAATAGTGCCGGTGTTTAATTTATTTACCTCTGTCTTTTTTTATCAAGATAAGTTAAATTTACATCTTTCATACGCTTGTATTGGGATATGCAAACAATGTGGTAAATATTTATGCAATCATTTTAAATTCCCAATTTTAATAAGTTAGGTAAGTAATTTATCCTGTGAAATTATGAGTCACTTATTGTTACATATGCAAGATAGCTTATTTTTGTTTTTATTGTGATATTTTCACATGAAGATTTTTTTTTTATATATCATATATTAATTCTTTTTAATGCAAATGATAAATCTACTACCAATATTTATGCTCAAAATATGTACCGTTGTACATGTTCGTACTTCAATTGAATATACCACCTCATTATATAATTACTCAGTATCCCAGCAATTTAGAAAACGAAAAGAAAATTGGCACTGAGATTCCATCTTTCGGCACTGAAAAACACAACGTGTGCCCACCCCTGTACTATCATGACGTCACATACTAGTTACTATTATGACGTCACTTACTAGTTACTATTATGACGACATGTACTAGTTACTATAATGACGTCATTTACTAGTTACTATTATGACGTCACGTACTACTTACTATCATGACGTCACTTACTAGTTACTATCATGACGTCACTTACTAGTTACTATTATGACGTCAGCTCTGGCAGTGAGAGAGTTGTTCGTTTTTATCATTGTTTGTACTGGGCTGGAGTCAGTCACTCATTCACACTCAAAGTTATCGGAAAGTGGGGGTTTACAGGTCGATAGGAAATTTGAAAAAGGTTATATTGGTTCATATACCAATTGTTAACGTCCACTGCATCATTACTCACTGTCAAGAACTGCATTCAAAGAAATTCTGATGCACCCAAGTGTTTAGAGTGTACTTGTTAGGTTTTTGTCTACAAAGTGAGACACTTTAGTGCATCAAACTATAGCTTGATGCACTAAATTGGTGACATACCTATAGGGTAAACTCGAAACACCTTGGTGCATCAGTTTTGAGTTGTTTATTTTTCTCAGTGTACCACGTTTCCGTACTTAATTAATGAATATGCTAATTTTCAATTCATATTAAGTTTTATTAATTTTCAAAAAGTTGAAAAAAAAATTTAATTACTTTTTTTATTGCAAATTGAGGACTTTTAGGTTTCCAGTCATGGGGGCAAAACGTACGGAATAGAAACCAAACTAATAATTAATGGAGAAAAGATATTAAAACTAGATTATGTGCACTCGGTAGAGCGCATACCTTCGCCTCCTCTCTCCTAAAATTAATGAAACTGCTAACTAGATAATAATCAATCGTCCCACCAAGTTTCATGCAATATGGTACAATACTTTTTGAGTTATAAATGACCTTGACCTTTGACTGGATCGCTTCCAAAATTCTACCAGATCGTTCCTGCAGGTCATTGACCAATTGTACGATCAAATTTCAGACAATTTGGTTGAGTACTTTTTGAGTTACAAATGGCCTTGACCTTGATCTTTGACCTATGACCCGATCAATCCCAAAATCTATCAAAATGGTTCCTGCATATTGACCAATCGTTCCACCAAGTTTCATGCAATATGGTTCGATACTTTTTGAGTTATAAATGACCGTGACCTTCACCTTTGACCGGGTCACTCCCAAAAGACTAGCAGCAGGTCACTGGACATGGACCAATCGTTTCACCAAATTTTAGGCAATTTGGTTGAACATTTTTTCAGTTAATCGAATAACAAGATGATAAATGAATAAGTAAATAAATTAATTCCGATGAAAATATAACCTTCTGCATGATTGCGACGGTAAATATTGAATTTAGCAATTATTCCAGTTATAATGTCAAATAATTTTCAGTAACTTTCTTGTCCAAATTCGAAAAAAATTAGTTTTTCATTCTTTTCCGCTGAATACAGATTTCAAATATCCTATGATGTTATTTTTGTAATATCTGAATTAATTATTTTCTTTTGTAGTAAGTATGTTTACAGGCCCTTATTACAATATTGTATGTAATGTTTCTTTGTTTAAAATACTTTATACCTAATATTTAGATTACCTCACCATCATATTCAGGGAATATTCCTTGTAATTATTTTGTTATTTTCTAGAGAGGGAAAATAAAAGATTTTTCCAAAGCGAAATGATATTAATAAAGAAAGCTACAACTTAACCCTGATATCATAACAACGTTATTACACCTAAATATCATGAACTGTACAAGTGACATCCTCCTTCCAAGACACTAACTGACTTCAATAACTTAAGTGGAGATTACAAGGGAGGGATTTTACTGATGGTAAGTCACCGAGTGTCTCCGACGAAGGATGCTCAAAGATGCAATAAGGAAAATTTATGAGCAAGCCACGAAAATCGACGGATATTTGGATGTGCAGCTCTACCTTCAAGAAACACAATCTCAAGCAACCACTTAATGTATTGTTTATATGTTTGACTTAACCCTTCACTGGGTGGTAAGAGTAGCAAATCAGGTCAGAGAAGTTTTGATTCACAACAAAATAGAATTTTTTTAGATTTGAAAGAAAATTTGGTATCTTATCTGTTTTGAATGTTTACTGAATTGTTGTAAAACAATCATCAATTGTTGTCAATCACGTTGTAAATAAAATGCAAATTGTAGGATTAAAACAACCACTAGTAGTTGTAAATAAAGTGCACAGTGAAGTGTTAGATTTCTTGAAATTTATTTTCCGAGCTGGAAGTTATTTTATTCTAACTTATAGTTATTCAAGGTTGTGTTTGTTCAAGGTAGAGAGACTATTTTAAGGAGCAACTTATGGATCCTTGCGGGAATTGGTATTCCTTAAAAAATCAGGAACCCATTCCCATTCTGACAAGTAACTTGGGCAGCGTATTGAAGGCTCACTTGCTAAATTCTCATCCAAGTTTCAAGTTAGGTTATTCTAGTATCAAAAGAACGTTGATTGTAATTTTAGAGTTATTTTGTGAACAGTGAAACTTGGATGCTATTTGACAAGTGTCTATTTATAAAGCTTGTCTTTATTGCAAAAAGATGCGCTACCAAAGGCATGAATGAATAGAGGCAATAGAGCAGGCAAGTTCAGCGATAGTAACGCTTTCAAAGTTAACATCTTAAAGATATTCAAATGTCCCAAACAACACATTTCGTGTTGATAACGTCTAATCATTTCCATTGGTATTCAAAAATAGCAACTGCTATTCATATCATTTCTATACAAATTTCTTCCGGTAGAGAAATTCAAATTCTGAAAATTGGAGAAAATTGTCGAATTGTGGTGAAATTCAAAATTGACTAAAGCCGTGTTTACACTATCAGTCACAAGATAGGGTATGCCCGTGGTGTTCACCGAGCATTCGACACTGTCACCACGACAGTGTTCAAACGGTACTACAGTTCCTCAGTGAGGTGAAATTCTACCCTTTGTGTTGAATCCCTAGGGTTAAACCTAGGTGCTGAGTGATTATGTGAACACGGCTTAAAGGTAATCAATATGTTTTTAGATTGAAAATCCATTTCGTTAGATTTCATAATTCGTTTTCTTTAATTCGAAAACTATTTTCAAAATTTGAAATCCGTTTACTTTGATTGAAGGTCCTTTTACTTTAATATTAAATCCGTTTTTTTAATACAAAAATTTGTTTTCTTTGATTCGAAATCTGTTTTATTTAATACAGAATCCTTTTCTTTGATTGAAATTCGTTTTCTTTGATTATGGAATATTTTGAAGGGCTAACTGTGACAATCAATTCATTTACTATAAAACAGTGCTACATATCGAATAGCATCGTTCCTTTTGGTAATTTTCTGTCCATTTCTTAAGCAATCTACACTTTTCCCTAGAAAGTCTATTTCATGCAGGATATAATTTTGGTCACAATGAAATAGCTGTCTAGTTCCCATGCAGAAAATTCTCTATGACACTTTATTAATTTCTGAATAGCTTCTAGGAATGATTATTATTCGTACCAACCCCATTAGTGTATATTACATTTTTCTGAAAGTTTCAGAGTTATATAAGTGTTCATATATCTAAAAAGTCATTATTGAACGATAATTTTAGAGATTGGAATCAGCCGTTCGTATGCTACTTGGTTAACTATGCATATTTTATTCATGTTCGACCAAATATTTGGTCGAGTGATGCAAAGCTCTATCGAACGAACCTAACTCATCACATTGACTTAGTTTTGGTTTCAATTTGTACCACATTGCGTACCTTTACGTCGAAACGATGTTCGTTAAAATCAGAATTAATGGGAACCTATGTATATATTTGCGTCAATTTGTCGTCAGAGATATTCACAGTGTCCACGTTTAATTCTGACGTCAAAATGACACCAATGGTACACAGAAGGTGATTCAGTGTCCATACCAACTTCTACTAGCGACTCTGACGTCAAAATGACACCAATTATACGTTATTTTACATAACTGGTTTTATTTCAGGACACAAAAGAGTGTACCACACGGTATATAGTAAGATCAATACATAGTGTACCACATGGTACATATTTGTACCAATACACAGTCAATGTGCTGAGCAAGATCTCTCGCCTCCTCAATATTCAAGCCCCGGAGCCAGAAGTTGCTGACTATTATTTTAAGTTACATAGAAAGGTATGGGACCACTGCGTCAGTCAATATTCTAACAATAGTAAGATGAAAAGTAACAACGACATTGTTAGTTAATTTCTAAGATTGGACGAAATGTATATTTGAAAAAGCTCGATGATTAGCTTTTGACTTTGACTTTCTAGTTGCATAATTGTCTGTCAAATTGGTTAGGAATCGCCATGGTATTTGTGAACTGATTCAATTCTAAAACCATATTTGACATGTATTCCATGCAATAAGAGCATATTTTGATTTGCTTCTACATCATTATACTTTAGTTAATTATTTCATTAAATTTAGTTGTAAAAGTTAAAATATTTTACTTTTAGAAAAGTTCCAAGAACTTTCGTGTTTTTTGGAGAATTTTCAAAAATTTCCAATATTTAGTTATACCAATATTTAGTTATACTCTTTTAGTTATAATTTATACCCATCATTTAGATACGTAACTAAAATATAGAATTCTGTTGCTACAGTATTTTATAGTTACTAAAAATTAATAAAATATATTTGCAACACTTTTTGTGACATGATATAAGCGATAAAAATTAAAATCATTCCACTTTTCCCAAATACGATACTGTTAAAGTTTCCTTATGGCACACGTAACATGATTGATTGCATACTTTAATATTGTCCTATCTATGTACATCAATCTGACCTGGTCCCATACCTCTCTGCATATCAGTACATTAATTTCTTATCCACTAAGAGTTCTGGTTAGAGACTAGCTGCTTATATCACTGGTTATTTGCTGGCTTTCAGGGTCGGAATTGCTTCTTCCACCACCGTTTGTGACCGTGGGGGGACTTTTCCTTGTGGGGGTGACTGCTTCGTCATCGGGTGAGGTGGCGGAGTGGTTCTTTGATTCACTCAAATCTCCCTCAACGTCACTGTCAACCTGTAATTTAAAATGTGATTACCAATCTCATAATTTAGCTCTATTAATTTAGCTAGTAACTAGTTACTGGTTCTTAATTACAAAGTCTCAACGAATGGGAAATGGACGGTTTAGATTTTTTATTTCTTTTGTAAGGTTTTCGTATTGGAATTGAACCTCTTTAAATTTGTTCTAATTGGGATACCCACTCTAAACCGTCTAACCATGGCTATGTTCTACTAAGAGTTAATCTAGAAAGTAAGTAACTGTTGACATACGAGTGTAACCTGCTTCACTGCAGGCGGAAAAGGGGATAACCGTTCCGAAGTGTCCGAACCGCACGAAGATGATTCGGACAGCTCCGTATTGAATTTTCTACCAACTCTTGGGGAAGCGGGGGGTCTACGGGAACAAATTTGGGACTGGAGGTGCTCGCAGATTCGTCGAAATCTTCTGATGTTACCTAGAAACAAATTAAAATGTTAAATAAAGAAAGATTGTTGCTAATAAATTCGTCACACACCGATATCTGCATAGGTATCATTGATGTCAATCAAAATAAAAGTTAAATGATAATTATTATGTACTTTTTACTTACATGATCGAAAATGTGGATCTTATAACTCGGAACTGACTCTATATTTAAATATCCAAACATAGTATATTTTAATTCTAAAAATAATTTAAATTTAAATTTCTAAAAAAAAAATATTTTAATTTCCAAAAAAATACTTTTTAATTTAAAAAAAAATTATATTTTAATTTAAAAAAAATACTGTATCCCAATATCCAAAAAATATTTTCAATTTCCAAAAAAATATTTTAACCCAATTTCCAACTAGGTAATTCTCTTTTGTCTTCCAACTCACCAGATAGCAGTATAAAATTGATAGCGTAAAGTTGGCCAGGGTCTTTTGGAGGACACACGGGTGTGATGTCAACCTGGAATCTGACGTGTCTCTGGAATACAGCTGGTGTGGAATTGCCTCTCTTATATTCCAGTCGGAAACTCATTGGAGATGTCACACTATGACTAAGTTCAGCAACCTGAAAAGAAAAAAATAGTAACACTTTTTTCAATTATGATTTAATTTTCATTACCTAATTTCATTTTTCGGTTTTTTAAAATTTTCAAATTTTCAAAATACTAATAGTCTGTATCTTTATTTTTTGTAAAATAGATTAGAATAATAAACAAATAAACTGAAAGTTAAATTTTAAACTTCTCCTTCTTTGTTTGATATGTTATTCAAGTCGTATCAAATATAGGAACATCATAAACCGATTCTAATGAAAAGGTCATTTACAATCTGAGCTTTGAATATTTTACCTGACACACCATGACATGACATACCATGACCTGACATACCATGACCTGATATACCATGACCTGACATACCATGACCTGACATACCATGACCTGACATACCATGACCTGACATACCATGACCTGACATACCATGACCTGACATACCATGACCTGACATACCATGACCTGACATACCATGACCTGACATACCATGACCTGACATACCATGACCTGACATACCATGACCTGTGACCTATCTGAGTATTAGTATAACACAATAAAGAATTAAACAGTAAATCTTAACCAAGCTAAAATAACAATAATTAACCGATGTGATATAATTAACGGATTGAAATTTCTATAGGTTAAGTTAGGAATTATCGGTCGGTACTACATCTTCGGTCATATAAGAAAAAACAATATAAAAATTATTACTATTCACAGTGCCATCTAATAATAATTTTTAGATTGTGTTTTCTCATATGACTGAAGATGTAGTACCGACCGATAATTCGTAACTTACCCTAGATTATAACTGAAAAAGACGCATCAAACTATGAACATTGAAATATGTTCAATTTTTTCTCACCAATGAACATATTCTATTAGTTGAATGCATTTTTATTAAAAAAAATGAAATTTCCACCTGCTTTTTTTTAATTCTCATCTGAGAATTGTGACTTTACCCTACACTGCAGTACAGCTCCTCTATAGTGAATGAGTTAGGATGTACCCCGTAAAATGAACAAACTTTTTTAGTCTGCCATAATTTGCCATCAGTCTTAGAAAACTGAAGACTGTTTTATGGCCGAAGAAAGAAAATCTGATCACTATTCAGGCTACATCCTAACTCATTCACTATAGAGGAGTTTCGCCATTTAACAATCCTGTATAAAGTCGACCAAAACCCACCGATAAAAAGGAGTGAATGAGGTCAGCTTTGACCACAGCCAGGGCCCTGTCCCTGACCAGGATGGTGTAGGTCTCATCCCTCTCGGTACTCATGAGTGACCCGAACCAGGACTTTTTGGTCAACTCTGGCGAAGACTCTGGAGTGAGGTGCACTTCGTCTGTTGGTACTGGAAAGGTAAGACAATGAGGGAAATGAAGAGGTGGCAAGAGGAAGAGTCGAGAGAAGTTAGTCACTTTTTTGAATAGGGGACTACAACATTTAGTAGCACCCTCAGTATTCGGAAAGTGGATGTTAACCTAAAGCAAAAATAGATCTTGTGGTAACTTTGCCCCAATATTATAACAATATTGTCAATATTGTTATAATATTACCCCGAGAAAAATTGTTACTTGGAACACAGGTCATGACAGGTCAAACAGTAATTTCTAAAGGCCACATTGGTTCATGATCTGTGTTAACATCCACTTTGAGGCAACTGTGAGTGTCTGGTTATTGAGTGGTCACCCTGTATAACATTTATAAAAGACTTGTATTGGATGATGAAAAAATTCCATATTATTATTTAGTGATGATAAATAGATATTTAATAATAATTCTGATAATCATTTTGTTCAAAGATGATCTTTTACTTCAATTAGTACTCACTAGTGGACTAACTTCTCTCATTCTTTTGTTCGTGGTTGCAAAACAACTGCTATGTGAGAAGAACTCGAAACAACACCTTATAATTGAAGTTACATACGGTAAAGGATCAATCTCAGTATTCGTGAGTGAAGGGCCTATCTTCAATATATACTTTTCTAACGAGCAAATGGAGTTTGAGTAAAGGCGGTAAAAAAGGCGGTCTTTACCCGATATGACTGAGTAAAATGCTCAGAATGCTGGATAGATCCTTTACCTTATTTCCATTCAATTTTCATTACAAAATCCAAAGCTCTGAAACAAATTTCTCCATTTGTTACATGATAATGAAATGCCTTCAAAAATAATGCGACTAGTAAAAATTGGTCATTGCAAAATATGGTAAAATGGGACTAAAAAACACGTGACATACGTCAAAAACACTTAACATACGTGAAAAAACGTAACATACTTAAAAAAACAAGTAATGAGAATAGTTTTAATAAGAAGGTAAAAAGTTTAGGATTCCAGGTCAAATACCCCGTGCAAAAAACTCAGTAAAGTATACATTTTGTCACTATCGAAACTATCCGGGAGGGGGGAGGGGGGAAGCAAGACTCCCCCGATCCCCCAACCGGACCGCTGATTTCTGTACACATTTGTTTTAAAAGATTTTTTTCGTTGCACGGGGTTTTTTCCCTCTAACCAAATTTAGTGCATGCCAAAAGGGTTACTTTTACATCAGAAATATAAAAAGAAAGATTGCAAACTAAAAGTATATTAAATGATGCAGTTATTATTGATGCTCATAAGTGGGTTTAGAGATGGTAAATGTGTCTGTGTGACTGATAGTGTGGAAAATGAGGCCATGGGTTTTTTTTAACGTTAGGGAACACTCAACGAACTTCATGGACGAACATCATCAGCTGTCAAAAATTCGGTAACAGAAAAGAACACTTTAGTTTACAACTACTGAAAAAATTGTGTAGGTAGTTAAAGGACTACAGACACTTCTCCGTCTATCACGAAGAGTTTCACACCAATGGGGACTAGGCTAACGTTGCAGTACCCTGACACGCACAGTATACGTAAAGTGGGTGTTAACAGAGGTTCATCAGAATTAAATATCAGATTGGTTGCTCACCAATATCACCATCCACTTTTCGAGTACTGTGAGTGTTAAAGCACTGTTAAGGGCCGTACACACGTAGGGTTTTTTAAGTCTTTTCATCAGACTTTTAGCTAAGCTCCTCCTACTTTTTCCACGAGAATATAAGGAAAAACTGTATAATTATTATTTATTTTAGTTGGTATCCATGATACCTGCAGGCATATCGTTTTTTCTTATTTTCTCGTGAAAAAAGTAGGAGGAGCTTGGCGAAAAGTCTGGTGGAAAGGCTCAAAAAATCTTACGTGTGTACGGCCATTAACGTTCCTCCACTATCAGGAATGACAGCAATAATTCTGAAATGAAGCAGAAAATGATAAAGAAGATTTCTCTTTTTCTGTTGGTCTGAGTAGTGTTTTGTTTACTCACATAGAAGTGTATGGTAATTCCTAACGATTTGCACCATAGATCGTTGAACACCTGTCAAGTAGGCCCAAACTTACACACAGAGGAAGTGGTGTGAGTGATAAGTATAGTAAGCAGTGAAACAAAAACCAGCTGTTGCTAATCAATTGCACAACCAATTTCATAATAAAGCCTTGGAAAAAGCTGCAAAGATTTTGATGAAGAGAAAGCCATCGTAATGTAATCGCCGAGTGCAGAATGTTCGTAAACAGCATTTAAAGGCACAGAGTAATGTAAAGAAATGTTAAAACACAGCAAATAGAATAGGTTTTTGTGTCCGTGACGACATCAGAGCAATACTTTAACATGTTATTTAAGGTAATTAAAGTGAGTAAAGCTGTACAAACTCATTAGTTATTGTTAGTGTATGGTAACAGTAATAGATCTATTCAGTTTATAAGCCTTTGAATTATATTGAAGTGTGTTGCTTTGATGACGTCACATACACAAACCTCTCTATTGTCTCTACTGTGTTTATTATATATACTGTGAATAAAACTTTCATTTTTTTTAATTCACATTACTCTGTGTTCAATTTTTCGACTTTCCAGACGTGTCTTTAAATTTTTTCGTTCATTTGATCAGATTTCACGTTTAGAAAGTCAGTATCTGTGCCATAGCGGGTTCAAACATCTACACACCTAAAGATATACAGTTACTCTTACCTTGTAACTTCTTCCTGTGAAACCGAGGAGAACCTAGTAGAAATGAGTTCTTGATAGTATTGAGTCTAGACTTCCAGTAGGGCGCTGAGCAGGGAGACCCTGGCGCTGAGGGAGTACCATTCTCGTCACTGGTCGAATGACTGGTATTCGTACTACCGACATTGTAACCACCGGGAGAAGAGTGGTGATGGGGACTGCTATAGTGGTGGTGGTGGTGATGAGACTGAGAGTGGTGGTAGTGGTGACGGGGTGTTCGTGGTGAGGATAGTGGTGATGCCGTGGGTGTGACATTGTTAGAGTGTAGAGGTGAATGGTTGCTACCAACCGAACCTGAAGTTACTGAACTACTGCCGTTATTATTATTATTGTTATTATTTCTAGATCGATTTCGACTTGTGGGGAGAGTGTGTGAAGACCTGAAATTGAAATTAGATGATAAAGTGATTTATTAACATTAATAATTTAACAAAATTAAATTCATACACGGATTCAGAACGAATATTTGAATTCCTTCTTTAATCATTCAAGAATTGTAATTCGTTATTTATATACTATAGTAATATTATCTAATAATGGTACATGCTGTTTAAATATTATGAAGTTAGTGGCGATCAGTACTTAACGCGTTAAGTTAAATGATATTAAATATAATTATAAAAAGTCCACGGTTTTGCTAATAGTAATTGATTCACTTTATAATAAAATAAGGAGTTATTTTCTCATAATTATTTCTTTCTGACCTTCTAATTTTGAAAGATATTAATATAACAGTAAATCCTTAACAATAATTGAAATAAAAAACTTGAAAATGAAGTGTTTTATAGAAAATATAATTTTGAGTGATAAAATATAATTTTGTACAATGAATGATAGAAATACTTTAATCATTAGTTATATCTCAGTAAGCCTTCAAAAATCTATTTATAAACTATGGATAATTCTCCTAAACTATTTCTAAATATGACTTATAGCCATCAAGCATCTTCTAATCCAGAAGAAGCTTAGGAACATTAGAAAATCCTCCACCACTTACTGAAGAGCCAAATGTCTTCTAGGAGTCACAGGTGAGCCTTCAGAGAGTCTCTCGAACTGACTCATCGTGCCGTTGATAGAGCAGGTGTCTACTCGTTTGCGGGGCGGGTCAGGGGTGTCCGTTCTATTGGTGAAGCGGTGCAGCAACTCGTTCTCGTCCTCGCATGCTGGTCTCCGCTTTTTCCGGTCCAGAAGGAGGAAATATATAACTTTTTCTGTATTGTGCCTGAGAATGGGGTATGTTCCGAGTTATTGGACGGTTATACATTTTCGATTGTATTAAGGAAAAGAAATTAAATTAACGAACTAATTAATTGTTATAATTAATTTTGTGTTTATGAATAATTAAATTTTTCCTTTTTTTACCCTAGTAATTCGCATTCCGATAGATTGGTCGAAGTTAAGTTAAGTTAAGAAATAAGGTAAGAAATCAATATATTTTGAATTAGGAAAAGCTTGCAATTCATATCAAATTTGGTTTAATAGATGATAATTTTATATATTTATTTGAATTATGAGTTAAAAAGTATAGTTCACAGAATAGTCTATTTATAAGTACAGTACCTAAGTACAGTTCCCAAGTACATTAAGTACAGTTCCTAAGTACATCAAGTACACTAGTACTCACACATCTGCTAGCAACTCCCTAGTTACTTTTTCTTTATCTTTGAAGCATCCTAGTGACGCCATGTTCTTTATAACATCAGGGTCTAGTTGGTCTCTGGTTGGTATAATATGTGTCTGTACTACCTCCATCATTGGCTTCTCCAGCTCCAGCTCTCCCTTACCCCCATCCACCACCCACTGGTGCTTGTTAATCTCACCCAACTGGAAAAAAAGTAATGGTAGTTACTGGTAAGAGTAACGGTATTTATTGGTAACAGTAACGGTAGTTATTGGTAACAGTAACGGTAGTTATTGGTAACAGTAACGGTAGTTATTGGTAACAGTAACGGTAGTTATTGGTAACAGTAACGGTAGTTATTGGTAACAGTAACGGTATTTATTGGTAACAGTAACGGTAGTTATTGGTAACAGTAACGGTATTTATTGGTAACAATAACGGTAGTTATTGGCAACAGTAACGGTAATTATTGGTAACAGTAACGATATTTATTGATAACGGTAACGGTAATTATTGGTAACAGTAACGGTAGTTATTGGTAAAACTAACGGTAGTTATTGATAACGGTAACGGTAATTATTGGTTACAGTAACGGTAGTTATTGTAACTGAAAAATTATTTAGTATTGAGAATTAACAAGAACTACATTTTTTATTTTAAGCGAATAGATAAAGTATATAATTATTTACAAAAGTTTCTATTGGTCATTATATTACCCCAATATTGTTACAATATCGTCACAATATTGTCACAATATTGTTACAATATCGTCACAATATTGTTACAATATCGTCACAATATTGTCACAATATTGTCACAATATTGTTACAATATCGTCACAATATTGTCACAATATTGTTACAATATCGTCACAATATTGTCACAATATTGTTACAATATCGTCACAATATTGTTACAATATTGTCACAATATTGTCACAATATTGTTACAATATTGTCACAATATTGTTACAATATCGTCACAATATTGTCACAATATTGTTACAATATCGTCACAATATTGTCACAATATTGTTACAATATTTTCTCTTCATTCTTTCACCCACCGTTAGTCTCTTCTCCGGGTTCACTTCTATCATCCCCCTGAGGAGTTCTTGGCAGTTGGGGGGTACGAAGTGGGGGATGTGGAAGGCCCCCCTCTTCACCTTCTCCAGCAATTGCCTCAGGTTATCGTCATCGAAAGGAAGCGCACCCACCAACAGGGCGTAGAGAATCACTCCGCATGACCACACGTCTGCCCGCCTACCGTCATACTTCTCACCCTGAAATGTACGCTACTGTCAGTATTCTAGAAGAGAATGAGTATTCTCTATAACTTATAGAGTATTTTTTCAAAGAATGAGTATTCTCTCGAGTTGGTTTAGTAATTATAATTATATTGTTTTTTCTTATATAACTGAAGATGTCAAACCGATCGATAATTCGTAACTTATCCTATGGGTTATTTATAAAAGTAGTTTAATAAATTCAACAAGTTAAACCATGTCCAAAAAATACTTTCCTTTAAAATTAATTCATTTTTCTAATTAACGGTTAGCAATATTATTGTTAATTCCTTAAAATATCTCCACATCTTTTATTTCACGGCAGAAAATATCGCCATCTTTTCCTCACCCTTATTACTTCCGGACAGGCGTAGTGCGGACTGCCGCAAGATGTTTCCAGCATACTCCCATCCGGCTGTAGGGAAGCCATTCCGAAGTCCGCTATTCGAATGCTGTTCTTTTCGTCTAGAAGCAGATTCTCGGGTTTCAAGTCCCTGTGACTGGAATTAGAACAATGGGGCAAATGATTCGGAAAATAGAAACGAGTTCTAGGGAGTGGAGATGTAAGGTTTGGTTTATTATTTCTCTCCTTGAAATAGAACTCGTGTTTATGTTAAAAAAAAATTAATATAACAAGTTATAATGTTAAATTATACTTTTACCTCATGTGAATGAAAATATGAAATTGTCCGATAAATTGGAACTCACCCGTAAGTTCCGAGTAATCGGACAGTTCCAAATAGAAAGAATATACAATAACTAGATTAGGTGCACTCAGGCTTTCGAATAGAAAGATTTCCATTCATCATCAAGCAATTTGGTTCATCATCTTATATTGGTTCTAAGTGTCATGTTGTTCCTAAGTGTCTTATTATTCCTATGTGTCCTCTTGTTCCTTTGTGTCCTCTTGTTCCTTTGTGTCCTCTTGTTCCTATGTGTCCTCTTGTTCCTTTGTGTCCTCTTGTTCCTATGTGTCCTCTTGTTCCTATGTGTCCTCTTGTTCCTTTGTGTCCTCTTGTTCCTTTGTGTCCTCTTGTTCCTATGTGTCCTCTTGTTCCTTTGTGTCCTCTTGTTCCTATGTGTCCTCTTGTTCCTTTGTGTCCTCTTGTTCCTATGTGTCCTCTTGTTCCTTTGTGTCCTCTTGTTCCTATGTGTCCTCTTGTTCCTTTGTGTCCTCTTGTTCCTGTGTGTCCTCTTGTTCCTTTGTGTCCTCTTGTTCCTATGTGTCCTCTTGTTCCTATGTATCCTCTTGTTCCTATGTATCCTCTTGTTCCTTTGTGTCCTCTTGTTCCTTTGTGTCCTCTTGTTCCTATGTGTCCTCTTGTTCCTTTGTGTCCTCTTGTTCCTATGTGTCCTCTTGTTCCTTTGTGTCCTCTTGTTCCTTTGTGTCCTCTTGTTCCTATGTGTCCTCTTGTTCCTTTGTGTCCTCTTGTTCCTATGTGTCCTCTTGTTCCTTTGTGTCCTCTTGTTCCTTTGTGTCCTCTTGTTCCTATGTGTCCTCTTGTTCCTTTGTGTCCTCTTGTTCCTATGTGTCCTCTTGTTCCTTTGTGTCCTCTTGTTCCTATGTGTCCTCTTGTTCCTTTGTGTCCTCTTGTTCCTATGTGTCCTCTTGTTCCTTTGTGTCCTCTTGTTCCTGTGTGTCCCCTTGTTCCTTTGTGTCCTCTTGTTCCTGTGTGTCCCCTTGTTCCTATGTGTCCTCTTGTTCCTTTGTGTCCTCTTGTTCCTATGTGTCCTCTTGTTCCTTTGTGTCCTCTTGTTCCTATGTGTCCTCTAGTTCCAATGTGTCCAATCAATGTCAAGATCAATTACTGAACTTTATTAATACTCTCAAACTTGTTTCTCTCAGAATATGACACACATAGGAACAAGAGGACATAAATAGGAATAAGATGACACACATAGGAACAAGAGGACATAAATAGGAATAAGATGACACACATAGGAACAAGAGGACATAAATAGGAATAAGATGACACACATAGGAACAAGAGGACATAAATAGGAATAAGATGACACACATAGGAACAAGAGGACATAAATAGGAATAAGATGACACACATAGGAACAAGAGGACATGAATAGGAATAAGAGGACACACATGAGCTATAGGATATTTGGGATCAACGTGACACTTAGGACCAATTTAGGACAAATTAAAGATAAAATATTCTTACAACATGAAGATATTTAAAATAAAAAATTAATATAAAAACAGGACAATCAAATGAAAGGATATAGGTACATATTCAACTATAAAGTTTAACGGATGGATTAATCGTATCTTTTTTTGCTTTAAGATGTTGACGGATGGAGTAAACCGAGCCTCTAATAGATAATTGAATAGTATAAGTTTAGAGAGTTTATACTGATAGTTTTAATCGTATACTTCAAATTGTTGCAATAGATATAAAAGAAAAAAATCAAAAGAGTGAATGTTGTCAGCAAAAGCTAAGTACTAACTAAATTTTTACATTTTAAATTTCAAATTTAAAAAAATTAATAGATGAATTGATAATAGAATATAAGATAGATAGCTTAAATAGAAAGATGGCATCCAACACACAACATTTTGTCATAAATTTAATGGTTAGGTCCAGGTCTTCCCTCCTTGTCCTGATGAAGAATTAAAATCTTTCTTTTCAAAAACTTGAAAAACTTTCAACGTTGACCTTGAATATCCTCTTGATATAATAGTATAGGTATTTATATAATAACTTTAATATAGATATATAATATCTATAAATGTTCCTAAATATCTTTTGAATACCATAAATAACAATAAATATTTTCTATTTTTCCCATTAAAAAACTATAAATAATTTTATTCTCTGATTAAAAAACTATAACTATTTTTATTTCCTCCATTAAAAAACTATAAATAATTTTATTTTCCCATTAAAAAACTATAAATAATTTTATTTTCTGATTAAAAAACTATAACTATTTTCATTTCCTCCATTAAAAAACAGCGGCTATTTCAATTTTGTTAGTAGCACCACTGAGGACAGACTCAACTTACCATATAGAGTGACTGTGACAAAAATCTAAAGCCGATATTATCTGTCTGAAGAAACGCCTTGCCTCTTTGGGGGTGAGACGCCCCTTCTTCACGAGGTAGTCGAACAGCTCCCCTCCAGAGACATGCTCTAGTACAAGGTATCTGTGAAGAGAAGACAGATCAGAATTTGGCACAGAACAGTTTAAAAATGCAAAGTGAAGTAAATTTTTAAATAAATAGCTTAAATTTTTAAGACCCTTTTTTCAATATTGCAAATCACGTGTGTTTGATTATAGCTTCAGTAATTAATTCGCACAAATTTGAATACTAATTATTGGAATAATCAAATGATAATAACTAACAGTTCAAATGATAAATATGTTTGTATGTATTATGATATTAATTAATTTTTCATGAATATTATTGAAGCAACACGAAACCTTGTGGTACATCATGTGTGGTACAATTTTATATATTAAAATAGGCATAGGCTTGGAATAATTAATTTTGTAAAAATATAATTTCTATGATGGAAAATGGAAAATTTTCATACACCTAAACATTTTTGGATTCAAAATCAATATTTTTTGTAAAAAATTGTATTGGCAATTATACTCAAAATATATTCGATTAATATATTTAGTCCTCTTAAAATAATGATTATTTTGTCAGTCAATATGACCCACATTTCAACTCTAAATAATGGTCAATCTGACCTATACAAACTGAAGGGTTCATCTTATTTATATTTTCCAGAGAAAGTCTAGGGATTTTGGTCTCAATATTTCAGTGACTCTAGAGAGCAGTGTCAATTATTCAGAGTTGTTTCTAGAAGTTAGAATATATTCTAATATTAGTAACTAGTTGAGTGTCTGAAAAAGAGGAAACTAGTTGTTCCTCTCTCTAGTAATTCTATCGTTAGAATATATTCTAATATTAGTTACTAGTTGAGTGTCTGCAAACTAGTACTCTAGTTGTTCCTCTCTCTAGTAACTCTATCGTTAGAATACATTCTAATATTAGTAACTAGTTGAGTGTCTGCAAACTAGTACACTAGTTGTTCCTCTCTCTAGTAATTCTATCCTCAGAATATATTACTAATTAGTTGCAGAGAAGAAGAGTTTATTTATTTTCCCCGAGACAAAATAAAGAATTTGTGGGAGGAAATAAAGAACAATAAGAATGGAAGAGAAATGATGTTTATTAGTAAATTATTGTATAAATAAATAAAGATGTTTATTAGTCATATAGACTATAAATAAATAAAGATGTTTATTAGTAAATTATTGTGTAAATAAATAAAGATGTTTATTAGTCATATAGACTATAAATAAATAAAGATGTTTATTAGTAAATTATTGTATAAATAAATAAAGATGTTTGTAAGTATTATATTGTGTAAATAAATTAAGATGTTTATTAGTAATATATTATGTAAATAAATAAAAATATTCATAAGTATTATAATGTGTAAATAAATGAAGATGTTTATAAGTATTATAATTTGTAAATAAATAAAGATGTTTATTAGCAATATATTATGTAAATAAATAAAGATGTTTTTTAGCAATATATTATGTAAATAAATAAAGATGTTCTGGGTTGCAACAACAACTATTGATATAAATGAAGTGCACAATGATGGGTTGCAACAACTATTCTTTAAAACAAAGAAATTTAAATTTTCATTATAATTGACAATAACATTTATTGTATAAAAATGTTTAGGTGTCGGTAAAATTTTCCATCATAGAAATTCTTCCATATTTTAAGAAATGACTTATTTTAAGCCAATATATTCTAAAACATTAAATTGCAATAGCGTGCACAGTGAAGGGTTAAAACAACCACCAATTAATATCACCATAGCTCTATCAATGTACAATCAATTTGCCCTAACTGACTGCAGGGACTAATTTTAGAACAGTTGTCTGCATTATTCCACTGGGATAAACTGCATTATCCCACGCAACTATTAATCGATAGGCAGGGTACTTAAAAGGTTTAGCAAAGGTAGGGTAGATCTGAGTTATTGGACGGTTCCACATTATCAATCCTATAGGGAAACTTATATAATTACTAGTGGACTTTCCTGTGAAAAATAACGGTTTTGCAATAGTATTAATATTGGTGTACCTTAACCTGTTATAAATCTACTTCAATTTTAAAATAGAAACATAAGAATTGAAAGATCATATCAGTATATTACAGGTTTGTTTATATAATCGAAATTGTGTACCTGTCTAATAATTGATAATTCACCCTATTTTTTTCGCATAATGAGCTATGAACTATAAATTCAATATAAATAACTATATATATACTTTTCAATAACTCTGAGAAAGCCTTAATTCTCAAGAGCGTCCAATTTCTATAATTGGATATTTTCAGTTCATACTTCTTGAATTAAGTCCTCAGAAAATACGTTGTAAAGTGTATACCTTTTAAAGACATTATTTCTCTCCATATCCATATGTAAGTTAGTTAATGTATAGGAATAGCAATTATATGCGACAATAGGACAGTTTAATTAGGCCAATATGGATCTACACTCAGAGAAATTCTGATGCACTCAGGTATTTCGAGTTCACCCTATGGCTTTGTCTCTAAAGCGAGACACTAGTGCATCAAACTATAGTTTGGATGCACTACAGTGCATCAGTTCGATGCACTGTAGTGTCTCGGATATAGGTTTGATAAAATTATGAGATAAAAATGAGGATTGAATAATTTCCTCATCATTTTAACAAACGTAAAGCCGAGACACTAAAGTGCATCGAACTGATGCACTTTAGTGTATACAAACTATAGTTTGATGCACTGTAGTGTCTTGCTTTAGAGACAAAGCCATAGGGTGAACTCGAAACACCTGAGTGCATCAGTTGGAGTTGTTTATTTTTCTCAGTGTATTTCTGTGAACTATTGTTTCTAGGCAGTACCACTCAGTTATATGGTGCACTGTCATCTTTTCGCTTATTCTCAAATGGCACATATTTGATAAACTGTTTAATTTTATATTTGTGACAAATAAAAGTGAACCGCTTTCATTTCCTGCATAAATGATAGACATTAATTAGACAAATTACTTAAATATGGAAACAAAAAATAAACAATTAATTCAGAAGGGATATACTTTTATCTAATCCCATTAAAATCTGAAAGTCTAAAGTCAGTTCTCGAACCCCAGACGTGATAAATAACAAATTAATTTTACTCATGATGCAGCTTAAAAAACACATACAAAAATTTCCTATCATTTTAAGAAGCGTACATCAAATAAATATATAAATAAGTAGAATAATATATAAATTAATATAGGTACTACGGGAATTATTAGGATTGATAATACAAAGTTAAATACTAATTCTTTATTTTTTTTTATACAATCGGATATGTTTAACCAGCCGACAACTTATATTTTAACCTAAGCTATAGGTTAAAATATTATTATGAAATTTTGTTGATTGTATGGAAATAAATAAATGAAATAATTAAAAAACATAATATAAGAAAACATCTATAACAATCACTACCCATTTTACCATCTACTATAAAATCTGAATTAGTTCACTATATATTTCCTATTTAATCTCCTTCCTTTAACCTAATTGGTACGATATAACTTTTCGAAACACTAGAGTAACTTTCTTCTCTCAACTTGGTAAAACTTTCTCAGAGACACAAGAAAAGACTCGAACAGAACAGACTTTATATGGAACACGCTTCTTAAAGCTACGAACAATATAAGTACCAGTACCTATTTGCTGTCTAGTACACACAGCGTACATGTACATATGTGTACCACACAATGTATGTGTGCCACACAGCGTATTTGTACCACACAGCGTATGTGTACCACACAATGTATGTGTACCACACAGCGTATTTGTACCACACAGCGTATGTGTACCACACAGCGTATGTGTACCACACAGCGTATGTGTACCACACAGCGTATGTGTACCACACAGCGTATTTGCACCACACAATGTATGTGTACCACACAATGTATGTGTACCACACAGCGCATGTGTACCACACAATGTATGTGTATCACACAGCGTATGTGTACCACACAATGTATGTGTATCACACAGCGTATGTGTACCACACAGCGTATGTGTACCACACAGCGTATGTGTATCACACAGCGTATGTGTACCACACAGCGTATGTGTACCACACAGCGTATGTGTATCACACAGCGTATGTGTACCACACAGCGTATGTGTACCACACAGCGTATGTGTATCACATAGCGTATGTGTACCACACAGCGTATGTGTACCACACAGCGTATGTGTACCACACAACGTATGTGTACCACACAGCGCATGTGTACCACACAGCGCATGTGTACCACACAGCGTATGTGTACCACACAGCGCATGTGTACCACACAGCGCATGTGTACCACACAGCGCATGTGTACCACACAGTTCGATATTACCGCTAAATAAAACACTAGCAATGGACAGGATTTATCAGTATCGAAAATGGACCCCATTATCGGGTTTCAGGCTGTTCATTACCGCAGAGTTTGTCGCTGTGAATAACTCTCAAGAAGAGAAAACATTCAAAGTACAGGAAGAAGTGTAATAAAGAATTTGAAGAATGAACATATGTGTTAAACTTCACTATAAGTTTTATTTACAGCTATTGGTGGTTGTTTTAACTCTTCACTGTGCACTTTATTTACAACTATTGGTGGTTGTTTTAACTCTTCACTGTGCACTTTATTTACAACTATTGGTGGTTGTTTTAACACTTCACTGTGCACTTTATTTACAGCTATTGGTGGTTGTTTTAACTCTTCACTGTGCACTTTATTTACAACTATTGGTGGTTGTTTTAACACTTCACTGTGCACTTTATTTACAGCTATTGGTGGTTGTTTTAACACTTCACTGTGCACTTTATTTACAACTATTGGTGGTTGTTTTAACTCTTCACTGTGCACTTCATATCAATAGTTGTTGTTTTAAACCCTCAACATCTTTATTTATTTATACTCTATATGACTAATATATATCTTTATTTATTTATACAATAATTTACTAATAAACATCTTTATTTATTTATAGTCTATATGAATAATAAACATCTTTATTTATTTATACAATAATTTACTAATAAACATCATTTCTCTTCCATTCTTATTGTTCTTTATTTCCTCCCACACATTCTTTATTTTGTCTCGAGGAAAATAAATAAACTCTTCTTCTCTGCAACTAATTAGTAATATATTCTGAGGATAGAATTTGAGAGAGGAACAACTAGTGTACTAATTTGCAGACACTCAACTAGTTACTATTATTAGAATATTATTCTAACTTCTAGAAACAACTCTGAATAATTGACAATGCTTTCTAGAGTTACTGAAATATTGAGACCAAAATCCCTAGACTTTCTCTGGAAAATATAACTCTGAAAATTAGATGAACCCTCCTGTCGGTATGGGTCAGATTGACTATTATTTAGAGTAAGGATGTGGGTTATATTGAATAGCATTTGACACTTTCAAAATAATAAACAGATATTTTATGAATAAAATAATAATTTATGCATGAAAAAGAATTTTATTTAAATATTTTTCCGTCTCCAATTATTATTTTGCATAAAAATAAATAACATTTTTCTTTCGTTCATAAAATTATTCAGTGTTGCTGTGAAGTTTAATTTTGCCTGCCTATTTCATATAATAAATGGAGTGACATGCGATCAGTGTAGTGTTTATACGTATGTTTATATCCTTCCGTGCTGCATTATAATACCAAATAACAACCTTTGCCTCTCGTAATAATAAACTAAAAATGCCTTGCAAAAATAGAAGCCTTGCATAAAGCAGGTATAAACCAACTGTATAGGTAAAATCATTTACCAACTGTATAGGTATAATTATGCACCAACTGTATAGGTATAATTATTTACTAACTGTATAGGTATAATTATTTACTAACTGTATAGGTATAATTATTTACCAACTGTATAGGTATAATTATTTACCAACTGTATAGGTATAATTATTTACCAAATGTATAGGTATAATTATTTACTAACTGTATAGGTATAATTATTTACCAACTGTATAGGTATAATTATTTACCAACTGTATAGGTATAATTATTTACTAACTATACAGGTTTAATTATTTACTAACTATACAGGGTGACCCACAAAAAAGTTAACCCAACTTTAAATTCGTATATTCAAACAACTATTGTAGGTACAATTTTTTCAAGTATCATTTTGTTAATTGTACCTTTTTCCATTCAAAGTTAAATTTTTATTGTTTTATTCATTTTTGTGAATATAACAACTATTTTATTAATGGGATGTGATAATGGCTTTGCGCAAATGGTCAGAACACAGACAATGAAGCAAGTTCAAACACTAAAAATATCTTTACTAGACAATATCACCATTAATCAAACAGATTTATTACTAGGATTAAAGAATATTCATATAACTATTCCTTTGATAAATTGACAATATGGAGAAAAGTGTTTGAGTACAAAAAGGGAGGCACAAGTTTTAAATTTTAACAAAGGTCATTCAGACCGCAAGAGGACAGTGCGATCTGAAGACAAAATCAATTTTGTTCAGCAAGTCCTTTTAAAAATATAAATGTTTCTGTTAGAATAAATGGATAAAATTTCGAGTTATTAAATACATTTTCACCACCCATTACTAAAATAGATGTTATATTCACAAAAATAAACAAAACTTTACGAAGAATTAACTGTGCATGGAAAAAGGTTAAAAACTATGAAAATGATACTTGAAAGAAAATAGCACCTGCAATAGTTGTTGAAATATCCGAATTAAAAGTTCGGTTGACTTTTTTATGGGTCACCTTGTATAGTATAATTAATTACTAACTATATAGGTATAAGAACATATCTTAATATTAATAAGGATTACATAATTTACAGTCCAATATTAGAAATTTATTCACATCATTAGTGTTGTTAAGAAGGTGATTCAGTATGGGGGTAAGAGGAGACATGCCTCAATAGATTATCACTGTGAAGCGTGTTGGTGATAGTGATAACGACGACAACAATGACAACAATAACACCAATGATAACAATGATTACAATGATAATTAATGACTTTCGTTAACGAATGGGTTAGACCGTTAGACAATAATTTAAAGCTCTAAAGTCTAAACAATAGACAATACACTGTATCTCTGTACAGTGACTCCACACACAGTGTCTCCACACACAGTGTCTCCACACACAGTGTCTCCACACACAGTGTCTCCACACACAGTGTCTCCACACACAGTGTCTCCATACACAGTGTCTCCACACACAGTGTCTCCACACACAGTGTCTCCACACACAGTGTCTCCACACACAGTGTCTCCACACAGTGTCTCCACACACAGTGTCACCACACGCAGTGTCTCCACACACAGTGTCTCCACACACAGTGTCTCCACACAGTGTCTCCACACACAGTGTCACCACACACAGTGTCTCCACACACAGTGTCTCCACACACAGTGTCTCCACACACTATGTCTCCACACAGTGTCTCCACACACAGTGTCACCAGACACAGTGTCTCCACACACAGTGTCTCCACACACAGTGTCACCACACACAGTGTCTCCACATACAGTGTCTCCACACACAGTGTCACCACACACAGTGTCTCCACACACAGTGTCTCCACACACAGTGTCTCCACACACAGTGTCTCCATACACAGTGTCTCCACACACAGTGTCTCCACACACAGTGTCTCCACACACTATGTCTCCACACACAGTGTCTCCACACACTATGTCTCCACACAGTGTCTCCACACACAGTGTCACCAGACACAGTGTCTCCACACACAGTGTCTCCACACACAGTGTCTCCACACACAGTGTCTCCACACACAGTGTCTCCACACACAGTGTCACCACACACAGTGTCTCCACATACAGTGTCTCCACACACAGTGTCTCCACACACTATGTCTCCACACAGTGTCTCCACACACAGTGTCACCAGACACAGTGTCTCCACACACAGTGTCTCCACACACAGTGTCACCACACACAGTGTCTCCACACACAGTGTCTCCACACACAGTGTCTCCACACACAGTGTCTCCACACACAGTGTCTCCACACACAGTGTCACCACACACAGTGTCTCCACACACAGTGTCTCCACACACAGTGTCTCCACACACAGTGTCTCCACACACAGTGTCTCCACACACAGTGTCACCACACACAGTGTCTCCACATACAGTGTCTCCACACACAGTGTCTCCACACAGTGTCTCCACACACTATGTCTCCACACAGTGTCTCCACACACAGTGTCACCAGACACAGTGTCTCCACACACAGTGTCTCCACACACAGTGTCTCCACACACAGTGTCTCCACACACAGTGTCTCCATACACAGTGTCTCCACACACAGTGTCTCCACACACAGTGTCTCCACACACTATGTCTCCACACACAGTGTCTCCACACACTATGTCTCCACACAGTGTCTCCACACACAGTGTCACCAGACACAGTGTCTCCACACACAGTGTCTCCACACACAGTGTCTCCACACACAGTGTCTCCACACACAGTGTCTCCACACACAGTGTCACCACACACAGTGTCTCCACATACAGTGTCTCCACACACAGTGTCTCCACACACTATGTCTCCACACAGTGTCTCCACACACAGTGTCACCAGACACAGTGTCTCCACACACAGTGTCTCCACACACAGTGTCACCACACACAGTGTCTCCACACACAGTGTCTCCACACACAGTGTCTCCACACACAGTGTCTCCACACACAGTGTCACCACACACAGTGTCTCCACACACAGTGTCTCCACACACAGTGTCTCCACACACAGTGTCTCCACACACAGTGTCTCCACACACAGTGTCACCACACACAGTCTCTCCACATACAGTGTCTCCACACACAGTGTCTCCACACAGTGTCTCCACACACTATGTCTCCACACAGTGTCTCCACACACAGTGTCACCAGACACAGTGTCTCCACACACAGTGTCTCCACACACAGTGTCTCCACACACAGTGTCTCCACACACAGTGTCTCCATACACAGTGTCTCCACACACAGTGTCTCCACACACAGTGTCTCCACACACTATGTCTCCACACACAGTGTCTCCACACACTATGTCTCCACACAGTGTCTCCACACACAGTGTCACCAGACACAGTGTCTCCACACACAGTGTCTCCACACACAGTGTCTCCACACACAGTGTCTCCACACACAGTGTCTCCACACACAGTGTCTCCACACACAGTGTCTCCACACACAGTGTCACCACACACAGTGTCTCCACATACAGTGTCTCCACACACAGTGTCACCACACACAGTGTCTCCACACACAGTGTCTCCACACACAGTGTCTCCACACACAGTGTCTCCATACACAGTGTCTCCACACACAGTGTCACCACACACTATGTCTCCACACAGTGTCTCCACACACTATGTCTCCACACAGTGTCTCCACACACAGTGTCACCAGACACAGTGTCTCCACACACAGTGTCTCCACACACAGTGTCTCCACACACAGTGTCACCACACACAGTGTCTCCACACACAGTGTCTCCACACACAGTGTCACCACACAGAGTGTCTCCACACACAGTGTCTCCACACACAGTGTCACCACACACAGTGTCTCCACACACAGTGTCTCCACACACAGTGTCTCCACACACAGTGTCTCCACACACAGTGTCTCCACACACAGTGTCTCCACACACAGTGTCACCACACACAGTGTCTCCACACACAGTGTCTCCACACACAGTGTCACCACACACAGTGTCTCCACACACAGTGTCTCCACACACAGAGTCACCACACACAGTGTCTCCACACACAGTGTCTCCACACACAGTGTCTCCACACACAGTGTCTCCACACACAGTGTCTCCACACACAGTGTCTCCACACACAGTGTCTCCACACACAGTGTCTCCACACACAGTGTCTCCACACACAGTGTCTCCACACACAGTGTCTCCACACACAGTGTCTCCACACACAGTGTCTCCACACACAGTGTCTCCACACACAGTGTCTCCACACACAGTGTCTCCACACACAGTGTCTCCACACACCCCTAGATTCTTGTTTACTTTCACTCAGTGTCATATAGAATCTGTTTGCTTTTCTTCTTCTTCATCAGTATCGGAAAATACTTTTTATGATAAGGAAAAAGAAAATTCTATTGGGTGTATACTATAGGACAAATTATTATCAGAAATAAAAAAGTGTATAAAGGATAATATATCATCATTATTGTTATTACTCAGTAAATTATTTGTTTATTAAATGAATAAGTGATTTTTCAATTAGTTTATGCAATAAAAAAGTATATAACAGAGTAAGATTTAAATTGATATTAGATTTAGTTTTGATATTAATATTCCATAGAAGCAATTGCCGTAAAAGTTTTCTGAGTTACTTTCAGTTATTGAAAATTGATTGAATTGGAATGCAGTCTCGTGAATGGGAATTGGTACGGAATGGCCTGGAATAGCAGCTATGAATTTATTGTGTACTGATAATTAAAATTTATTAGATTAAATATATTGTAATTTATAAAGCTGGTAAAGTATATTTGCACCGTAAGTTGAAGTAATTATATATTGAAATTTATGAAGAAAAATCTTTTGATGATTAACATTGAAGAAAAAAGTAGATTTTTAATTAGGATCTATATATAATAGTCAGGGAATAAAGTAAATAATAAAAATCCATACAAATATAAACACTGAAATTAAATTCAACCAATCAAACCTAAGGTATAGAGCTACACCCCCTCCAAAGTTAATAACAACTAGTTTAATTATTTATCAAAACTGACAGTTCTTCTTTTTTCCCCACCAGTTAGAGGATAATTATGTGTTATAATTTGTGCCAGAGTTAGACTGGCTTCTGACAATCACCTGACAGTAACGTCTATTTCGAAGCTAATTACCTGGTGATTACCTCCACCAATTAGCACGCTGAAAAAGGTTACACTTTCGAGATAGAGACAATAGGGTGACTCACGAATTATCGCACAGCTCCACATGCTGGATCATTTAACCCTCTATGTCCTAAGGTGCCATATTTGCCCCCTTTTGAAAAGCGAGGCCTTTTTGAGATATTTTAATATTACTACCGGTAGACACTTATTTACTTTTTCACATAATTTTTTTAAATAAAAATAAATAAATTCATTATCATTTTTATCGTTTATTATGCTTTCTTTGCATTTATATTACAGGAATAGCATTAAAATTGTCGTTTTCACGCGCTCAAATTAAATAAGAACATAATTGGTTAAGAAAAAATATATAATTTAACATTTAACTCGTTATTTTAATTGGTATACATGATACTTAAAGGTACCATGGATACCAATTAAAATTAAAAATTAAATAATCATTATCATACACTTTTTTCTTATATGATCAAGATTGTGGAAGCGGTCGATAATTTGTAACTCACCCTAATGTTTTCAAAAGGCTTTTCTAAATAACTTTAAAATATTGAGCTAAAATGTTGGCCCATTAATTGCCTCGCCATTAAGCTAAAACCGCTACCCCTTCTCACAGTTATTTATCATGGCTATTTAGTTGCCGCTATTTAAGAAAGTGTTCATTATTCTAAGAGTAAAGCGTGACTGTAGTGTAAAATTAATATGCGTAACTAGTGCACTGGGCCCGTTAAGAATAACTGTTAAAATTACCCGTTACAATTTAAATCGATTTTAAATAATTGCTAAAAAATTATCTAATTAAAAATAATGCATTTAATTATAATTTAGTTGATTAAATCATTTATTCAACTCCTATCAGAATTAAAATTCTTGCTACCACCTGGTAAAATATTTACAGTGTGTTTCACTTATTTGTCATTTTTGAAATAGCCATAATTTTATTTTGCAAGGTGATGAGGTAGTAAAACAAAATATTTGTTGAAAATTTATTAGTAAAACTTTTGTTCTGAAACCCGACAACTTCAAAACAACAGACAAATAAAGTTCCAATAGGCCATTTTACAGACATAGCCTTTCTCTCTTCAACATCTTTGCAGCAACTTTCTGGATGGTTCTTTGATCATACGATGCTACAAAATCTCGGACGCATTGCACCAATTCTTCGATGTTTTGTGGCTTTTGTAGGTAAACTTGTCGTTGAGATGCAGACCAGAAGTGGAGATCCAGTGGATTGATATCAGGGCTGTGGGCTGACCCGATTCTGTCTGTTCTTCTACTGATAATTCGTCCATGAAACTTTTCAAGAAGGAACGCTGTAACAACATCAGTTGAGTGGAGCACCATCCTGCATCCATTACAAATTTTACCTTGCAGCGATGGAGCGGAAAGTTGGCCACACTGTGTCTTTGAGCAGACCGTTAGCTGGCACCTGGCACGGAAACTGAACGGCC
Organism: Caprella mutica; assembly: GCA_947561585.1. NCBI lineage: Eukaryota > Metazoa > Arthropoda > Malacostraca > Amphipoda > Caprellidae > Caprella > Caprella mutica. The sequence continues at coordinate 398,066 of CANNZV010000999.1, forward strand.
ATCTTGAGTGATGAATGTATGAACAATCGGAACTTTTCCATCGATAATCGCTACGAAGATCATCACCTTGGCACCATTCCTATTATTCGTTTCAATAATTTCACGGGAGTTTGAGACAGACCACTTGCTGTCGTTTTTTCTGAGTTTTTGGCGCAACACAAAAAAATTTCGTCCGTCCAGATTACACTCTGCACAAAACCTTCCCCCTGTTCAAGGAGCCATTGACATAACTGTCGCCACTGCTCCTTGTGTGCTTCGGTAAGAGGGTGTACGGAAGTAATTCTATAGAATTTGGCTTTCGCGTCATATCTTAGCATCGATGGCCGGAAATTTTGATCTCGGAAATTTTGGTCCCAGAATTATAAATGACCTCTCAACAGAAAGGATCGATATGTAGTTTGCTGTATCCGATAGTTTGTTGTATTGCACACTTCCTGATTGTTAACTGGCCTGGCAGGGACTAAGGAACACAACCGAGTATCGTGGATATAATTTTCTGATATATTTCAATGAATATCATTAAAATGACAAATAAACGAAACACACTGTATCATTTCCCAAATATAAAATACAACTAAATAGTTTTATGAATACACATAGAATAGTTTTTATTCTATTTAACAGGGAACATATTGAATAATATTAGTATTATAATAATATTAAATCTATTCATTACTCACAGGTATTTTTTATTTTCGTAGACATCGTAGAGACCGAGAACGTGTGGGTGTTCTATGAGTTTCATTATGGCTATCTCTCTCTCCACCTGCAGAGATAATAGAGAAATTAGAGATAGTAGAGATAAAAGAGAAAGTAAATAATTATCTTTAGAACCTCGATGGCTCTTGACCCTCACTGAATTCCTGCATTCAGTGACACGTACGGTTAGTTTCGAGTTACCGAACTGTTCCACAATTTCGATCATGAAATAAAAGAGATTGTAATTATAACTTATCTCGTTATTTTAATTGGTATCCAGGATACCTACTGGTATCATGGATACCAATTGAAATAACGAGTTCAATTATAATTATTATATTACTCTCTTATGATCGAAAATGTGTAACCATCCCACAACTTGGAACTTACCCCCAACATAAGATCATTCGTTAGTGATGAAATTGGGTAAGATAATTATATGGAAAATATTATAGAAGAAATAGACTTAGTGTTTAATAACAATTATTTTATAGTATAAATTAAAAGTAATTAATATCATGTAGTAATATAATAAATTATTTAGTTAACGAACATTAGAAAAATGTATCTTAAATGATATTGAGTAGTTCTAAATTTTAATTCAACATATTAAAAAATAAATCGAATAATTTTTTTTTTGTATTTTTCTGTATATATTTCAGTATTTTTTATTTCAAATTTTTAGCATGTATACTTCTAATTTTTATTATTTCTTTCTTTCTCAATTTTTAGCCATTTTTTCTCTGAATTACTAGTATGTTTTTCACGTCAGGTAGGTTTTTTTTTGAGTTTCATCATGGAGATGACTTCGGATGGATTATTGGATTCAAAGTTTTGAAATTCAGACGTCAGTTGGGCAAGAGTTTTCGTTCCGATAACACAGTTATTTTTCGCTCAGAAAATATATATCAGTTGTGACCAAACTTTGATACGCTGTTGAGAAATGCTCACAGTTGAAAAAGAAGAAGAAACTATTTATTTATTCGTAAAGGGGGGAGGGGGGGGATGAATAAAACTTTGTTGTTGAACCATGTGAGATGAATGGAGATATGAAATGAGTAATGGATGGAAAATGAATGGAAAAGTGAATGAAAGATTAATGATGAAGGATGGATAAATGAATGCATAGATGAATCCAAAATTGAACTTAAAAATAAAAAAAATTGAATTTAAGGATGAATGAAAATTAAGTTCAAAGATTAATGAAAAAATAAATGAAAAATTAATGAACATATGAAGGAGAAAAGGATGATAATACGTATTAAAATATTTTCAAAAATAAATTCCTAGCCAGTTCAATCAGTGTACCAGATTTCATTTTGCAATTCCTAAGATTCCCAATAGATTTTAAAGGTAGAAATGCATTAGATTGACAGCACCTCCTGTGGTGAATTAAATAATAGAAAATGGGGAGAAAATAAGACAGGGAGATTTGTCATTATTTGGAAGTGGAGAGTTGGAGAAAGATTTGGAGTAAGGTAGGTAAATATAGGGGGAAATTGATGAGGATTTTGGGGGAGAAGATACGTGTTCAGGGAAAACACGGGGGAAAATGGGAATTTGGGGAAATATATAGGAATTTTGAGTTAAATAAATGAACTTTAGGGGTATGATTTATCGAGTGAGAATTAAATTACAACGAAAATAATTAAAGGCGAAGGTTATGATATAAAGAAGAATAAATAAATATTAATTATTAGCTACATGATTATATATACTTAATGGAACATATTTCCAATTAAGTCAAGAAAAGTTAAATGGGGTATGTTCCGAGTTATCGGCCTGTTCCACATAAAAGAAAATATAATTTGAAATATTGGACTCATTATATTAATTGGTATCCATGATACCTGCAGGTATAATGGATACTAATCAAAATAAGGAAATAAATATATATTATCATATATTTTGTTCGTATATGATCGGAAAGGTGTAACAGTACGATAAATCGAAACTTACCCTAATTCCAATTTTATGAAAATTGTTCAAAAATTTGAGAATAATTTAAACTTTACTAAATTGTTAAAAGATGAAGAAATTGTTAATACATAGAAAAATTTATCTTTCTTTTAATGAAAATATTGTTCAAAAAATTACATAAATATTAAGATACATTTTGAATTAATTTAAACATATTTAAAATTTCGTTTTTGTTACAAATATTTCTTTGTATAATAGTATAGCTAAGTTGCAATGAATTCCATTTAGTTTTTCCGTTATTGCAACAAACAAGAAATTCTCTCAGTAAGTTGGTGGAGAGGTAAGTTTTAAATTGATCTCAGACGTCTGGTATCAGAAAACTTGGGAATTAGCAAAGTTTGTTTTTGTTCGTTTGACGGATGGACAGACAGTGGGAATCCAACCGGAATGAAAGGGCAGCAGGAATGGGAATATTCTCTAACTGGAATCAAAGGAACGGGTTCTTGTTTTTATTCTTTGTGTTTTATTGAAGGTGGGAAAAATTTTGTTCATCTTTCTAATATTAAATTTTGATTAAGGCTAGGTTCTGAGTTATCAACTGGTTCCACATGTTCGATCATGAGAGAAAATATATAATAATAATTAGTTAGTTTTTATTTTGATTTGACCAATTAAAAAACATATTAAAAAGTAATTATTATTTATTTTTCTCTAAAATTTTCTTTTCCAAATTTTAGGTTCACATTTCAACTCGACTGTTCTTTTTTCATTTCAAGTTTCAAATTTAAAATACAACTGCTTCTTTTCACTCCATTATTAAACTTAAAACAAAATATGTTGAGGGCGAAAGTGAGGGAAAATTATATATATGTCTTAACAAAGGAAACTGTTGATTATTTTTTTTAATTTGTTAAGTATTAAAATAATTTTAAACATCCTCCCAAGCACCGGAAAAAATTAGTTAATTACATAATATAATAGAACTAAAGTCTAGGATCATTATTCTGCAAACTGCATAATATTCAGTTCAGTATATTTTAATTTATTTTCTTTTGAAGCTTTTTAATACTCAGTGTGCAGCAATTGTACGAAACACTAATCTGACGCTGAAGAAAAAGATTGTACACTCTTTGTTTTGATTTTGTTTTGTTTTCTTTGTTTGGAATTTTATAAACAAGCAATGCATGTTCGGACTTCATTTAAAATTTAAATGGTTTCCTAAAGCTCCTCTAAATTACCTTACCTTTTAATATTGAATTGATGATACCTACCTAGTTGATATTCAAAACAAACGGTGTACATTCTTTTTCTTTAGACTGAAAATTAGCAAATCTGAAGTAAAACGGCTATTGGAGAGTTTTGATTACAAAAATATTTAAAAGAATATAATGTAAAATATATAAGTAAAATACATAAAAAGCTAGAATATACACTATAGTTTTTTTTAAATATATACTTTTTATTGAAAATGCAATGAATCTATTATTAAAATAATAAATATACATTAAATCAATTTATTAACAATAAATTTCTAAAAGCAAAATTTGAAATTCCACTTAAAAAAATATATATAAATTTAATCACTTCATTGCAATAAGCAGAATAATTTAAACTGTCCAATAGCATTACTTTTTACTGCTCAAAATGCTATTTATCTCTGAAGCTTTAAATAGAGCAATAACAGTCAGATACTAAACTAATCCTTTCGCATAATGTATAGGATTGAATTTTCCAGCTATTGGATTAATTGGTTAGTAAATATAATAAATAGCGAAGTTAGACATTCATTGCATTCGGTTATTTTATCACACTAAGGCCTTTTTAAACAGAGTCAGTTGAACCAAATCTATTGCCGTGTGTTAGGGTAAATTACGAGTTATCGGACAGTTCCACATTATCGATAATAATAAGCAGTAATTATTATCAAATAACGAGTTAAAAAAATTAATGATTGAAAATGTGTACAGTCCGATAACTTGGAACTTACCCTAAAATACAAACAGTTAGGCAGTTTTCTGGCATTCTATCAGACCAGACTTACGGTGTGTAGTACAATGTTATCACAGGCGATAAAATAACGAGGAATAATGGCCCATTATTACCTGTATAATAAAGCAGGCCATTGCAACATAAGGAGATGTGATGAAAAGAGACACAAGCACCGGGGCTGCGCTCACGGATTGAAGAGGAAAATGAAGAGGTGATAGTAAATGATGTCTAAGAGCCTACCTGACACAAAATCGAAGAGAAAAATGAAGAGGTGATAGTAAATGATGTCTAAGAGCCTACCTGACACAAAATCGAAGAGAAAAATGAAGAGGTGATAATGAATAATACTATTTGTCTACCTAACACAAAATCTAAGACCTCGTAGTTGAAGAGCATAACCCTAGCGCTATCCTCTAAAACTGCAAGTAGCGTTAAAAATAATAGACATAGAAATCATTCAAACATAATCCAAATTAAAACAGTTCAGTGACCAAGGGACGCCACCCCCCCCCCCCCTTCTCTTCCATTCACCACAGATAGCTTTAGGATAGAGCCCTGATATATAAACTGAATACCATGTGTATAAAAGATAATAATTTCAGTACATTATTTATATAGAAAAATCACAACAAAATGCGTAAATTTTGTTAATTAGATTCGAAAAGAAGATCAGAAAACTTTACAAAGAAATTAAGGAGCAAACTTCTAAGCTTTGAATATTTAAAACTTGAGAAATATTCCAAACTTACGATCAGAGATTAGAGAATTAGTTAGGAGGGAAAAGTCTACGGAAAAAGAGCACCCTAAACAGAAATTAAATGACTGAATTATTGAGGGAAGTAGGGTTCGTGAGAATGAAAATGAATGAAATTAAAACATTATGAATGAAATGAAGTCATTATAAAAGAATAAGAATATAATGAAAAGAAAATAAATGAATATGAATGTATATTGATTAATAAGAATAAATTAATCAGTTTAGTTCATAAATGATAGTTAATTTAAATCAATGATAATGAATTGATAAATGATAATAATTGAATTTAAAATTACAGTAAAACACTTCAATAATTCAATAACTAACATACTTAGCGAAATATAGAAGTGAAATATTTTTCTTTAAATATTTCTTTATAAAAAAAAACATTTCAATCTAAGTAAATCTAAAGAATACTCTTTCCCTGAAAAATTATTTAAATTACCCATTTTTCTACAATTACTAATTTTTGACGTAATGCTAAGGAACTTCTGTTTCTTTTGTTGGAATCAAATTTCCATGTCAGAAACCATTATATTATGGTTAATTTTATTGTACAGTATGTTATTGATCTATAAGAAGAAGGTTACAACACATTTTAAAACAAAAATCACTACTTTTCTAAATAAAATAAAAAAACGTAAATTTTGTTATCAATAATTGAGGAGTCATAATTGTAAAATAATTAAAATAAGAACTATACCTAGTCACTATAAGAACTATAGTCACTATAAGAAGTATAGTCACTATAAGAACTATAGTCACTATAAGAACTATAGTCACTATAAGAACTATAGTCACTATAAGAACTATAGTCACTATAAGAAGTATAGTCACTATAAGAACTATAGTCACTATAAGAACTATAGTCACTATAAGAACTATAGTCACTATAAGAACTATAGTCACTATAAGAACTATAGTCACTATAAGAACTATAGTCACTATAAGAACTATAGTCACTATAAGAACTATAGTCACTATAAGAACTATAGTCACTATAAGAACTATAGTCACTATAAGAACTATAGTCACTATAAGAACTATAGTCACTATAAGAACTATAGTCACTATAAGAACTATAGTCACTATAAGAACTATAGTCACTATAAGAACTATAGTCACTATAAGAACTATAGTCACTATAAGAACTATAGTCACTATAAGAACTATAGTCACTATAAGAACTATAGTCACTATAAGAACTATAGTCACTATAAGAACTATAGTCACTATAAGAACTATAGTCACTATAAGAACTATAGTCACTATAAGAACTATAGTCACTATAAGAACTATAGTCACTATAAGAACTATAGTCACTATAAGAACTATAGTCACTATAAGAACTATAGTCTCTATAAGAACTATAGTCACTATAAGAACTATAGTCACTATAAGAACTATAGTCTCTATAAGAACTATAGTCTCTATAAGAACTATAGCCACTATAAGAACTATAGTCACTATAAGAACTATAGTCACTATAAGAACTATAGTCACTATAAGAACTATAGTCACTATAAGAACTATAGTCACTATAAGAACTATAGTCTCTATAAGAACTATAGTCTCTATAAGAACTATAGCCACTATAAAAACTATAGTCTCTATAAGAACTATAGTCTCTATAAGAACTATAGTCACTATAAGAACTATAGTCACTATAAGAACTATAGTCACTATAAGAACTATAGTCACTATAAGAACTATAGTCTCTATAAGAACTATAGTCACTATAAGAACTATAGTCACTATAAGAACTATACCTAGTCACTATAAGAACTATAGTCACTATAAGAACTATAGTCACTATAAGAACTATAGTCACTATAAGAACTATAGTCACTATAAGAACTATAGTCACTATAAGAACTATAGTCTCTATAAGAACTATAGTCTCTATAAGAACTATAGTCACTATAAGAACTATAGTCTCTATAAGAACTATAGTCACTATAAAGTCACTATAAGAACTATAAGAACTATAAGAACTATAGTCACTATAAGAACTATAGTCACTATAAGAACTATAGTCTCTATAAGAACTATAGTCACTATAAGAACTATAGTCTCTATAAGAACTATAGTCACTATAAGAACTATAGTCACTATAAGAACTATAGTCACTATAAGAACTATAGTCACTATAAGAACTATAGTCACACTAAGTTGTTTTGGGGCGCATTTCAAAGAGGCAGTAGCAGGTTTATTTTTGTAGCTTAAAAAGCTCCATAAAAAGAAAGTTACGAGACAATTACATTCCTGCGTCGCGCCAAATCCTACGCACACACGGAAAAATCGACTAATTCGTCCTCTACGGGAAAAAACATTTTACGGTGGAATAGGGAAAACAACAATAATTTAAATTAGGACACGGTGTAGGGTAAGTTACAATTTATTGGTATGTTTCACATCTTCGGTCATATGAGAAAAAAAATATATTATATTCATTATTTAATCGGTATTTAATTATTATTCATTGGTATCCATGATACCTGCAGGTATCAAGGATACCAAAAATAATTAAACAACGATTATCAAATCGTTTTTTCTTATATGACCGAAGATGTGAAATCGACCGATAATTCGTAAATTAACCTAACTCTTTATCGTTCTTTCTTTTTTTGTTTGTTTGAAAAGACAAAAAAAAATGCGTTCTTTTTCATTATATTGTCACTTAAACAGAGTATGAAAACTTGCTTCGGAACCAAAGGCCATATCGCTGACGTCAAAAGGAAATTAAATACAAGGGACTGAAGAAGCAGTCAAGAAGAAAGTGGCTTCAAGAACATGGACCCCTACCACCAGTCGCTGACAATGCTGGATGCAGAAAAGCTACTCTGTGAATGCAGTCACTTACCAAGGAATTTGATGAAAAGGGACTCTAAACAATATTTATGACAGCAGCTGATAAATGGTTTGTATTTAATTTTGTCATTCTGATGATATCACAGACTAATTGGTATAACTTTTTCCAGGGATTAAAATGACCTGAGAACATAGTAAGGCCTTGCTTTATCCCTTTAAAGGCCAGATTGCCAATTAGTTTCAAAGAATCTCAATTAGTGTTTTGAAGCGAATAATATTTACTGCCAATTGACCGAAAAAAAAGAACGATAAAATAAACCAATTTTAAAAGGTTGCAAAGACTATATTCTATTGCTATATAACGGTTAAATAGGCATAAAAGTTTATTATTATATATTGAATAAATGAAATCGAAATTACAACTTATTTATGACATTAAAGGCCGTGTTTCAAAACATTTAATAGTGCAATAAACGTTTCAAATCTTTTTTAAGATTGCATCTGTTAGTTATTAATAATGAAAATCTTAGAAAAATAGTTATTCTAGCAAATTAATAATATGTATTAATTTCCATGTTGTATTTTTAATGCAAACTTCAAAGATCTGATGATTGAAAAGTTAAAAATAGACAACAAAGGAACATAAAGTTAATTAGTATCCTTTGTACTTATAATGACCATTATACTATACAGGGTGTTTCAGCGGTACGGACCTGAAAGAAACTCTTATAACTACAAAAGTTTTAATCCTAGCGAAATAAAAATGCACCATTGAAAAGCGAAGTAAAATATTGAAATGTCGGATATACCTAATAGGATATAACTCCAATTACCATTCACTCTCAACCCATTATAATGGCAACTTGGACAAGAGAACATCTTGCATTTATCGCAATTCAACACACCACACATGGTAACGTTACTGGAGCACAGAAATCTTTCAGAAGTGTTTTCAGGCAAACTAATTCTCCTTCAAAAAAAGTTATTTATAGATGTGCTACAAATTTTAGTAGCGTGGGTTCGATTGACAAGAAGAAACCCGGAGGAGAGCATAACAAGAAAATAACCGAAGTGAAAATTGATTCTGTGCAACAGCGAATGAGTGCCACTCCCGAAATCTCTATTCGATTGTTAGCACAAGAAACAGAAACGTCAATCACAACTTTGTACTGTATACTACGAAAAAAATTACATCTCTACCCCTATAAGATTCAAACTGTTCAAGATCCTTACTTGCAGATGAAGAGAAACGTTTCATTTTGCAAGATGGTTTAAGAACAAAACTTTGAACGATCCCACATTCTTGGATAAGCTTATTACTTCAAACGAAGCCCATTTATATCTCAAAATGAAGCTTAACAGATAAAATAACAGAATTTAGGCCCGCGAAAACCGTCAAGCAATTGCCGGAATACCTCTGCATTCTCCACGTGTTACTATTTGGTGTGGCGTAACTTCCTTTGAAATTATTGGCCCATATTTTTTCTAGGATGAACAAAAGAACACCGTGACTCTTAATGGTGAAAGATATGAACAAATGCTTGTAAAATTTCTATTTCCAACGGGTAATGGAATGACTTGGGTGACGTCTTTTGGTTCCAACAGGATGGCGCACATTGCCACACATCTAGATTGTCTGTCCATGAAAAGTTTGAAGAATCAGTTCCCGCAGAAATTGATTTCCAGATTTGGTGATGTTGAATGGTCTTCTCGATTGCCTGATCTTTCACCCCTTGACTTCTTTTTGAGGGGATATTTAAGAAATAATGTGTACTGAAACAAGCCAAGAACATTACACGTTCTTAAACAGAACATAACTCAGGAAATTGGTGCAATCACACTTCAAATTTTAGCCAAGATGATGCAGAACATGGTCACGAGAACAGATGAATGTTAGAGACTAGATGGAGATCATCTGAAAGGAATAATCATTTATAAAAAGACTAACCTAATCAAATCCATTTTTTTCTTTTCTTCTCAATGGAGCATTTGTTTTTTCTTACAAATAAAACATTTTAATGTATACGAGTTTCTTTCAGGTCCCGTATCGCTGAAACACCCTGTATAGTGTATAGCTTATAGTGACCATTATACTGTATACCTTATAGTGACCATTATACTGTATACCTTATAGTGACCATTATACTGTATACCTTATAGTGACCATTATACTGTACACCTTAAAGTTATCATTATACTGTATACCTTATAGTGACCATTATACTGTACACCTTAAAGTTATCATTATACTGTATACCTTATAGTGACCATTATACTGTACACCTTATAGTGACCATTATACTTTACACCTTATAGTGACCATTATACTGTTCACCTTATAGTGACCATTATACTGTACACCTTATAGTGACCATTATACTGTACACCTTATAGTGACCATTATACTGTATACCTTATAGTGACCATTATACTGTACACCTTAAAGTTATCATTATACTGTACACCTTATAGTGACCATTATACTGTACACCTTATAGTGACCATTATACTTTACACCTTATAGTGACCATTATACTGTACACCTTATAGTGACCATTATACTTTACACCTTATAGTGACCATTATACTGTTCACCTTATAGTGACCATTATACTGTACACCTTATAGTGACCATTATACTGTACACCTTATAGTGACCATTATATTGTACATCTTATAGTTACCATTTTACTTTACACCTTATAGTGACCATTATACTGTACACCTTATAGTTACCATTATACTGTACACCTTATAGTGACCATTATACTGTACACCTTATAGTGACCATTATAATGTATACCTTATAGTGACCATTATACTTTATACCTTATAGTGACCATTATACTGTACACCTTATAGTTACAATTATACTGTACATCTTATAGTGACCCTTATACTGTACACCTTATAGTGACCATTATACAGCTTATAGTGATAGTCTTTTTTATGATAATTCCACATTGACAACTAAATTCTACTTCCTTTATTTTAGTAGAAGCATTTCATTGTAAAAAATTATCTATCAATGGTTGTAATTCCTAGTGTGAACTTATTAAAAAATATTTAATTTCTCAGACGAAAATATATTTCATTTACAAAAGAATTAAAGTTGAAAATATACAAAAAAAAACAATTCACTTCAATTAATTCCCCTCAATAACATCTTATTGTCGAGAAATAGTTTAAGACTATTTACTATTTTAATACTATATTTCTTTACATTTAGTTGGATCGCTTTCTCAGTTTCTGGAGTAAACAAGTTTGTTTTGCCGAAGAGATCCACTCCAGCATCCACTCAAAAAAGAGACCTGCACCATTTTCTAGAGTACTACGTCAATATGGGAATTTATCTTTATTAAAATTACATACTAAAAACATTATCGTGTTATTTGAACATTTGAAATAAGTCAAAAATAGAATGCAGTAGTTAATTTAAGGAATGAAAAACCTTTTACATTTTATTTTTTAAAAGATTTTAAAATGAAACTGCTGATTTATATTAAATTTAAGAGAGAATAAATATAGTTCACAATATAAAGATTATTCCAGTGTTTCTTATCGATAGAAAATATTGCAATAAATAAAATGTGGAAAATAACTTCTAAGCAGTGAAAGGGTAAGTTTCGAGTTATCGGACAGATTTGCATTTTCGATCATATGTATACAATAATTAGTATAACGGGTTAAATAAAAATTAGTATATACTTTTCATGATCGAAAATGTGTACCAGTTCTAAAACTAATAACCAACCCTATCGTTGCACCGAGACTACCAATGCTGCAATGTATAATGGACAGTGAAAGCGCATTGTTAACTTGTGTCCCTACACTTTGCAGTTGGTAATTCCATTAGAAAATCCATTAGTTTGAAGTTAGAGACTCTGTACACAGTCTGATTATCTTACTAACTAACACAGATATGTAAATTACACATTAGATACGGGAAATAAATACGCTGTGTATTAATACTAAGGAATAGGAAGGTGAAAGGGTGCTCAAGAATGGAATAATAAAAAATAAAAAATAAATTATTTAAATTTACCGAAAAATTAAATAGTGAATTTTTATCAATTCACAATAATATCATTATAGTTATCATATTAAATATAAATTATAAATTAAGTTATATAAACTAATCGAAAAATAAATATAGAATCTTTATCAAATTTACGAAACACATCATTAGTTGTTATATTATATATTATATAATATAAATATTATTAAAGTTTTTGAAATATTACAAATAGAATTAATTTATATATATCACTATTTAATGAATTAAAAGTAGAAATCTTATCAAATAAAAGTTATCGACAAATATTAATTGTATTCATGAAAACTGGAGAAATTATCAGTAAATAAATAAATAATAAATAAATAATAATTTAAAGTAAATACAATAAGTAATATACGTAAAGCTAAAAAATATCTCCATGAATAATATGATAGAAAATATAAAAATATTTTGCATATGAAGTAGATATGATGTAAGAAAATAATAAGAAATATAAAGTAATAACGACATAAAAACGATACAATAGATACAATAATAAGCATAAGAAGTAGATATGATTTCAGTTGGATAATATAGTTAATTATAGCATTATATATTATAATAATTAAGTTAATTATTACAGTACATATTTATATTACGATACTAACATTAGTTATTACACTATATATTAAAATGTTAATGTTAATTTTTCTAACCTTTTGCAGTACGCTCTCACTGAGCTTTTCTCTGTTGATGATTTTGATGGCGACTCTCTTGCCAGTGACGCAATTTGTACCGAGTTTGACATGGCCTGGAAAGAGGAGAGATGGTGAGAAGAGAGATGGTGGGAAGAGGAGAGATGGTGAGAAGAGGAGAGATGGTGAGAAGAGAGATGGTGAGAAGAGGAGAGATGGTGAGAAGAGAGATAGTGAGAAGAGAGATGGTGAGAAAAGGAGAGATGGTGAGAAGAGGAGAGATGGTGAGAAGAGAGATGGTGAGAAGAGGAGAGATGGTGAGAAGAGGAGAGATGGTGAGAAGAGAGATAGTGAGAAGAGAGATGGTGAGAAAAGGAGAGATGGTGAGAAGAGGAGAGATGGTGAGAAGAGGAGAGATGGTGAGAAGAGGAGAGATGGAGAGAAGAGGAGAGATGGTGAGAAGAGAGATGGTGAGAAAAGGAGAGATGGAGAGAAGAGGAGAGATGGTGAGAAGAGGAGAGATGTTGAGAAGAGGAGAGATGGAGAGAAGAGGAGAGATGGTGAGAAAAGGAGAGATGGTGAGAAGAGGAGAGATGGTGAGAAGAGGAGAGATGGTGAGAAGAGGAGAGATGGTGAGAAGAGGAGAGATGGTGAGAAGAGGAGAGATGGTGAGAAGAGGAGAGATGGTGAGAAGAGAGATGATGAGAAGAGAGATGGTGAGAAAAGGAGAGATGGTGAGAAGAGGAGAGATGTTGAGAAGAGGAGAGATGGAGAGAAGAGGAGAGATGGTGAGAAAAGGAGAGATGGTGAGAAGAGGAGAGATGGTGAGAAGAGGAGAGATGGTGAGAAGAGGAGAGATGGTGAGAAGAGGAGAGATGGAGAGAAGAGGAGAGATGGTGAGAAGAGGAGAGATGGTGAGAAGAGAGATGGTGAGAAGAGAGATGATGAGAAGAGAGATGGTGAGAAAAGGAGAGATGGTGAGAAGAGGAGAGATGGAGAGAAGAGGAGAGATGGAGAGAAGAGGAGAGATGGTGAGAAAAGGAGAGATGGTGAGAAGAGGAGAGATGGTGAGAAGAGGAGAGATGGTGAGAAGAGGAGAGATGGTGAGAAGAGGAGAGATGGAGAGAAGAGGAGAGATGGTGAGAAGAGGAGAGATGGTGAGAAAAGGAGAGATGGTGAGAAGAGGAGAGATGTTGAGAAGAGGAGAGATGTTGAGAAGAGGAGAGATGGAGAGAAGAGGAGAGATGGTGAGAAAAGGAGAGATGGTGAGAAAAGGAGAGATGGTGAGAAGAGGAGAGATGGTGAGAAGAGGTAAGGAGAGAGAGATGAGGTAAGAGGAGTGGAGAGAAGAAAGATGGAAGAGTAAAGAAAGAAAAAAAAATCAGAATTCTGATAGAATCAACAATGCAATAAATTCTTTCTAATATAAAGTATTTAATTTTCACAAACATCACAGGCGTTTATAGCGTCCATATTTCAAGGTACATAAAAAAGACAACACCTGAAGAATTGGAATAAGTGCTAGACTGCTTTGAACCTCTATGAATGTTTATTGTTTTCTTATTTCAACTGTAAAATATAATTCCCAGTGTTGAACATTTACGCTAATCCAAAATGACGGCTATACGCGTCTGCGAGCATGAAAGGGTTTTTTTTATCAATTATTAATTTATTTTATTTAATTGACATAACAAAATGGTTAATATAGAATTGTATCCAAAAATAAAATGAGTTTACTATAGTCAGTTCAATTATTAAACTCTTTTACCGTAGAGTTATGAATCAAAAACACTAATGTGACACTTTATCAGCTGTGCTACTTTGAATTCTCTCCCCTTTAACATGTTGAATGATAAATACACCAGAATGTCCATACCCACTCAAAGTGACATCTAATTATAAATGTTCTCTGAAGGCATCTCTTAGGAAGTAATTCAGATATATTATAATACTACAAAAATAAATTAGGTATATATATGTTATATCAATAGCAAAATTACACATTAATTTATAGAATGGTAATTCAAATATTATTAGCAAAGTCCGTAGAATTATTTATAAATAAATTATTATATTATTATTTAACGTTAGCCTCCATCCCTCACTATCTTTATTCCATTTAGACAACTTCTTCTTATACCATTACATAATACATAAGTACAATTCTCGAATAGTTTAAAGAGGTAATTCAAATATTTATATAAATATGTAAATATCTTTTCAACTATTTTCAATGTTACACAAGTAATATGTTATACAAGTAATATGTTACACAAGTAATATGTTATACAAGTACCGTGTTACACGAGTAATATGTTATACAAGTACCGTGTTACACGAGTAATATGTTATACAAGTACCGTGTTACACGAGTGACATGTTAGACAATTATGATAATACACATGTGTCAATGTTACGTAATTAATATATTACACAACAAAATCATTTCTATTAAATGATTAACTTATATAATATATATACCAGTTCAATAATAACATTTTATAAATTAATGAATATTTTCTAATGGATACATTAGCGATATTGATTTATATTAATCTTTGGCATTTAAATGATAAAGCCAAAAGTCACTGTTATAAAGGAGTCACTGTTATAAAGGAGTCATTGTTATAAAGGAGTCACTGTTATAAAGGAGTCACTGTTATAAAGGAGTCATTGTTATAAAGGAGTCACTGTTATAAAGGAGTCACTGTTATAAAGGAGTCACTGTTATAAAGGAGTCACTGTTATAAAGGAGTCACGGTTATAAAAGAGTCACTGTTATAAAGGAGTCATTGTTATAAAGGAGTCACTGTTATAAAGGAGTCACTGCTATAAAGGAGTCACTGTTATAAAGGAGTCACTGTTATAAAGGAGTCACTGTTATAAAGGAGTCACTGTTATGAAGGAGTCACTGCTGAGTCTCTAACTCTGAGAGACACACAAATAAATAATGGGGATCGCAATGCCTTGGGAGATGGAACATGACCTGATAATGGATATTTAATGAATTATTTGATAAATTTTTAATGATATCTTTAATATATTTTAAAATAAGACACACTAGGACTAAATAAGTCACACTAGGACTAAATTAGACACACTAGGACTAAATAAGTCACACTAGGACTAAATTAGACACACTAGGACTAAATAAGTCACACTAGGACTAAATAAGTCACACTAGGACTAAATAAGGCACAATAAGACTAAATAAGACACAATAGGACTATATAAGTCACACTAAGACTAAATAAGACACAATAGGACTATATAAGTCACACTAGGACTATATAAGTCACACTAGGACTATATAAGTCACACTAGGACCAAATAAGGCACACTAAGACTAAATAAGACACAATAGGACTATATAAGTCACAATAAGACTAAATAAGACACAATAGGACTATATAAGTCACACTAGGACTATATAAGTCACACTAGGACTATATAAGTCACACTAGGACCAAATAAGGCACACTAAGACTAAATAAGACACAATAGGACTATATAAGTCACACTAAGACTAAATAAAACACAATAGGACTATATAAGTCACACTAGGACTATATAAGTCACACTAAGACTAAATAAGACACAATAGGACTATATAAGTCACACTAGGACTAAATAAGACACAATAGGACTAAATAAGGCACACTAGGACTAAATAAGGCACACTAGGACTAAATAAGGCACACTAGGACTAAATAAGGCACACTAGGACTAAATAAGGCACACTAGGACTAAATAAGACACAATAGGACTAAATAAGGCACACTAGGAGTAAATAAGGCACACTAGGACTAAATAAGGCACACTAGGACTAAATAAGGCACACTAGGACTAAATAAGGCACACTAGGACTAAATAAGGCACACTAGGACTAAATAAGGCACACTAGGACTAAATAAGGAACACTAGGACTATATAAGTCACACTAGGACTAAATAAGGCACACTAGGACTAAATAAGGCACACTAGGACTAAATAAGGCACACTAGGACTAAATAAGGCACACTAGGACTAAATAAGGCACACTAGGACTAAATAAGGCACACTAGGACTAAATAAGTCACACTAGGACTATATAAGTCACACTAGGACTAAATAAGGCACACTATGACTAAATAAGGCACACTAGGACTAAATAAGGCACACTAGGACTAAATAAGGCACACTAGGACTAAATAAGGCACACTAGGACTAAATAAGGCACACTAGGACTAAATAAGGCACACTAGGACTAAATAGGGCATACTAGGACTAAATAAAACACCTTAGGCCTAAGTAAAGCAAATAGGCCTAGGTAAATCAATCGATAGTCCGTACACCTGTAATTAGTTCTTATGAAGGTGAGGCTTGACCTTTACTAACACTGTCATAGAAAATAGAAATGGTAGAAACGAGCTATTTAGATTAACATTAATATATAGTAACAGTTATTATATTTTAAAGCATTTATAGTTATTAGATTTATTTTAAAGCATTAATAGTTTTTTTTTTTTAACTTTCAGTACTAATTATCATATATTTTAACTAGCTAATTTAAAAGGGATTAAACGTTTAAAGTATCTCTTTAAACAAAGTCACCAACCACCAGTCGGTGACAATGATCATGGCAGAAGAAAAGCTACTCCGTGAATGCAGTCACTTACCAAAGAATGTGACGAAAAGGGACACACGCACTGGTGACTGCACTCACAGATGGAAGAGGAAAATGAAGAGGTGATAGTAAAGGAAGCCTATAAGTCTACCTAGCACAAAATCTAAGAGGAAAATGAAGAGGTGATAATAAATGAAGGCTACGAGTCTCCGTAACACAAAATCGAAGAGGAAAATGAAGAGGTGATATTTATTAAATACTTCTTGTCTAACCAACACTAAATCTAAGACCTCGTAGTTGAAGAGCATAACCCTAGCGCTATCCTACAAAACTGCAAATAGCGTCAGATTAGATAGACTTACGTAACACATAACAATGAAGAATATAATAAAAATTGAATGAAGATTTGATTTTTTTAAATGTATATTAAAATACATTTTAATAATTTAAATAATCTTACTAAATTACAAATCCACATCAACAATCAGTAACATTCGAATCAATATTTCCCTAAATTATTCCTACAAATACTCAACAAATTGGATGGAAAGTCTCGGAATATAAGATTAGGAATCCGAAATTATCGATAGAATCAGGAACACCTCAGACAGGAATGGGAATAGGATCACCTCAGGCAGGAATGGGAATGCGAGACACGGCTATGGAATATTCCATAATCACGAGGGAATCAAAGCGAATCACTTTCCTATTTGGGACATCAATTTTCTAATTTACAGTTTCCAGGTGTGAATTATATACGAAATAAATATTTCAGTAGATTAGTTTTAAAAACACATCAAATTATTACCACTGATCTCGATACTTTGAACTCGATACACTAAACTAGATACAATAAGCTAGGTACACTAAGCTAGATACAATAAGCTAGATACAATAAGCTAAATATCTTTAACTCGATAGTGATCTCGTTTATCTTCAAGTGATACACAGTATCTCGATACCTCTGACTCAATACATCAAGTCGAGTATCTGTAACTCGATACAGTTTCCCAGTGGTCCAATAATCTCCTTTAAAATTGTCCACCTCTGCAAAAAGTAACAAAATGGGAACATTTCCCCTTGAGATTAGAGTTGACCTCGGGTGATACTTTTATTGGGGGGAGTGATGGGGGTAGGGGGAAGTGGAGTGGGGGGAGTGATTGGGGGGGTGGGTGTTAGTAGATTGGGGGAATGATGAGGTAAGGGTGGGGTGGAAGAAGTGTTGAGGAAGTGATCAGTGTATGTTGGGGGGAAGTAGAGTGGGGGGAGTTATAAGGTATCCGGTAAATTAATCGCATGGTAATTTAATCGCCGGTAAATTAATCGCCGGTAAATTCACCGCATAGTAAATTCATCGCATGGTAAATTCATCGCATAGTAAATTCATCACATGGTAAATTCATCACATGGTAAATTTATCACATGGTAAATTTATCGCATAGTAAATTCATCACATGGTAAATTCATCACATGGTAAATTCATCACATGGTAAATTCATCACATGATAAATTCATCACATGGTAAATTCATCACATGGTAAATTCATCGCATGGTAAACTCATCACATGGTAAATTCATCACATGGTAAATTCATCACATGGTAAATTCATCGCATGGTAAATTCATCACATGGTAAATTCATCACATGGTAAATTCATCACATGGTAAATTCATCGCATGGTATATTTATCACATGGTAAACTCATCACATGGTAAATTATAAAATTAAATTTATTAACTTAAATATATTCCTTCAAATAATGGCCGATCTTACTTTACTTTTAGCTGGATTAAAGTAACTTATTTTTTGAGGATCTGTGCTGTTAGTTTACTTTATTGATTGAATTTTTAGTAATAGAATGTCAAAAAAAATTCATATGTATATAATACAACTACTATAAAAATATTTAGTATGTGGCGAACTGCATTAATTTCCATTTAATAATTATGTAAATTTTTCTTTAACTTTTCTTTACATTATTTCCTAAAATTGTGTATTTGTTTAGCTAGTCATAGTTTGTTTTCTAGTTACAGTTTGTAAAATGTAAATGCTACACCTGTTTGAAAATCTACCATATTTAATGTCATTTTACTATACCCGAAAAGGTCCTGTTAACAGCATAAATTTATATTGGGGCTTGAAACAGTTTTTCTGTGTACAATTTCTTTCAATAAAATTAATATCCTTAATACAGTAATATCTATTAAAGTATGATCAGCAAAGCATAATTGCCTCAGTAGATGAGAATCAGGTTTTCTAATTATTTAAGAGGTATTGCCTACAATTTTTTTTTAATTAATTTAGATATATTTTTTGTGCAGTTGTAACGATAGAATTTAATTTTTAATATTAACGGTTTGCTTTAGCAACATATCCATATATTATTTGTAACGTTATAATGTCTTTTTATAGAAAATCATATCTTATACTTCTCTATTATTTGTATTATCTACCTTTATTTTCATAGTTACCGATGAATTTGCCCCGCGATAAATTTGCACTGAACAGAGTTAAAGGGGTGTGGGGGTAGATGTAGAGTGGGGGAAGTGATGGGGGTAATACCATCTATACCCCCACTCATAACTTTAGATTGGGGAGAGGTATTTGCAGTAGGAATTTCAAGAGTTCATAATAAATAAGGAAAATTAAGCGATTTTTTGGTCTACTTTTGTTAATTATGTTCTATTCGATGTTTTTTGAGTATTACCTTAGAAAAATAAGCCAATATTGAATATAATGTATAATGTATAATGATGATGATAATGATGATAACTTTATTGCGATCTAAAATAATCATATTCATCAAATTTACAAAAAAAAAATCAAACTAATTTCAATCTGCACATTTAAAAAAATCAAGCCCTATTAGACCATATGTGGTCTATAGAGAAATCAATATAATATTATTATTATCTTTTTTGCTAATGCATTTATGTTGAAAGTTGCTTAGTGGCCTTTAAATTATATATATATATATATTTAAAATACTTAATTCAGTGCTTAATGGTTTATAGGTTGATAATAGCGTTCTATTACATTTCAGCCGATTCCCATTCCAAATTCCCATTCCCGATTCCCATTCCCATTTGAAATCCCATTCCCATTCCAAATCCCATTCCCATTTGCATTAATCAATTCATTGGCGAATCCATAGAGATTTGTCCTATCAGACTAGGCATTCCAACTAACTGTAATATAAACAGGAATTAACGGGGCTCCAATTCCAATGAATAGAAATTAGCAACTGGTCAAAATATTTAAACTGTATAAATAAAGCAATGAGAATGCATGTTATTAACCCTCTGTGTTGTGAATTAATATCAGCGTGTAAAAGGAATTTTGATGATATTATTGTTATATATAGGTAGAGAAAGCATATTAAACAGTAAAAAAAAATTTATTTAAAAAAAAATCATAATTGTGTCTAACTAAAAATTATAATGAAAGTGTATATCAGACAGTTAAAGGAAAATATCTAAGAGAAGGGTTAATTAAGTTTTTTATTGAAATTAATGATTATATATAATTATATATAAAATATTAGGATCTATACAAATCACTCAAATGTGTAAATAATATAAATGTCAATGGGTTGTTTAATCAAATACTGAAAAATAAAATTTAAATGAGAATAAATTTTGAGTGTTTGGTAGAGTCATTATTCAATCGATCATAAAAATCAAAGTAATTTCACCATTAATAATTTAATGCACTGTACGGCACACCAGACAGTGACCGGTTAATAACTTTAATTACTGCATCCCTATATCAGTTCTGAACTAGATGAGGGGCAGTAGTAGAGCGCATACCTTCGCGCTGCAGCTTACAAATACCCTTGACCATCCAAAAATCTTTGAATTGTGAATTACCTTGAACTTTGACCTGTTTACTCCAAAAACCTAATCAACTGGTCCCTGGATAATGATCATTCATCCCACTAAATTTCAGGAAATTTGATTGAGTACATTTTGAGTTATTCGATTAAAAAGATTACCACTAATTTATGATAACAAGATCACAAATAAAAATTACCGATCAAGACATAACCTTTCAAAATTTTGCGAAGATAATGATAGTACCTATATATCACAATTAATAACTACTGCATCCCTATAACAGTTCTGAATGATAGTACCTATACACATCACAATTAATAACTGCTGCATCCCTATAACAGTTCTGAATGATAGTACCTATACACATCACAATTAATAACCCCATCTAACAGCCGATAGACATTAATTGATTGCTGTGATTGATTTTACCTGTCTGGTATTTAATTCACCTGCCACTAGGCCAATGGTTTGGCGTTAGTAAACCTAAAGGGCCGGATCTAGGAAAATTCCACTGAGGAAAGTTCCACTCGAAAAATTCCACTGAGGAAAATTCAACTGAATATAAATAAATTTATTAATTGTACTGCTTAATTTCTAAAACAATACTTTAAAAATTAACATCTTCATATTATATAAGCTTTTGTGACATTCATTACTTGTTCCATTTAAGTGGTCTAATAAAATGAAAGTGAATCTCATTATTTAAATTTTCTTAATGTACATTTTCTTTGTGCAACACCTATAGAAAAGGCAGTGCAAAGCTCCTTCTAATTGAGATTAAGATAATTCTACTTCTAGTACAAAAAATATTAAGAGACATTTTATTTAGCGTCATGTTCCGCAAATCTGATTATAGTTAAGTTAATATTCATTTTGAATGTAAGTACGAGTTTTACGTAGGGGGAAATAAAAAATACATATGTTTTAAAGGAGACGATAGTTTGTAGAAAAAGACAATGAGCACAAAGAGTACAATCAATTTATAAATTAATGATGTGGACAAATTCTTCATTTTAAACATGTTAAATATAGATAGTAAGTACAATAAAAATTAATTGATTAATATAAAGCATGCGCTATATCATGTTGAAATATAAATCCAGCTCAGTCTTGATATCAATTTCCATCTTCAAATCAACACACTGATCGTTTCAAACGTGAGTCAATTGCCTCGTATTTATATGAAAATTATATTTTCAATGTGAGCTATGTGCTATATCGTGTAGGAATGTTAATTCGTTCTCGTCTTACATAATCAAAAACACACAAATAGAATAATGTAAGAATAGAATTTGCACAAAAATGCTTCACACAAATATAGTTCAAATTTTCAAAGCCTTTTTGATTATAGACACTATCCTACACTCTGCTAGTATACCATTAAACAGAGATAAATAATTATTTGAATGAAGTAAACATACTGGAACAGCATCACCTGCTCAACTAGAATAATTTATCAAAATACATTTTTGGACTGCCATTAGGACGGAACAGTATTGTTTTAGAAAATAATGAATACGTCAATTTAATTTTCAAATGAAATCCTAGGGAAAAGTTCTTGGTTGATTTTTGAATATTTTGGTTTCGTTTAATGGAATTTTCCTCAGTGGAACTTTCCGCAGTGGAATTTTCTTCAGTGGAATATTCCTCAGTGGAATTTTCCGCAGTGGAATTTTCCGCAGTGGAATTTTCCTAGTGAGATTGAGATTGGTTACGATTTAACGGTCGGTTTCACATCTTCAGCAATACAGGAAAAACGATATAATTATTATTAAAATAAGGAAAAACAACATTTTAAGGAGGAGGATATTGATTTAATTAAAACATTATTGTTAATTTAATTAATTATAAAATATTAAACTAACATAAGGGAAGAAAAATATGAAATAAGAATATACACTATATTTACAACTATTAGTAGTTGTTTTAACTCTTCACTTTGCACTTTATTTACAACTACTAGTGGTTGTTTTAACTCTTCGCTGTGCACTTTATTTACAACTACTAGTGGTTGTTTTAACTCTTCACTGTGCACTTTATTTACAACTACTAGTGGTTGTTTTAACTCTTCACTGTGCACTTTATTTACAACTATTGGTGGTTGTTTTAAACTTCACTGTGCACTTTATTTACAACTATTGGTGGTTGTTTTAACTCTTCACTGTGCCCTTTATTTACAACTATTAGTGATTGTTTTAACCCTTCACTGTGCGCTTTATTTACAACTATCGGTGGTTGTTTTAACCCTTCACTGTGCACTTTATTTACAACTATTGGTGGTTGTTATAACCCTTCACTGTGCACTTTGTTTACAACTACTGGTGGTTGTTATAACCCTTCACTGTGCACTTTATTTACAACTATTTGTGGTTGTTTAAACCCTTCACTGTGCACTTTATTTACAACTATTGGTGGTTGTTTTAACCCTTCACTGTGCACTTTATTTACAACTATTGGTGGTTGTTGTAGCCCTTCACTGTGAACTTTATTTACAACTATTGGTGGTTGTTTTAACCCTTCACTCTGCACTATATTTACAACTATTGGTGGTTGTTTTAACCCTTCACTGTGCACTTTATTTACAACTATTGGTGGTTGTTTTAACCCTTCACTGTGCACTTTATTTACAACTATTGGTGGTTGTTTTAACCCTTCACTGTACACTTTATTTACAACTATTGGTGGTTGTTTTAACCCTTCACTGTACACTTTATTTACAACTATTGGTGGTTGTTTTAACCCTTCACTGAACACTTTATTTACAACTATTGGTGGTTGTTTTAACCCTTCACTGTACACTTTATTTACAACTATTGGTGGTTGTTTTAACCCTTCACTGTGCACTTTGTTTACAACTATTGGTGGTTGTTTTAACCCTTCACTGTACACTTTATTTACAACTATTGGTGGTTGTTTTAACCCTTCACTGTACACTTTATTTACAACTATTGGTGGTTGTTTTAACCCTTCACTGTGCACTTTATTTACAACTATTGGTGGTTGTTTTTATTCTTGCTACTCAACAATAGTCTTTATTTTAAGCTGAAGGTATAACACCAAATTCTTTTTAATCCGCTAGACTTTCTTTTAATCTCTTTCTAAGTTATATAACTTTATGGGCAAACAGTTATTAATTTCTAAGAGATGTTGATAGTATAGCTTAGGAAACAAAGGGACGATAAAAAACACTCTGACAAATTATAATTTTGACACAAGTTATAAGATTTTTCATCATAAAAATACTATGTAGAAAATATTAACATATAACTGTAATGGTGTCCGGAAAACTGTCAGGCGGAAAACTGCCGAAGCGGAAAGCTGCCAGGCGGATAACTGCCAGTCACTTATTGGCAATACATGTATATTTTTTGACTTCATGAAATATTCTTTAGTTATAAACACATTTTAATTTATAAAAAACTGCGTTAGTCATTCTTTATGAGGTTAAGGGTACATTCATTTTTACAGTAATAACTACATAAATATTGAAATACTTAAATAATATTAAAAAAAAAAAATATTTCAATAATTTTACTTTATTAAACACTCGGTAAACCAAACTTCAGTACACATAAAGATTTTATAATTACTATTTTTAACTTATTTTCAAAGTCACGTAAATTTTAAAAACATGTTCAGTTATGTATATAGTCTCTTGTTTTTAATTTCCTATTGACGTCAGCAATATAACCTTTGGTTCCGAAGCAAACGTTAAACCCTGTTTACTGATTTCTGAATACTATATAATTAGATATTCTCACAATAATATAATTTTAATTTATACAATAAATTAAGTGAATGTTAAATCAACTTATATGTATGTTAAATAGTTATTACAATTACATTTTTATTCTCCATGTCATTAAACAACCCATTCATTTTAACAATTTTCATTTATAAGTAAAAAGTATTATTAATTAATATGCAATCAATTCGATCGAGTGAAATTGTCAGAGAATTAGGTAAGTAATAGCAGTTTAATAATCATTGATGATGGGTTGCAAATTCTAAATATTTCTAAATACAACTCCTAAACGAAAGGCGAACGGCTTTTTTCATAAATTAAATGTCATTATTGACTAAACTGATTAAATTGCCAATAACTGACTGGCAGTCTTCCGTCTGGCAGTTTTCCGCCAGGCAGTTTTCCGTGTACCAACTGTAATATTCTACCAT
The DNA here is from genome assembly GCA_947561585.1 of Caprella mutica. NCBI lineage: Eukaryota > Metazoa > Arthropoda > Malacostraca > Amphipoda > Caprellidae > Caprella > Caprella mutica. The sequence continues at coordinate 423,554 of CANNZV010000999.1, forward strand.
TGTATAAGATATAACATTTGCCAGCAACATACAGCAAGTGGCTAGTTATATATTTCAATATCAAGAGCATGATATAAGTTAGTAGCTAGTTAGTTATAACTTGTGCGGTTCGTTTGTAAGTTTTATCTCTACGGGAACGTTGCAAAGTTACAACGCGATGTAAAGTTACAACGCGATGCAACCAACAAAATTATAATGTGTGATACACTTAGGACATATACTGCTAATGAGTGATATTAACAACAGTGATATTAACTACAGTGATATTAACAACAGTGATATTAGCAACAGTGATATTAACTACAGTGATATTAACAACAGTGATATTAGCAACAGTGATATTAACTACAGTGATATTAACAACAGTGATATTAGCAACAATGATATTAACTACAGTGATATTAACAACAGTGATATTAGCAACAGTGATATTAACTACAGTGATATTAGCTACAGTGATATTAACAACAGTGATATTAACAACAGTGATATTAGCTACAGTGATATTAGCTACAGTGATATTAACTACAGTGATATTAGCTACAGTGATATTAGCTACAGTGATATTAGCTACAGTGATATTAACTACAGTGATATTAACTACAGTGATATTAACTACAGTGATATTAACAACAGTGATATTAGCTACAGTGATATTAGCTACAGTGATATTATCTACAGTGATATTAACTACAGTGATATTAACTACAGTGATATTAGCAACAGTGATATTAGCTACAGTGATATTAACTACAGTGATATTAGCTACAGTGATATTAACTACAGTGATATTAACAACAGTGATATTAGCTACAGTGATATTAGCTACAGTGATATTAACTACAGTGATATTAGCTACAGTGATATTAACTACAGTGATATTAACTACAGTGATATTAGCAACAGTGATATTAGCTACAGTGATATTAACTACAGTGATATTAGCTACAGTGATATTAACTACAGTGATATTAGCAACAGTGACATTAACTACAGTGATATTAGCTACAGTGATATTAACTACAGTGATATTAGCTACAGTGATATTAACTACAGTGATATTAGCAACAGTGATATTAGCAACAGTGACATTAACTACAGTGATATTAGCAACAGTGACATTAACTACAGTGATATTAGCTACAGTGATATTAACTACAGTGATATTAGCTACAGTGATATTAGCTACAGTGATATTAACTACAGTGATATTAGCTACAGTGATATTAGCTACAGTGATATTAGCTACAGTGATATTAGCTACATGGATATTAACTACAGTGATATTAACTACAGTGATATTAGCAACAGTGACATTAACTACAGTGATATTAGCTACAGTGATATTAACTACAGTGATATTAGCTACAGTGATATTAACTACAGTGATATTAGCAACAGTGATATTAGCTACAGTGATATTAACTACAGTGATATTAGCAACAGTGACATTAACTACAGTGATATTAGCTACAGTGATATTAACTACAGTGATATTAGCTACAGTGATATTAACAACAGTGATATTAACTACAGTGATATTAACTACAGTGATATTAGCAACAGTGATATTAGCAACAGTGACATTAACTACAGTGATATTAGCTACAGTGATATTAACTACAGTGATATTAGCTACAGTGATATTAGCTGCAGTGATATTAACTACAGTGATATTAGCTACAGTGATATTAACTACAGTGATATTAACTACAGTGATATTAACTACAGTGATATTAGCTACAGTGATATTAACTACAGTGATATTAGCTACAGTGATATTAACTACAGTGATATTAACTACAGTGATATTAACTACAGTGATATTAACTACAGTGATATTAACTACAGTGATATTAGCTACAGTGATATTAGCTACAGTGATATTAACTACAGTGATATTAGCTACAGTGATATTAACTACAGTGATATTAACTACAGTGATATTAACTACAGTGATATTAGCTACAGTGATATTAGCTACAGTGATATTAACTACAGTGATATTAGCTACAGTGATATTAACTACAGTGATATTAGCTACAGTGATATTAACTACAGTGATATTAGCTACAGTGATATTAACTACAGTGATATTAACTACAGTGATATTAACTACAGTGATATTAGCAACAGTGACATCAACTACAGTGATATTAGCTACAGTGATATTAACTACAGTGATATTAGCTACAGTGATATTAGCTACAGTGATATTAGCTACAGTGATATTAGCTACATGGATATTAACTACAGTGATATTAACTACAGTGATATTAGCTACAGTGATATTAACTACAGTGATATTTGAAAAAATTGGGTGGAAAATATTTAGTTGAAAAATGTGATCAAATAATAATTTTATTTCGTCACTTTACAGAATTATTTACTATGTATTTTTATTGGTATCCATGATACCTGCAGGTACCAATTTCAATAACGAGTTGAAATAACTAATATTCTTATATGATCGAAAATGTGGATCTGTTCGACAACTGGTAACCTACCCTAGTTGTTTGACTAGTTTCACAACAACAACTCTACATCGAAATATTGACTGAGTATCAAGTTGATATTGAATTGCTCTGTGATGTACCGATACTGTGCAAACATACCCATCTTGTTTGTCTGCAATAAACGGAAGAGACGGAAATAAAATTACCGCCCTTCCATTATAGACTTTCGGTGCAAACACCTGAAATACTTCCGTGTGAAAAAGAATGTTCATTTATTAATTTCATTAACGACATTTATGGGTCTAGCTAGGTTGAGTTCCAAATTATCGGTCGGTTTCAAATCTTCGGTCATATAATAAATAATAATATAATAATGATTATTTAATATTTATTTAAATTAGTATCCATGATACCAATTAACAGAAAAATATAATTATTATTATTACATAGTTTTTTTCTATGACCGAAGATATGAAACAGTTCCATAATTTAGAATTTATCCTAGTCTGATATAAGTAGAAAATAAATTATCAAAATATTATACACTAAAATTCTTCTATTCGAAATTCAGACACTGGCATTACGCTGCCGTAAATCTCTTGCCAAAACAGTGTCGAAAGTGTGTAAGGCTATCACCATCAATTACAAACTTCAACTGAGAGGCTGGCGAAAACAAACTCTATTTTCTTGGTATTTTGAAGTGTCATCCTAACAGATAAAATTACACTCACTGGATATGACAGAAGATGTCACAGCAAAGAAAATTGGGGCTTGGATATGTTATATATAAGGTGAGTTACGAATTATCGGTCAGCTCCACATCTTCAGTCAAATGAGATAATAAATAAATAATTCTTATTATATGTTTTTTTCTAATATGACCGAAGATGTGGAACTGACCGATGATTCATAACTTACCCTAGTACCTTATACCACAAAATATATAGTATTACATCGGAATGAATTTAACGAACTTTGTTGTAAAAGTTTAAAGGTTACAGAACAGCTTAAAAATTCATCTCATTTATAATGTAAGTACTGAATAGGAAAGTAATTCGTCTGCGCAAGAAGATACGAATAATATTCCACTGGGGATGGACTCTTACGGCGAAGAACATTCATACAATATCTATTTTCAGTCAATACAAATAATATTCCACTGGGGATGGACTCTTACGGCGAAGAACATTCATACAATATCTATTTACAGTCAATACAAATAATATTCCACAAGGGATGAGCTCTTATGGTGAAGAACATTCATACAATATCTATTTTCAGTCAATACAAATAATATTCCACAAGGGATGAACTCTTACGGTGAAGAACATTCATACAATATCTATTTTCAGTCAATACAAATAATATTCCACTAGAGATGAACTCTTACGGTGAAGAACATTCATAAAATATATATTTACAGTCAATACAAATAATATTCCACTAGGAATGAACTCTTACGGTGAAGAACATTCATACAATATCTATTTACAGTCAATACAAATAATATTCCACTGGGGATGGACTCTTATGGTGAAGAACATTCATACAATATCTATTTACAGTCAATACAAATAATATTACACTAGGAATGAACTCTTACGGTGAAGAACATTCATACAATATCTATTTACAGTCAATACAAATAATATTCCACTGGGGATGGACTCTTATGGTGAAGAACATTTATACAATGTCTATTTACAGTCAATACAAATAATATTCCAATAGGGATGAGCTCTTATGGTGAAGAACATTCATACAATATCTATTTACAGTCAATACAAATAATATACTATATTTCCTATTATTTCAAATAAATTGTCAATCCACACTAACTCTCTTACCCAATACAGCCAATTCTGTATATTATAAATTAATAGCTCCTTTCTCTCTGCAGGTAAAACAAACTACAGCAACAATCAGAGAGAATAACATGTACACTTTACAGACACAAACGCTATCAAATTTCCTGTGAGTGACGCGTACGGTGAATCAGAGCGATGATTGCTACTGCGCATGTGCTAACAATTACCTTTATTATAACATTAATTGAAACTTATTAAAAGAATAATCTACAGATGTGGGTTAATATGATAATTAAAAATATCTCAGGAGATATTTTTTGGTATGAGGTATTGCAGAAAACAGAAAAGTTAATAACTAAAGGAAGCGAAAACCTGGAAGTTAAAATATCGATTGTTAGGGAAGGGAGAAAAGCTACCCCCTTAATGGACAGGGGAACCTTACGGTGATAGGGGACCTTACGGTGATAGGGAACCTTACGGTGATAGGGAACCTTACGGTAATAGGAGACCTTACGGTGATAGGGAACCTTACGGTGATAGGGAACCTTACGGTGATAGGGAACCTTACGATGATAGGGAACCTTACGGTGATAGGGAACCTTACGGTGATAGGGAACATTACGGTGATAGGGAACATTACGGTGATAGGGAACATTACGGTGATAGGGAACCTTACGGTGATAGGGAACATTACGGTGATAGGGAACCTTACGGTGATAGGGAACCTTACGGTGATAGGGAACATTACGGTGATAGGGAACCTTACGGTGATAGGGAACCTTACGGTGATAGGGAACATTACGGTGATAGGGAACATTACGGTGATAGGGGACCTTACGGTGATAGGGAACATTACGGTGATAGGGAACATTACGGTGATAGGGAACATTTCTTCTTCTATAACCCTAATAACCCTAATAACCCCAATAACCCTAATAACCCTAATAACCCTAATAACCCTAATAACCCTAATAACCCTAATAACCCTAATAACCCTAATAACCCTAATAACCCTAATAACCCTAATAACCCCAATAACCCCAATAACCCTAATAACCCTAATAACCCTAATAACCCTAATAACCCCAATAACCCCAATAACCCTAATAACCCTAATAACCCTAATAACCCCAATAACCCTTATAACCCTAATAACCCTAATAACCCTAATAACCCTAATAACCCTAATAACCCTAATAACCCTAATAACCCCAATAACCCCAATAACCCTAATAACCCTAATAACCCTAATAACCCTAATAACCCCAATAACCCCAATAACCCTAATAACCCTAATAACCCATATATAACCCCTAATAACTGCATTAAGGTTTAAGAGGGAAAATAAACCTCTCAGCCAAATTATTTAATTTAATATTTCAGTCTGTAATTTTAGGTTATCTTTAATTACTTTAAAAGGCTGATGTTTATATATGTAGAGAAATAATTATCATTATAAGGGAAAATGAATATAACAAATATAAAATAATTTGCAATGATAAAAAAGAGAATAGGAAATAGCTACAACGATAACGATAACTAGATGACGTGCATTCGTAGAGCGCATACCTTCGCCCCCCTTATAAATGACCTTGACCTTTTACCCGTTCGCTCCCAAAATCTGATAAAATGGTTCCTGAATAATTCCATATCGTCTCACCAAATTTCAGTCAATTTGGTTGAATACTTTTTGAGTTATTGAGTTATGGGTGACCCCTTGACCTTTGACCGAATCGCTCCCAAAAAAAATTCTAGCAGCTTCCTGGACATTGACTTAATTAAATTTGAATAACTTTTTCAGTTATGTGAATAACAAGATGATAAATAAATCTATGCCGCCTAAAATATGACCTTCCGCAATCTACAAAGGTAATTATATTACTCATTTCAGGATATACAATAAATCACAAACATTTTTTCAAATAAAAAAGTTGCCAAGGTAGTAAGTCATAAAATTACAGGTTTTCTGACATCATTAGTCAAATTAGGTAACATTTTCTGTAAAATATTTCAAATAACTTTTAACTGCTTAATATAATATTATTATATTAATTATCTGCACAATAATAAAAATAACCCGAAACTGGAAACTCCTAAGGACAACCTTTGCTACATTTTAGGGTAAGTTACGAGTTATCGGACAGTTACACATTTGCGATCATAGAAGGAAAAAGTTTATCATTAAATTAACGAGTTAGATCCTAAGTAGGTATTTCTCATAATTTGAATCGATGAATGTTATTTAATTTTTTTCATAAGGAAATCCCTATATTTGTTGAAATATTCTTCAAAATCAATAAGTGTATTGTAGAATATTATATGATATAGTGAAGTAAGTACATGGTAATGTAAAGATACAAATTTAATAGATTGCCATGCATATATTAATATATACACATACATTCTAGTGGTATTTTGGTGTGTCATTTAGTTACTGTTGAGTTATCATATTTATTTATTACAATGAAAATTAAGTTCACAAATCATTTTCTTCCTCTTTACAGGCAGAACTCCTTTTAAGTCAAAATTCGCACCTCACATTAACGGGGAAATTGAACTTAAAGCGGGGGAGACCCCCCCCTTTAAGTTCAAGTATAGTTACTCCAATATTTTCGTTTTCTACAAACAATAATCAAATAACGTTTGCATGGTACACTAATACTATGTACCATATTTTCTATGGTTCCTTAAATGCAAATGAAATTGTCTAAAAGTAATTTTCCAGTACAAATGATGTAATTAAGCTCGGGGTCAACTCCGCTTTAAGTCACCTTGTTATAAAAGCGGGGTCTACTTAAAGCGGGGTCTGCCTGTTAAAAATATTATATACCTTAAATAATATTCGACTTTATCTTGGTAAGATATGGAGAAAAGAGAACACATTGCAAATAAAAGGTGTATCCATGATACCTGTAGGTATCATGGATACTATTATTAAAATAACTATTCAGATATTATTATTATATGCTTTTTTATACTAATATGATCGAAAATGTGGAACACTCCAACAATTTAGAACTAACCCTAATATGAATTTAGAGTAAATTATTCTGTACCTTTAGTCCAACTTGCAGTTAAGAAACAAATGTACTTGACCCAGTACTGCAATACCTAGTCATTTGACCCAGTACTGCAATACCTAGTCATTTGACCCAGTACTGCAATACCTAGTCATTTGACCCAGTACTGCAATACCTAGTCATTTGACCCAGTACTGCAATACCTAGTCAGTTGACCCAGTACTGCAATACCTTGTCATTTGAACAAGTACTGCAATACCTAGTCAGTTGACCCAGTACAGCAATACCTAGTCATTTGACCCAGTACTGCAATACCTAGTCATTTGACCCAGTACTGCAATACCTGGTCACTTGACCCAGTACTGCAATACCTGGTCATTTGACACAGTACAGCAATACCTAGTCAGTTGACACAGTACTGCAATACCTAGTCATTTGACCCAGTACTACAATACCTGATCATTTAACCCAGTACTGCAATACCTAGTCATTTGACCCAGTACTGCAATACGTAGTCATTTGACCAAGTACTGCAATACCTAGTCATTTGCCCCAGTACTACAATACCTAGTCAGTTGACCCAGTACTGCAATAACTAGTCAGTTGACCCGGTACTGCAATACCTAGTCATTTGACCCAGTACTGCAATATCTAGTCAGTTGACCCGGTACTGCAATACCTAGTCAGTTGACCCGGTACTGCAATACCTAGTCATTTGACCCAGTACTGCAATATCTAGTCAGTTGACCCAGTACTGCAGTAACTAGTCAGTTGACCCGGTACTGCAATACCTAGTCATTTGACCCAGTACTGCAATATCTAGTCAGTTGACCCGGTACTGCAATACCTAGTCAGTTGACCCGGTACTGCAATACCTAGTCATTTGACCCAGTACTGCAATATCTAGTCAGTTGACCTACTAAAATCAAAACACATCGATTGGTTTATAGATCTCATGACGTCATGACACACGTCATCGACACACAACCAATTAGATAAAGAGGAAAATGAAGTGTATTTTATAATGTCTATCTAATTATTATATAAAAATACACACAATGAAATATAAAAAAAGTTAATATGATGAATAATTAATAATTAATATTTTATTAATTGAACGTTAAAACTTATATACTTTGTTTATCGTATGCAATATTTACCTATTTTATATCTAGTAATAATATCATAAATATACAATACATATAATATTTAATATATATCGTATATACTGTATAATCTTTGTTGCTTGTGGTTGAAGCTTTGTTATATCTTTGCAGTGTTTAATCGGATAGAAAAGGCTTATAATTATACAATATTGTACAGAGACTATGCTGTGGAGAACACGTTATTCCTAACGGGCAAGTACACTAGTTACAAATAATGATACTATTGAGAACAGGTTATTTTTAACGGGCAAGTACACTAGTTACAAATAATGATATTATTGAGAACACGTTATTCTTAACGGACAAGTACACTAGTTACAAATATTGATACTATTGAGAACACGTTATTCTTAACGGGCAAGTACACTAGTTACAAATATTGATACTATTGAGAACACGTTATTCTTAACGGACAAGTACACTAGTTACAAATATTGATACTATTGAGAACACGTTATTCTTAACGGACAAGTACACTAGTTACAAATATTGATACTATTGAGAACACGTTATTCTTAACGGGCAAGTACACTAGTTACAAATATTGATACTATTGAGAACACGTTATTCTTAACGGGCAAGTACACTAGTTACAAATATTGATACTATTGAGAACACGTTATTCTTAACGGACAAGTACACTAGTTACAAATATTGATACTATTGAGAACACGTTATTCTTAACGGGCAAGTACACTAGTTACAAATATTGATACTATTGAGAACACGTTATTCTTAACGGACAAGTACACTAGTTACAAATATTGATACTATTGAGAACACGTTATTCTTAACGGGCAAGTACACTAGTTACAAATAATGATATTATTGAGAACACGTTATTCTTAACGGACAAGTACACTAGTTACAAATATTGATACTATTGAGAACACGTTATTCTTAACGGGCAAGTACACTAGTTACAAATATTGATACTATTGAGAACACGTTATTCTTAACGGACAAGTACACTAGTTACAAATATTGATACTATTGAGAACACGTTATTCTTAACGGGCAAGTACACTAGTTACAAATATTGATACTATTGAGAACACGTTATTCTTAACGGGCAAGTACACTAGTTACAAATATTGATACTATTGAGAACACGTTATTCTTAACGGGCAAGTACACTAGTTACAAATATTGATACTATTGAGAACACGTTATTCTTAACGGGCAAGTACACTAGTTACAAATATTGATTCTATTGAGAACACGTTATTCTTAACGGGCAAGTACACTAGTTACAAATATTGATACTATTGAGAACACGTTATTCTTAACGGACAAGTACACTAGTTACAAATATTGATACTATTGAGAACACGTTATTCCTAACGGGCAAGTACACTAGATACAAATATTGATACTATTGAGAACACGTTATTCTTAACGGGCAAGTACACTAGTTACAAATATTGATACTATTGAGAACACGTTATTCTTAACGGGCAAGTACACTAGTTACAAATATTGATACTATTGAGAACACGTTATTTTTAACGGGCAAGTACACTAGTTACAAATATTGATACTATTGAGAACACGTTATTCTTAACGGGCAAGTACACTAGTTACAAATATTGATACTATTGAGAACACGTTATTCTTAACAGGCAAGTACACTAGTTACAAATATTGATACTATTGAGAACAGGTTATTCTTAACGGGCAAGTACACTAGTTACAAATATTGATACTATTGAGAACAGGTTATTCTTAACGGGCAAGTACACTAGTTACAAATATTGATACTATTGAGAACACGTTATTCTTAACGGGCAAGTACACTAGTTACAAATATTGATACTATTGAGAACACGTTATTCTTAACGGGCAAGTACACTAGTTACAAATATTGATACTATTGATAACACGTTATTCTTAACGGGCAAGTACACTAGTTACATAAAATCATTTCGTTAGTTAATTAATTATTTTTTCTATTTCTTGAATAATAATAATATGACTTAAGTCTTTAATATGTAACATTATTCTATGACAGTAAATTTAAAAAATTACCGTATAATGTGATGATAAAATGTTTTCTAGTTATTATGTACATATGCTTTGAATTAATGCACTTAGGTAACTTGTATGTAAATATTATTAACTTAAACAAAAGATTGAGTAACAGAAAGAAAAGTACAGAATAACAATAACATATTACAAAGGTACTAAAATCTTTCTTAAATCTAATAATTTTGCATGTCATTTCTAACCACTGAAGTGCATTAATATTTATTTAATGCAGTTGTTTCAAGGTTAGACATCAGGATAGAGTTTTTCTTGCTATTCCTCTTCTTAGAAGTTAAACCCCTGTAACTAATCTCCACCTCTAACTGTTTGGACATGAACTCTACCAATGATTAGTATTTATAATAAATGTTACTTATTTTATTAATATCAGAGGAAAATGTTAATAAGTATCATTAAAAAGAAATATTCGTATCATAAAATTTTCAGTTAGTTCGACTTATCGCTGATGTCGAAAGGAAATTAAATACAAAGGACTGAAAGAAGCCGTCAGAAAGGAAAGTGGCGAACGAAGTCACCTACCACCAATCTCGGATAATGTCCATGTATGCACAATTTGCTATTATATCATTACTAAATCAAAACAACTAAAAATTAGGTTCTCTTATTCAAAGTGAATTAATTTGAAATTGAATAGTAAATAATGACAAAAATCCATTTCATCTCAACACAGACAGCTTCGTGTATTATTAAAATTAAATTATGTATTCCAAACACAAATGATGACATCATCAAAAAAATTCAGTTCAGACCGAGACATGCATTTGGAATGTTTTCAGGGCCACCCCCCCCCCCCCTCTCCCCCCAACAACATTCATGGCGTTTTGGCAACATTCCACCACATTGCATAGGAATTCATCCCTCGGTAATTCATTCCCAAAAAGTGGCAGCATTCGAATAGTGCCGAGACGACAATTAGTTATCTTCAAGGAGGAGGAAGATGCCAGAATTCAAACATCAGAATCGATCTTTCCCTATGTGAACGAATGTCAGATTATTGTGTTTGATTTTCGTCTTTTCTGTCTGATGGAAGGCGCTCGGAGACCCGGATTTGAACCTTATTTAGCAGGATTTAAAGATTCGAATAGGACATGAGGGGGAATCAACGGATTTGGTTCATTCTCCAAAAGAATATGTGTAGGAATTTACGAAAAGAATCCGATATAGTAAGAGAATCAACGCAGCATTAACTATCTGAGTTTCTCTAGATCAGAAGAATGAAAAGATGGGCCAAAGACTGTACTAACGTTCACGCAACTTATGGACAAGTTGTTATCTTCCTTTTTTTTTGCTTTAACTGCAGTAGAAGGCGTGTCGAGTGAGACCCCACCTGCTAACAGGGCCCGCCCGACCCCTCTAACGTAAGACTTCTCTATCGTAAATAAAACTAAACACAGACTGCGTCCTCCATTATCCCAATTAGTTATTTATCATTTTAACTTAATTAAATTACGAGAAGATGAAGAAATGTGACTCTTACCAGTTTGGCCTTTTCCTAAAGTTTTTTCGAGACGATACGGACCAACATACTGATGGTGGTCAGAGCCCTGCTGGTTAGCCTCTTTCTGCATCTTGGCACTGTTAATCACTCTATTCACTGTAATGTGTCATAGACTCAGCGGCGCTAAGGGGTTATTCCCTCAAGGGGGGATAACGCTAGCACTCAGGGTTTGGGACACAGGCTCACCGTACTCACAAGCGACATGTTGAGAACTGACAGTCGGAGAGGGCTAGTGCGCACGTGTGGGCCTTCCATAGGCGGATCAATAGGCAACATATCGCTCCCCTGAATTAAACTACACAGACACTCACTCCACGCTATATACTCACTAATAAAAACATTAAAAACTTAATAACTGCAGTAATAACATCCCTCTTTTTAACCTTTCTAATCAACGCAACTCTTAACCTTTTCTTAAAACCTAAAAATTCAGCCAGTTTGCATGTTTACTGCTTGCAACTGATTTACTGCAGTAAACTATGCCTAAAGAATAAATAGGCTCACACTGACTGCATTCAAAACAGAGGAAGGATTTCCCATCACGTGATTTCAGTCATGTTTTATTAGCGCAATAATATTTTATCTCTTTTTTTTTATTCTTTTCACACTTTTTTTCTTTAGGAAGTAATTCGATATTTTGTCTCGTAGGAAAGTGGTTACGACGTTAGTGTCCGACTGCAACACTTAGTTATTCGACCTCGAGTCGAACTTGGCGCAAATTGATGCCTTTTAGGTTATTAAAATATGCATCATTGTAGGGTAAGATCCACGTTATCGGACGGTTTTTCGATCATACATGAACACATGCATAATAATTATTTAAATCATTATTTCAATTAATAATCATGATCATGATAACTAATTAAAATAAAATTTTGATGATAATTATTATATATCTTTTTCTTGTTTAATCGAAAATGTTGAATCGTTCGATAATATGGAACTGACCCTGCATTTCTTTCATTTATTAGAGTAAATTCACTGCCTTTTTAATTCGAATTGAGCTTAGAATCAATATATATTATATAGTTAAATTATTTTACTAACTAAGTATAACTATTATTATTTATTACAATGATTTGTACGTAAAAATAATATGACTTAATATAAATGGGTAACTTCCGTGTTATCGGACGGCTCCGCATTTTCGATCATAAAATAAAAAGTATATAATAATTAGTTTATTTATTTAATAAATATTAAATTTTATTTTATTTCATTTTTTTTATTTAATTGGGATCATGGGATAATAATTATTATATAATTTTTTTTTATTTGATCGAAAATGTGGAACTGTCCGATAACTCAAAATTTACCCTACTTTTATAATCTCTTATATGCAATAACAAACATTATGATATATCAGTTATTCTTGCTTTTCACTAATTATACCTGTTCTATAAAATACTAGTGTATTTTCCCGTAAAAAAAATAAAAATATAAGAATTAATAAAAGATCATAACAATATGTTGTAAAATAGTTATTATTTGTTACACTTTTTATGTTAAAATATAAGAATTATATAGTTTTCTTATATGATCGAAATTGCGGCACTGTCTGATATTTCGTAACTTACCCTATTTATTTCAAATGTTGACTAAATTATAATTCGTTTAAATTACCTCAAAATATTTGAGTACCTAGTCTGTGTTTGAGATACAGTTTGCCATTTACACATATATAAATTATATATCTTTTTTAGGAATTGGACAATAAATAAATAAATTAACACACGAAGGAAATTATTAGGATAGATAGACTGAAATATATTGTGTCTGTGTTATTTGATTAAGGAAATTTTATAATTAACTGCAGTCTACCATCAAAATAAAAAGTTTCGTTTTCTATATTTAAGAAAAACATAGAAAACGAATCTAGTACTAACTGATATAAAATAAATAAATTAATTGAATTATTCATTTATTCAATTTTCCATGAAGAAAAGGTATTTAGTATCCTATTATCATTGAGTTAATGAATACAAAAGCAATTATTAGATGAAAATGTTATAATGTATATAAAACACAATAATAAATGTATAAATTTTCATGGTAATAATTTCAACTAAATATTATGAAGTAAGTAATAAAAAGTAACCATTTGTAAAGGTGTACTATAGTTTCGACTGAGATTGTCAGAGCTTCTGTTGTTTTATTAAATATTAGCAATTAAATAAAAAATGTGCTAATTATCATAGTTTACTTATTACTTAGTTATAATTCATCAGTCTTATCGCATATTCCTCTCGTGGTTTCTGGCAATGATTTGTTTGAACATTTTTACTTTACTTCATTTGTATGAAATGAAGTAAAGTAATTTATAATCTTATTTAAAATAAAAAAAAATCATGTACCTAATATAATATTTTTTCAGTTGGTATTTTCCCTGATATATTTAAAAAAGTTTGCGTTATTCCTATCTTCAAAAGGGATGATGCCTTGGATATAAATAATTACAGGCCAATTTCACGCTTACTTTTATATAGTAAGGTAGATGAAAAATGTATATCAAATAGAATAATAAGATTTTTAAATCAAACGTCTGTATTATGCGAGAACCAGTATGGGTTCAGACCAGGATTTTCAACTATTGATGCTATCGTCGATTTCTCGGAATACAACGTAAGCATGTTATAGGTATTTTTATTGATTATTCTAAAGCGTTTGACACGGTTAATCATAGTATACTGTTGTCTAAACTAGAATTATATGGTATCAGAGGTATAGCTCTGAAGCTGCTAAAATTCGCAGTTACATGGAAAATCGCAGGCAGTGTGTCAGAATTGGAGATTCGTTTTCAGATTATGGAAGTTTGTCAACAGGGATACGTCAGGGTAGTATATTGGGTCCTCTCCTTTTCGTAACTTATATTAACGACTTTCCCAATATATCTCCTATTTTGAAAACAGTCCTCTTTGCTGATGACACCACAGTTTCAGCCTCTGGCTCTGATTTTGTAGAACTATGTAATGCAGGATACAGTAACATAGGGTATGGTAATCAGCTGATTCAATCTATAGTTTGACGTGACCACCGGGTGACTGAAAATGGCGACACTGACCACACTTTGAAACATGGGAAAACCTACTTAAACTTGTCACTTCTAAATTTAATTTTTTCTTGTCAATTACTAACTAGGCATTGGTTAAATTATATTTCCATTATTTTTTCTCCTTATTTGTTATTCATAGGAACTACAATTTAGCAGTTAACTAGTACTAGTTTAGGCTCCTAGGTAGCATATTTTCAAAACCCTATTTTTTATAGATAAGTTAAAGAAATGAACAATAAAAACACACCTGAATTATATCCATATATTCAACTTTAAAGTTCAATCGCCATTTTCGCTTTTCCTTTGCACGAAACCCTTATAAAATGACTTTAAACTTCTCGATATTAACATGCAAATACGAGGAATTATGATCCGCTCTGTCACAAACAAGAAATGTGTTGTTGTGGTGACGTCATATTTTTGTGTCGTCTACTAGGTACTATACCCGTTTATGTTCCTGTACCCTGATGTAATATTATCTACACTGTGCTTGATAAAATAACAGAATGGTCAAACGCTAACAGACTGGCTCTTAATTCTGACAAAACCGCTGCTTTTATTTTCTCAAATAGGCCTCATGATATAGACTTAAACTGTAGGTCTAGCATGAATGATGTTGACATAGACTATGTTAATAGTCATAATTTTTAATACCAGGTTGAGGTTTAAAAATCATATTTCTTTTGTATGTAGCAAATTATCTAAAGCTGTGGGTGTA
Source organism: Caprella mutica (assembly GCA_947561585.1). NCBI lineage: Eukaryota > Metazoa > Arthropoda > Malacostraca > Amphipoda > Caprellidae > Caprella > Caprella mutica. Next base: position 439,318 of record CANNZV010000999.1, read on the forward strand.
ATTTACAAGGTTAGTCAGTTCCTGCCTGGGAAATCTTTAATCGGTTTATACTATAGCTTATTCTATCCATACTTAACATATTGTAATGAATTGTGGGGTGGTACTTATAATAACCATTTGAATACGATAGAAATGCTTCAGAAGAGAGTGATTAGGATTGTAACTCACAGTGATTTCTTGGCTCATACTGATCCTTCTGGAATATTGAAAGCTAAGGAACTACATGAATATTTATTGCTAGTTTATTTATTCAAGAATAAAGAAAAATTCAACTATCCCTCTTTTTCATATGCTACTAGATACTCCAATAATCCTATTCTAAACATACATAGATTAACTTTAACGGAACACAGTGTAGATTATTCAGCCGCAAAAGCTTGGCACTCTTTACCTGTCCGTATAAAAGATATTCAGTCATTAAACTTATTCAAAAGAGCATTAAAATCTTTCTTTATTTATACATATAGGGTTGAGAATTAACTTTTGTATATTCGTTAATATTTATATAACATCTTATTTGTTCATCTCATAATGTATGGACCAATTTTGAGACAATATTAGTTTGTGTAATGGAACAAAACTTCTTATTTTTATTAGTTTTTTTCAAGTAGGTAATGTAAGGAAGTAGGTAAGTACTAGTAATATCTACGATTTTTTGCCCGAAAATTCCCCAATTAGGAGTATTATATAAAGGCTTGATGTTATTGTAACTGATTTTACTTTTCACCAATAAATATCCTTATCCTTATATTTCTAGTGCTAAATAACAAGTATAATATGCCATTAAATAAGTAAATGCAAGTATTTCTAATTAATTTCCTATCTATTTAATTCAATTATCTATGATACAATATTTATAATATTTAATAAATTAAAATAGGATGAGGTAAAATGACTAAAAACAAAGAAATATTAAACTGCATTAAATTAAAATAATTAAATTAACCATCATATATTAGGTAAATTCCTATAGTTCTCGTCCCTTTCAATTTATAGATGCAAAATAGGAATAGGGTAAATGTCCTATTTAAGGTCCCTATTTAAGGTAAATTGTAATTAAACCCTATATACCCTGAATTAATTTGAGCGTGTAAAAACAAGGATTTTTATGATATTCCTGTAATATACATATATGTAAAGAAATCATATTGAACAATAAAAAAAATCTCAATATTTATTGTGCTTTATTAATGTAAGAGTACACATGTGCTCTAATATTTAAAAGAGTTTAACTAGTCGTTTAAGAAAAATATAAAAAAGCGCAAAATCCATCATTAAATGAGTACTCAAATGTCGCCTTAGGACATAAAGGATTAATACAGTGTAATTGGAAAAGAATTGAATTGATTCATACATATATTAACAAATCAATAAAACCGTGGACTGACAGTTGGTCTTTTAAACTACAATATTTTTCTGTTCTGAGATAGTTCATGCAAGCAACAAATTTCCTCTATATAGTGAACTCTTGTGAAGTAAATGAGTTAGGATCTAGCCAATAGAAAATAAGAATGTAGCTATTTTAGATGAAAAAAAAATAGAAAATAAGGATGTAGGTATTTTAGACATGCCGGAATTATTACAACATACAAAATGAATTAATGTTAACGTAAATTATTTGAATAATGTTCAGTGTTCAATATCTCATTTTATCCAAACAACTGTTCAATGTAACGTTTAACTTTTGAAATTTACCCATTTTTCTCTAAACATTTGTCTTTGTCAGACGATGAATGAAAACTACACATTGGATCCATATGACAAGATTACAAAAAAATATATACTTCAAAGGTTTTCATTACATTGAAACATGAGATTAGCATCCAAATGTGATTTAAGGGGCTTGCTAATATATTCCTTATCAAGCATATGAATCGAATTAAAAAAATATAAACATATTTTCAGAGACTATAAAGCATATTTCAAAGATAATATTGTCACTTCCCTAGTAAAATCAATGTAACATTTCTTTATTGTGTCTTATGCTCAATTTTTTTCTGAACTTAATTGTTTTGGGGCCCAATTGTCCGATGCCCAATTATCGTTGGGCCCAATTGTCCGAGGCCCAATTGTCGGTGCACCAATAAAACTGGATAAAAATACAGATTTATGTGTACTGGAACAAGAAGAATGTCACATCTTCGATCATATAGAACGATGAAATAAAAATCATTATTTAACTTTTATTTTAAAAGGTGTTCCTGATCACTGCAGATATCAAGAAAACCAATGAAATAAAATTCAAATAATTAATATTATATACTTTTTTCATAAATGATCAAGATGTGGAATTGTCTGATAATTTGGAACTTACCCTAACCTAGAAAGTAACAGAAATGAAAGAAGTACAGTGGTGAATAATGTAATAAAGCTTTATTAATTTAAACATCCATTTGAATAAGGATGTTCCGATCTTTCTGTTTGATTGGCACATTTGAAAACAATGGCACGAAATATATAGAACTAACAAGTATTTTGGATACCAAAAATTATAAAGTCAACTTAATAGTTAATAAATAACAAGTCATATCATTGCAAATAACTTACTAATTTTACTTTTCTTTATTTCCTTATTTTAATTTTTATTAACTATTTAGGTGACTTTAAAATAATGGAAATAATACACACATATTATTATAGCATGGACACGCGTTGTTATTTACTGACCTCTGCTTATAAGAACAACTTTCCTTGATTACGAAGATTTGAAATTATATATTAGTAAACAATTAATAACAATATATTATGTAATAACCATATAATTACTAATAGATAGTTATCAAATGGTTAGCTATATATAGTTATTAAATATGGTTATGATGGAAGTATATTTCTATGATATATTGCTATTTTTTCATATGCGCCCAGGAAACAGAATCTTTTATAACTGTACTAGTGTACTTTCCCGTTAAAAATAACGGGTCTTCATCATTACCAATTAATTTCCAGTTATTCCGTTACTTTTAATGAATTCATTAAAATTAAATTTTCAGCAAACTCTAATTTTTTTAAAAGATGAAATACATTTAAAAATTGAATAAAAACAGGGAATTTAAATATCAAGTCAATATATTCCCGTGCGTATCATAGTTACATTCTTCATGTTTAATACCCGTCGTGTAAAAGCGGACACCAAATAAATAAATAAATAAACACACTAAGGAAATTATTAGTATAGATTATTATTTAAAATAACAAGTTAGTATTTTCTTTAACTAAATAATTTAATTTCAAAAGTTAGTAATTATGATACCATCATATTTTTTAATTTTATTTCCATTATTTTCAAATGCGCCCAGCAAACAGAAAAGATCCAGATGTTCCGATATCACAAAATGTCCTAACTCTCTTATATAATAGATTAATTAACCAATATATCTTCAACTTTTTAATTCAAATATTACCTAACTTGATACGAAGTAGAATAAATACTAAATAATTCTTACTGGAGATGAAGGTTTCCTCATGATGAATATCAATCAACAGTTTGGATTCAGAGAGGGCTGTAGTACTTCAGAGGCTGTTAAAGAATTGGTAGATTGATGTAGTAGCTCTGTCTTGGACTACAGCTCTTGTCTCTCTAGACCTACCAAAAGCATTTAATAAAGTGAATGAGTATCAAATGACCAACATCATAAACAGACTTGGTTTCAAGGGTGTCATGGCTGACTGATTTGACAGTTATTCTTCCGAACGTAATATGTATGTTTACATTAATGGAAACTAGTCAGCTTCTAGGACACTCAATATAGTCTTATATCAGAGATCAGTGACCTCACCCTATTTGTACTCATTATATTTGAATGATATGCATGCTGCATAGGTCATCTGATAAGCTATCATGTATGCATCTTGCTGACTACATTCAACACTGCAATGTTTTGTCCAGGAAACTCATTTGTGTTGTAGGTGCTATTCGTAAGATATCTTGTTGTTACAAAAGAAGTATATCTACTTCAAACATTGATAACGCTAGGGTTGTGCTCTTCAACTACGAGGTCTTAGACTTTTGTGTTAGATAGGCTCATAGGTTTCATTTACTATCACCTCCATCCGTGAGTGCTTGCAACCGGTGCTTGTGTCTTGTACTTAATTTCCCTTTGAAGTCAGCTACAAGCAAACTTTAAACCCCTATTAAAATCAATTTGTAATTATGAAATAAAATGTAGGTATTCAATGTATGTATAGCAATGTGTACTTCTTGTATATTTTTAGTCATTCTGTAGTGTGGTATATAGCGAAGTAAATCATCGAGTTTCTTTTAATCGCCCAATAATAGCCCTCTCTTGCTACTTGGATGGCTTTCATTAATTCAATATATTTTATTTGTTCTGTAATATTTTGACATAGCGCGTCATAGTCATTTCAAGTTTCTACAAATAAACTATTTCCAAGGTAAGACTTTTTAAATTTCTGAATAAAGAATATGATCTAATTGGTAGTATAATCAGTTACTTGCAGTTTACTAATAGGCATCTTTGTCTGTAAATTCCTAGTTCGTGTCCCTATTTCATTTAGGGACGTGAACTAGGAACCAATACAAATACCCCCTTCCTAGTTCAAGTCCCTAATTGATATAGGAATGTGAACTAGGAAGGGGAAAACGTGGATCCCTATTTCATAAGATATTTTTCATTAGATTTATACATTAATAAATATTAAAATCTATAGTAATTTGCTGTTGCTGAATAGTTCAAATATTTCTTTTTGGTATTGCTTCTGTCAAATTAATATTTTTTATTTCAATAGATTTTAATCAGATAAGAGGTAATTAAATTAAAAAAAATTAATTTAAAAATAACCCTTCCTAGTTCACGTTCCTAAATGAAATGGGGACGTGAACTAGGAATTTACTTCTATATTCTACTTTTACTACGTAGAGGAGGAGCTTATCTCAAGCCATGTTGCCAAAAATCAAAATATTGATTAAAACAACACTGTTTTTTTTTCTTCTAAAATTTTCAGTGTATTCACATTTTTCCTGCAATAATACGCTACATGTCCAATAACTTACATAGTTACATAACACTATATAAAATTATACTCTATGTTATATGGTTCTAGGAAATTTCGGTCGTGGAAAACTCGATCTCAGTTTATAATAGTGTCATTGAAGAACAATAATAGAATAAGTTGAAAATGTGGTTATAAAATGTGTAGTTTATTTACTAAAAGCGGATAACATCATTAACTGTTGTAAAATGATACGTAACATTAGTAAATTTGACAATTTTTGGCATTTATTTAACATGAGATTTGAGCGAAAAATTCAGTCTTGGAATATTCGGTCTCAGGTATAAATAAAACTTATGAATTAGATGTATCGGGGGACTTGTCGCCCCCCGAATCCCCCTGCCAGGTCATTAAACAGTCATGAAGTGTGCACTACAACAAACTAGCGGATACAACAAACTACATAACAGTCATTTATGCTGAGAGGTCATTTATAATTCTGAGAGTGAAATTTCCGGTCACCGTATTACATATATATACACTCAGACATACAGTGTGTCCGCAAAAAATATATCCACTGCCTTGAATCTACATTATTCATCATTCCACGATAATATGCATAATATATTGGTACACAGATACGTAGATTAATATTAATATATTAAAAATAGTACTTATAAGATAAAATCAATGGCAGTGGATACATTTTTTGCGGACACACTGTATAGTTGTTACATAACACTATATTTAGTGCTAGGCAGAGATTGTCCTAATAGTTAGTTACTGTACTCTGCTAGGTCGTGTGGTCTACTCTATGTAATTATATAGATTATATTACACTATATACACTATACAGTCATACGCTGCATTATCATATAGATTATACTACACTGTTTTACTTTAATTAAATAGAGATGTTGAAACTAATTGTAAAATTGCATAGTGTAAAAAAAACGCCAGCAATATATGTGTACAATATTTGTAAAACAATTTAAATTATAAATATCTTATATATGTATTATCTGTCACATCAGTCAATAAACATTGAATATCGTGACCGGACAATTGCCACCCGCGGACAATTGCCACCCCCGGACAATTGCCACCCCCGGACAATTGCCACCCCCGGACAATTGCCACCCCCGGACAATTGCCACCCCCGGACAATTGCCACCCGAATAATTATTATCAGGCCTCCTTCCTTAAAAGAATGTTATAAAATAAGTATAGTATTTTCATGCGATTAATTATTCATATTCTAAGATACAAATTTCTTCATTCATCATTAATTGTTATTTTATAAAATTAATTATTCCAATTGGTGATATTATAGATTACATATTATTGTTTATACAATTAATTTCCATCATATACTATATTTTTATTGTACAATTTATCTTTATCATTATAAATTAAATATTTCTTCCTTTATCACCACTATCATTATCAAGCAAATATTTAAACTTTAATGTATGACAAACTTCAGTATTTGAGATCAGTGGCTCAAATTAAGTACATATTATAAAAAATATAAACTCCTTTTACAGTTTTAATTATGAATTTTCAAATTTTTCTTTCCGTTCTAGTGCCGGTTATATTCTATGACACCTGTTATTAGTACTGTACTGTAAAAATAAGTTTAATTAACGTTATCAATGTACAACATTATTGATTCTTGATCAATTGTTGATAAAAGTCTATATATTAATTAAGTTCTATATATATATTATCAATTGATAATGGACAAACAATAGGATTTTAAATTATTACTACTTAATTAAGAAAATGTTAAGTATTAAGTGAAGAATCCTCATAATAATAATTAGGGTTGTGACAATATGCTTTCATAATCATAGATCCTAAAAATATTATAAACGGAGAGGATTAAACACTATTGATTCTTTTAAAACCACAGGTATATAGAATTAAATAAAATTCAATTTCTTCTCGTCTGTGATATTCTTAATATCTATGACTTAAAGCATATTATCACAACTCTAATAATAATCATTAGGGTGGCAATTATCCGGGTGGCAATTGTCCTAGCACCATTACATATCTACCTACTTGGATATATTCCAAGTTATTGTAAAGTTCCAAATTTTCGATTACATAAAAAAAAGTAAGTAATTTAACATTATAACTAGTTATTTTAATTGGTATCCATGATACCTGCAAGTATCATGGATACCAACTATTCCTAGTAATTAAAATACAAAACTCATCAACATCCAAGCAGAACTTTCATTTTATTTTATTTTCACAAAATTTGCTAGTCATTAATTTCAATTTCTTCATCTGAAGTGTCATGAAATTTCCTTTCATTCCTTTACATATAAACACATTTAGTAACTTTATCATTGAGAAACTATATATCGAAAGAGGGACTTCCCCTGGGTACAGATAGACTCTTACGAAACAGTCCTTGTTATTTCTTTCATTTCATTTGTTGTCTATGGTTTGTTGTCTATTTGTTATCTTTATTCTGTTGATGGTTCATGTCTCACCTCTTATGTTCTTCTCCCACAGTTTGTGTACGCAACTTTTAGTCATCGTAATCTATGTTATCTCTTCAGTATATAGAGGAAGGTTATGTTTTCATCGACATTATTTTACGAATAACAAGGGAAGTTTTTTATCTATTTATAAATTTGTAATCTTGTTATTCGCGTAATTCTAAATATATTCAATCAAACTGCCTGAAATTTGAGGGACGATTGGTCAATGTCCACGAACCATTTGAGTAGATTTCTGGAGCGATCGGGTCAAAGGTCAATGTCATATGAATATAACTCGAAACTTGCCCTATTATAACACAAGTTTACCACTAATTGAGTATATTTCCAAACTAGAAACTCTTCATTTTCCTCCACAGCAACTGCATAGTCATGGTTAAAAGACAAAAAATGACAGCTGATAAGATTTACGTTAAACGTTACGTAACCAGTTTTATTTCTATCGTCACTATCAGTTGATGACAAGAAAGTCATCGTAGTTTGGACTCAGAGTGACACAGTTACATTAAATGCATTTTTGATGATGCCAACTATGTTTGGGTGCTATGTCAGAGGGTACACCGAAATATGATCCCAGGACAATAGGACCACACGACAATCTATCCCCGGAAAAACGGGTCTAAGATATTTAAAATATAGAATATTCCTAATATGAAAAAAGTATTCTCTTTATTAAAAATATATTCTCGTTATGACTTTATTATAACAATTTATTTCATTAGTAAATAGTATATTTATGAAGTTATTATATTTTTCTGTTTATATATAGGCCATATAAGCAATAATTTCCTGGATACAGTATAAGAACTATTATATAGTTAACTCCTGTGTAGTGACTAAGTTTGGATGTAGCCAATAGAAAATAAGAAAACAGATATTTTAAAAGACCGTTGCCCACCAAGACATACCGAAATTATTGGATCAAATACAATTCGAATATAGGTTAATGGGAATTTATTGAAAACTATTCAGTGTTCAATATTGAAAAGTTTTACAAAATATATCCCAATAATCTCGATCATTTTATCCCAACAATTGTTCAATTTTGCTTAGTTCAATGTAACTAATAACCATTAAAATTTACCTATTTTATTAACCAAATATTACTGTTACTGAACTTTGTCAGACGATGTGCACATATGACCTGATTTCAAGTATATACATCTTATTCAAACTCTTCTTAGATTTCCATTTCACCGAAACATGAGATTAGCATCCAAATGTAATTTAAGGGGTTGCTAATATATACATTGTCAGCTTTATCAATCGGATACAAAGTATATAAAGCACATTTTTTAGAAAATAAAAAGCATTTTTCAGAATATAAAAGAATACATGTATAGAATATTTCAAAGATAATTTTGTCACAACCCTAGCAATATCAAAGGAACACTTCTTTATTGCATATGCTGCCCTGTTTTTTCAAGGCTTAATTGACTTTTCAAGGCTTGATTGGGGTCCAATTGTCGTGGGACCCAATTGTCGTGGGACCCAATTGTCTTAGGCCCAATTGTCTGGGTCCAATTTTGGGTCCACGGGTTCATAGTTATCGTACGGTTTCACATTTCCGGTCATATAAGAAAATATATATAGTACAGCCAAAATTATGATACATTTTTCGAAATCGATTTTTTACTAAAATATCAGCTAAACCAATATATTTCAATACACTAATACAGTGATACATCTGGAACATTCTTTAAAACTTAGTTTGGAAACATTTAGCATCCGTAAGTGTTCAACGGTTGGCTCCCAATTCCCAAATTCTTTCCCCCAATTCCCCATCACTTTCTCCCAATTCCCCATTACTTTCTCCCAATTCCCCCATTACTTTTACCAAATTCCCCATAAATTTTCCCCAATTCCCCATCACTTTCTCCCCAATCCCCATCACTTTCTCCCTTCCTTCATTTCCATCTCTCACTCTAAGTCTCTAAGATGACTGCAATAATTTGAATGGGATCGAGGAGGAGGAAAACCCATGAAAACCCATAAAGATACTTGCTGGTATCATGAATATCAGTTAAAATAAAATAAAAGAACCGTCCGATAACTCGGAACCTACCCTAGTTCTAGTGGTAACTTACCTTTGCAGATTGCAGAAGGTAATTGTAATCATGTTTTTCGTATAACTCAAAAGTGTTCAACCAAATTACCGGAAATTTGATGGGACGATTAAACATTATACAGGAACCATTCGAGTAGATTTTGGCAAACTACAAATAAAAACACTAAAGATAAATATCATACTTAAATAACTTTCAAAAGTGCAACTCATCACACTTTCAATGAAATATGACATATATATATTAATAAAAAAAACAATTATTAATTTCATTGTAGAGGTAAGTCATTCCTTTTATTATCAAATATTATATGAATTTCTAAGTAATATACCAATTTTTTCTTGTATTATAAATTTATTTAATAGAAATGAATGTGATCATCAACACTCAATTTTTACATGGTATATAGCTAGAATTTCTTTATCTTCTACACATACACATCTTATCTCTCAGACTAGGTACTATGACGCTATGTATGTTTCTAGGTATTTTATAGGAGGTTATTTATACTCAACGTAAAAGGTATTGTCCAGGAATCGAACTTTCTGAAAAATATATCTATTCATCATCTGGATCGACAGGTGAAAATCTAGACCGATCAAAAGGTCATTAATTCATTGTTAGGTCCATGTTTTTACCCTAAAACGGGACCGCTAACCTAACCTAATATTGTATCTAATTTTACTGGGGTAGCAGCATACCACATTTGTCCCTGTCTTCTATTACTAAGTCCTATACTTTGGGTAGTGTCTCAGGAACAGATTAAAAGATATCAGGTAATTGCTTTAATGAATTCATTAACTTAGATAAGAGATTACGATAACGGGTTGCTTGTTACTAAATAAGATAAGAAGAAACGTGATCATGATGACCATCACTATTAATTATGTCAAAAAAATTTAATCATTTACAAATATTGATAACTGAATAAAAACTAAATGCCAAGTAATTAATTTAAAGATTAACAAATCAAAGTATTTAATTCCTTTAATTTACTTCCAGTGTGTCTACAGGAAAATTTAAATGGTTTATACATATATAAATTATACTAAAATAAATACATTATTTAAAACAAGGAAATATTATCAATGAAACTAATGATTAGCTTATAATTAATTAATGACTAACTAAATACTCTTGAAGTGAATTATGTATATACTTGTGTACTTTCCCGTTAAAAATAACGTTTTTTTCAATGGTATTAATATTGATGTAACTTACCAATCTTCTTCAGGTATCTCCAGAATTAGTTATTTATTGATTAATGATTATTATATTATAACCACCAGTATTAAAATTCCTTTCAAATTTTTTAATTGTGTTACATAGACTAAATGCATTTAAAAAAAAAGTAAAAATTAGAAAATCCAATGGCTACATTCTTCATTTTTTCCCATCTAATTACTGAAAATATTTTCAAATATTTACATCGGTCATTTATAAAGATATATGCTTCGCGCAATTTAGCAAATTGCGCAATCTTGAGAGTGCGCAGCGCGTTTTTAACCATGGAACGCTCAGAGTGCCTGAGAGGATTGTTCTGGTTGGAATATAGATTATACTTTGAAAACTTGACTTGAGTGGCTGGAAATCTGAGGTTTAATTGTCTAAGACATTAATGTGAAATCAGTGATATAATAATGCAACATTCGCCTGGTCTCCAGAGGCTCACCTGATCAACAGAGATATGAAAACTAAATATTCCAACCCATGTTTCATTGTTTTTACTGATAATTATACAATATAAAACATCCTAGAAAATGAAAATTTAAGAGTTTTAGCCACTCAAGTCAATTGTTTTTTAAATTATGCATCACTATATCCCAACTCTTAGCCACTCTGGGTGTTCCTTGGTTGAAAACACGCATCGCACTCTCGAGATTGCGCAATTCGGTAAATTAGGCGGAACCTATATAGTATATACATTATAAAGGCCACTATAGATATGCATTTCTTAATCATCTCACCAGCCAAGCAAGGTTGCTAAAGTCTATCTCCATTGGCAACATACTGTGTATATGATAAGGCCTTTGTAAGCCTATCAGATAATATTCGGCGACACATGTAAACTATATACATTATTTCTATAGCAACACACATTGCATATATATTGAACATTTGGACTGAGTACATACCCAGCAACTACTGGGGAGAGGAACTGTTGTAATTTAGTTTGTCTCTTTCCATTTCTACCATATTTATCAGTTCTACCATATTTATCATTTTTACCATATTTATCAGTTTTACCATATTTATCAGTTTTACCATATGTATCAGTTCTACCGTATTTATCAGTTTTACCATATTTATCATTTTTACCATATTCATCATTTTTACCATATGTATCAGTTCTACCGTATTTATCAGTTTTACCATATTTATCATTTTTACCATATTCATCATTTTTACCATATTTATCAGTTCTACCATATTTATCCGTTGTACCATATTTATCAGTACTACAGTATTTATCAGTTTTACCATATTGATCAGTTTTACCATATTTATCAGTTTTACCATATTTATCAATTTTACCATGCTTAATTATCATTTCTACCATATTTATCATTTCTACCTTATTTATCAGTTTTTACCATATTTACCATATGTATCTGTTTTACCATATTTATCAGTTTTACCATATGTATCTGTTTTACCATATTTATCAGTTTTACAATATGTATCTGTTTTACCATATTTATCAGTTTTACAATATGTATCTGTTTTACCATATTTATCAGTTTTACAATATGTATCAGTTTTACCATACTTATCAGTTTTATCATACTTATCATTTTTACCATGTTTATCAGTTTAACTTTGTTTATCAGTTTAACTTTGTTTATCATATATATCATTATTACCATGTTTATCATTTTTACCATTTTCATCATGTTTATCATATTTACCACGATTATCATTTTTACCATGTTATCATTTTTACCATGTTCATTATATATACCATGTTTAGTAATTTTTTACCATGTTAATCGTTTTTACCATATTTTTATTTTACCATGTTTATCACATTCATCATTTTTACCATGTTTATCATATTTACCACGTGTATCTTTTTTTTTAACGCTACTTGCAGTTTAGAGGATAGCCTTAGGGTTATGCTCTTCAACTACTCTTAGATTTTGTGTCGTGTAGTTTTGTAGGCTTCATTCACTTTCACCTCTTCATTTTCCTCTTCCATCCGTGTGTACACACTGTTGCTTGTGTTCCTTTTCATCACTTTCCATGGTAAATGACCTCATTCACGGAGTAGCTTTTCTGCATGCATGAGCTTGCCACCGACGATGGTAGGTGACTTTGGTCATGGAGCCACTTTCCTTACTGACTGCTTCTACGAGTCCCTTTAATTTTATTTCCCCTTAATTTTAGCGGTATTGCCTTTGGTACCGAAACAGACGTTAAACCGAAACCACCTACTAAAATGTTCATTTTTTATACCTTAAATTATTTCAAACCATAATACCAGTTTATACCATGAAATATTTCAAATGCCATGCATATAATTTACTAAGGCAAACAAATTCATCTCAATTACGAATATTTTATCATTGTTTCACCATGAAAAGAAGAATTCCAATCAATGTTTTACCTATTTTCGTCCTTAATTAAATCTAACATTTCGATATTCAGTCACCGTGACAACTAATATTACATTTGAAGGTTGTTATTGCAACTGTAAAGTCCCTTGTACTTACTCAGTAGCTATCACCTTACACGATATGCATTTTATTACCTAGTTTGCCATATCACAAGCACATTGCTGTGCCCAGCACACTAGCTATAACAGTACCACTCTGTTAATAGAACAACCTACACCCAGCAATAAAAAACGTTACTACAAGGTCTTGCCCAAGCAAAGTAGAAGGTTAGAACGGCACTAAACTAATCTAAAATATCGTCGCTTTTTGTAAAAAAACGATGTTCTTAGTAATTAGTTATATACTTGTGAAAATTCATCCGTCTGAAATATTACAAATAACCAGAAAAAAATGTATATTATTATATATATGTAACTGTAAGTTTCGCAATGTTGCTACGATCTGTTTGTTTACATTATTTACAGTCTATTAATTAATGAACTTTTAAACAATAACTGTACTTGAGCCTACGTACATGTCGTTAAGTATAACTCTTTAATATAAAGATTATTTAATATTAAATAAACTAGTACGTGGATAAAAACATGCAAACAATCAGTTCAAAGTTAACTGTGAATTTCTTCGTTAGGTACCCCAGCAGTTTAAAATTAAGTTTAAAAAATCTAATCTGATATTTAAATTAACAACATTTTTTTTTATTATTAATGTCTTTGATTAAAATGATTCACACTCAAATCTATTTATCAAGAGGTTATCTAAACTTAACGTTTAAGCATTTTTCAGGTTTCAAAACCTGATATACTAATGCCCTTCAATCGATTCAATAATATGCGAAAAAAGTTTGTCCACTGGTTTACCGCCCCCTGCATAATGGCAGTAAAGTTGTACTCAGTTGTGAATGAAGTGTTGTAGACAGGAGAGTGAATTAAAATGTAGCTAAGGGTCTATAGTTAAAATTTAAATCTTTGAATTTGAAAATTTAGTGAAATATTACTGATCGTTTTTACCGAATTTTTTGTTCGTTTTTACCAAGACAGTCAATTGTTACAATTTAGTTGTTGACAATTTATCTAATTGGCTTCAAGCCATGATGTCACATAACAAAACACCCAGAGAGAAAGTTATTGTGGGGTCATAGAAGATTAGGAAATCACCCCAATTAATCTTCTTTGGCCCCACCATAACTTTCCTTTTAGGGTACGGTTACTATGGATGCGTATTCAAGCGATTTTTCGCACTGACGACTTCTGATGAAATCGGATGAAAATCAAACTCATACTTTCCAATGGGAGTGGTTACAGTGGCTGCGATTTGGTCGTCAGAATACGTACGAAGTCGTCAGACTAACTTCAGCGTTCAAATGAGTTTGATTTTTTCATGCGACTTGCGACAACTTTCTGTAATTTTTGTGTATATTTCTTTTACTTTTGATTGCTATTACTGTTTACCCATGCATTTTGGAAATATATTATTTGATACTAGGTATCGGAAATAATACAGATATTATTTAATTATATAAAGTTAATTTAATTATAATATAATTATATATAAATGCTTGAATTGGTTGTTACTTTGTCCAATTTCATTTTTTTTTAAATGGAATATCTTTCAATAATTATATTATATAAAAATATTCTCATCATTTCTCTATTTAGGTATTTCAAAATTGTTTGTAGTGAAATTGTGAAAATAATAATCAAATTAGCGTTGCGTCTATTATTTCAGAGCCACACATGTATTAATTCCTCTCGAACATTATATCAAATAAACATAGTTTAGACCCCAATATTAATGGGGCAGAAACACACTGACAATCAGAAATCGCGTACAGTGTAACCACCTCGCACTGACGATCTGTTCTGACGATATCGTCAGTGCGAAAAATCGCTTGAATACGCATCCATAGTAACCATACCCTAGATATACACTATACTTTATCTATTATCTAAAGAGTATGTTCCAAATTATCGGACAGTTCCTCATTATCGATCATCTAAGAAAAGATTAATATTTTAACTTTTTTCAATTGGAATCCATGATACCAGCAGGTATCGTTGATACCAAATAATATAATGAGTGAAAATATTTAAAAATTACAGGATAGAAAGTGTGGAATTGTACGATAATTAGGGACTCACCCCAGTAACATCACTGCCCAAACACATGATCGGGTAGTGACCTGTGACGTCATAATTTACGTTGCTGTGATTGGTGCAATGAGTTATACAGGCTATACAATATACATCACTGTGTGGACATACATCACTGTGTGGACAGGCTATACATCACTGTGTGGACAGGTTATATATCACTGTGTGGACAGGTTACCTATACATCACTGTGTGGACAGGTTATACATCACTGTGTGGACAGGTTACCTATACATCACTGTGTGGACAGGTTATACATCACTGTGTGGAAAGATTATACATCACTGTGTGGACAGATTATCCATCACTGTGTGGATAGGTTATCCATCACTGTGTGGACAGGTTACACATCACTGTGTGGAGAGATTATACATCACTGTGTGGACAGGTTATACATCACTGTGTGGACAGGTTATACATCACTGTGTGGACAGGTTATACATCACTGTGTGGACACAGCTCTAGGTATACAAGGTCAATTTCATTACCAACCTACAGTTAATTATTATATAGGTATCTCTAGACCATTGGTATGTTATAGCATATATTCATCATTCATTCATGAATTATGATTTATTTTTAAATATAAGTTTATCATTAAAAGATGTTATTTGCGAACAACATTTACCGTTATGGACAATAACAGACGATCTACCGATTATAAATTTATGACAGGTTTAATACGTTAATAAACTCATTTCAATTGAATAGTATGAATATTCTCATTATTTGAATTTACTATATTTTAATGTTTCTTTATCGACCATTGACTTTCTGATACAATACTACAATAGACGCAATAGTATCATAAGATGTTGCCAAGATAATACCTACATAGAGAGGGGACTTTGAACTAAACATCTAAATCATTTACAAACATCTATTGCACAACATCAGTCTATATTTATCGAAAGTGATTTAGTAACATCAATAGATAGTCTATATAGTGAAATAATGTATAGGCTGACCTTGTTTTCATGCCTATCCAAATTGTAATATCAGGTAAAAATAAAAACAAGATATCATTGAGTGCATTTTTCGCAAGGGTAAATTGCTTATATAAATGTTAGGGACTTGTATCGGTATACAGTGTACCTCTAGATACTCTAAGATGAGTGACAGGACCTATACAGTGTGTTAAGAACGTGTTATGCAAGTGTTATGTTTAATAATTTAAATAGAATCATATAATTCAATGATTGATCAGAACAGTATTTTTTTAATCTGGATATACTTCTCTAATTTACATATTTATATGTTGGGTCTTTATTTTCCTTCTTTTTATAAATTATTCAAAAATATTTTCAACTTTCAAATTCTTTGAAGTATAAAGTAGCGCAGTAAATTATTAATGTCAAAAGGTCATTCAAATACTTAAGTATGATTTTTCCGGAGACAAAAAATCAATATGTTTTTTGTTGCTGTTTACCGTTACTTCTTCAAAATTAAATCATCAATGGTTTCAATTTGTATATTAGCATCATAATTCATTATTGCAGCAAATAAACAAAGGCAGTCTATCTCAAATCTAACTTTCAAATTTATTAAAAATAAGTGATCATACAAAGGTTCAGTGTCCTACATCATTATAGGACTATAATTCAATTAATAAATAATCTGCCTATAGAGCAGTTCACAGTTTATCACTTTATGATATGGAGGTTTAACCTCCAAGGTGGAGGGTTTACCTTTCCACTGGTAACCCATGGGGGGTTACACAAAGGAAAATATACGAATGATGGGTGAAGTGGAGGTTTTTTCTTAATTTGTTACGACTGGGGACAAGTCGAAATCACAGTACTATAGGAGTGACAATAGTGACTGTATAACTCTACTGGCTCTTAAAATGTCTGCTCAGTGATTGTTTTTCAATCTTCATCAGCTGCTAGTTCGACCTAAATGCTTTGTGAATCTGACTCTGTAGTATAGAATGTAGATCCTACCGCCGAGACGCTGCTGCTGATCATGGGATAGGGTGGATGGAAGTCTACATTGACTAAGACTTTAAATGGTCGACTACCTAGGCCAGGGTTGAATGAATAACCTCACTTTTGTCTTGATCCTCATGGTTCTTAAACTTATTCTTCTATCAAGCTAAAAATTTAAATATAGAGTGAACAAAGAAAACATTCAGTTATGCAACCCTCTGTTATATACCAGGATATCCTTCCCAATCTCTCCTTCTGCAAAATGATCCTATTCTCTCTTTTCTCCTATATTCTATTGGTCCGCACACCTCCTGTAAGCTGGTTCAAAATTTACTCTCAACCAATGGGAACAAACTTATTCTAAAATAACTCCTCGAATAAGTTACTAACCATTTCATTAATTATGTGTGGGTTAGGGGGATCCAAATGATAGGTTGTAACCACGGGCAATCTAAATTGTAATATCCCTACATCCTGTATTGAGTGTTCCTGGGAAACTTTTTAACGCTCTGCAGTTTTTCTGCTGACCACCAGAACCATTTTGGCAATTAAAAAATACCAAATCACACTGTTAAATCCTAATTCATAGTTACAACTTTAATAAACAATTCGATTTGATGATTCCATAACAACAGTTATACTTATTTAACAATTATAACTACGCAGAAAGCTTCTGTTACATAATAATTGGTAAATTCATGTTATATGATTAATAGAGTATATTAACGTAAGCCAAATGACACGGACTTAATCATGTCGTACTTTCCTTGTTAACCTTTCCTATAAATAGACTATTGGTTATATAAAGGATGTTCTTTCTTTGTACTTAGTGTCAATATCAGTTCTTTGTGATCGGTAACAGTCGTAGTTTTGAACTTGTGAATGTAACTTGCACTTGTGCATTGGGTATAAGTTATACATTTTCTGTTGGGTCCTCATTTTCGGTTATATACAAAAAAAAAATTTAATATTTATTGTTATTTAATTTATTTTCAATTGGTATCCATGATACATGCAGGTATTATGGATACCATACATTAATTTCAAAATATAAAATATAATACCTGAAGTCATGCATCATGGAAACCGATTAAAACAAATTAAATAACAATTATTATATCGTTTTTCCTTATATGACATAAAATGTAGAACCGACTGATAATTCGTAACTTACCCTAATAGTATATATGTATATGTAGGTAGTGTATATTTATCTATATTGTTTACCTATGTGCCCTTAAAACTTCTTTGCCTACCTAAACATCTTTCAAATGTTTAAATATGTTCACCCTATATTGATATCTGTTAGAGGAAATTAATAAAATAAATCAATTATATCCATTATATTAATATATGACATTAATTACTGATCGTAGATTTGAAGGTTGATGATATGCTGGTAACAGTTACTATATTCCTGTCATTGCTATATTCCTGTCTTTGCTATATTCCTGTCATTGCTATATTCCTGTCATTGCTATATTCCTGTCATTGCTATATTGCTGTCATTGCTATATTCCTGTCATTGCTATATTCCTGTCATTGCTATATTGCTGTCATTGCTATATTCCTGTCATTGCTATATTCCTGTCAAAACTATATTCCTGTCATTGCTATATTCCTGTCATTGCTATATTGCTGACATTGCTATATTGCTGTCATTGCTATATTCCTGCCATTACTATATTCCTGTCATTGCTATATTCCTGTCATTGCTATATTGCTGTCTTTGCTACATTCCTGCCATTACTATATTCCTGCAATTACTATATTCCTGTCATTGCTATATTCCTGTCACTCCTATTATTCCAGGAGGAAGTGGCTGGAATACCTACACATAGCAGGTAAAAACAATGCACATACATGCAGAATTACCTACACACACATACCGGTATGCGGGTCAACTGCATACACACTAGCATACAAAAAGTACTATTATGACGTCACCAAAACATTGTGCTGTACATTATTACCTTCAATAAAATCCTTAATGAGTAGAAACACTTTTAAAATAATTTAAATGTTGCATATTTATTCATATCTAGATAATAAAATTTAACTGTTAATTGCCTTTAAAATGTTATTTTAAATTCTGTTTCAGTGACGTCACTCTTCACTTTGTCCCTACTACCTATTAGGCAAAACAAACTCTGTAGTGACAATGGTAGTGGTTTTTGTCCGTGACGTCATCATAGCAACACTCTAAAATGTTATTTAAGGTAATTAAAGTGAGAAAAGCTGTACAAACTCATTAGTTATTGTTAGTGTATGGTAACAGTAATAGATATATTCAGTTTATAAGACTTTAATTTGTATTGAAGTGTGTTGCTTTGATGACGTCACGCACACAAACCTCTCTATAGTCTCTACTCCATTTTGCGTGAGGTCAGAAGTGCATTTTGGCTTGCATTGGGAAGGGGCAGTTCAGTTTCATTTTAACTGCCGTAGGTGCTGTAGTCTCGTACCTACCCTCCGTACTAACAAGTGACACTTAATTAAAATAATTAAATAACACTGTTAGGTTACATATCCTTCACTATGTAAATTGTAGCAGTTATAGCCGGTAGGTAGGGCTAAATCTCACTCTCTTTTCTTTTCTGTAGAAAGTTTGACATCTTTTGAACTGTAGGGGAAGTAACGAATTAACGGACAGTTTCACATTTTCGAGCATTAAGAAAATATTATAAGATTCTTTTTTATTATTAAAGATTGTTTTCTTACATAATCGAAAATATGGAACTGTCCAATAATTCAGAAATTATCCAAATAGAAAACTTCTTTCATACATTTTTTTTCATAATCTTTTCTGAATTACACATAAAATTCTTTTTTTTTTAAGTCATGTTTTTTATTTTATAAGTAAATTAGTAAACCATCACCCGGACCACAAAAAGTTGTTTGTGTTCAGGTCAACTGAGGTAAAAACAACAAAAAAACAACAACATTCATGGGGCCTTTGTAGAGCTGTGTTTGGAGCTAAAACTATATTGCTTGAAAATGTATATGAAATTTTTTATCAAATATATTCTTAATTAAGATTTTTCAAATTATTTTCAAAATAAAAACTGATGATATATATTATAAGAAAATATTACGGTTATAATTCTCATAAAAATTTATTCAAAATGAATAATTAATTTAATTTTTCCTGTGAAATGAGGAAAGTAAATGTAAGATTGTGTAATTTCAGATGATTTTCCTCCATTGGTGTAATATATAGGTCATGTATACCTATATATTAATATTACAATATACAATCATTAATACCTATATATTATTATTACTATAAAAAGTCATTTATATTATCTTAGTATGTACAAAGATTAAGAAAAGTGAATAGTTAATCAAATGTGTATTAACTTTGTTTCGATTCTCAGAAGTCAAATATAATACATTGAAATATAAAATTATCAGTAAGATTAATAAAATCTTGTGAGAGTATCTTTAGTTTTCAAGTTTCCGAATAGAAACATCTTCCTTTTCAATAACTTTAGTCCTAAAAAGTACTTTCACCAGTCAGATTTTAGTAGTCCTTTTGATAATTTGGAAATAATGTCGAATATATTTATTCTTAAACAAAATCCAAACTTAATATTCTTTCAGGTATCACAAGTGAGAGGTTGAGTTGCGTACTACCTCTAATAATGTTATATCTAGGGCAAGTTCCGAGTTATCGGACTGTTCCAGATTTTCGGTCATAGAGAAATTGGTCTAGGAAAATTCTGTCCCAGAAAATTCTTTCTTGGAAAGTTCGGTCACTTTTTATAAAGTTTTTATTAAAGAACTATAATAGAAAAAGTTGACATTGTGAATACTAAAAAGTGTAGTTTATTTATTAAAAGCGGATTACATCATTAAGCGTTATAAATGATACGTGACATTAGTAATTTTGACATGTTTTGATATTTATTTAAGATGAAATTTGAGCGAAAAATTCGGTCTCGGAGATTTCAGTATTGGATCTTTTGATTTGTGGTATTTATAAAACTTATCAGTTAGATGTATCGGGGGACGGGTCGCAACCCCCTGGCTGGTTATTACGCAATCATGAAGTGTGCAGTACAACAAACTAGCGGATACAACAAACTAAGCAACTGCTATTTAGATTTAGAGGCCATTTATAATTCCAAGACCGAATTTTCCGAACCGATATTCCGGAGACCGAAACTTTCGGGAACCAGAAAAAATATAATAATTGTGGACTGTTCTAGATTATAAGTTAAATAGTATGAGAAATCAATATAATAATTATCATTTAAATTTTATTTCGATTCGTATCTTTGATACCTGCAGGTATCACGGATACAAATTAAATTAAAAGTTAAGTAATAATGATTGTATTTTTTTCCTGTGATCGAAAATGTTGAACGGTCCAATATCTCTGAATTTATTTTAGTTATTTTGATATATTTTGTTCATTATCATTTAATCAATTCACGTGTTTTCTAAATGTAATCACACAACACCTTCATAAGTTGTTTGTTGTTTTCTGTTCAAGTTGTAACAACCTTACAACCGACTTCTGATAGTGCTCTGACGAAATCCTAACCGTAAACAGATGTCTCGAGAAGAAAAAACGCTTGTAATGCCAGCTGAAACACACTAGATATGATAAGAGATAATAGATATATGAATAGATAATTATCTCATTACCTCGATATTGAGGGTCAGCCTGAGAAACAACATTCGAAGTCAATTTTAGTTAGTTGCAAAGTGGACGCTTAAGACGTCGCTACATGGGGTCTGCGTCCACACTTTCAATCTTTCAATTTGTCATCGTCTATTTCGTTGCCAATCACAACAATGATGATCTCAGTGTTTTAGAATCTATTATATAGTGTGGACAGTGTTTGTATACTTTAGTGTTTGTCATTCATGAGCTACAAACTAAAGATTGATAGTGTGGACAGTGTTTGTATACTTTAGTGTTTGTCATTCATGAGCTACGAACTAAAGATTGATAGTGTGGACAGTATTTGTATACTTTAGTGTTTGTCATTCATGAGCTACGAACTAAAGATTGATAGTGTGGACAGTGTTTGTATACTTTAGTGTTTGTCATTCATGAGCTACGAACTAAAGATTGATAGTGTGGACAGTGTTTGTATACTTTAGTGTTTGTCATTCATGAGCTACGAACTAAAGATTGATAGTGTGGACAGTGTTTGTATACTTTAGTGTTTGTCATTCATGAGCTACGAACTAAAGATTGATAGTGTGGACAGTGTTTGTATACTTTAGTGTTTGTCATTCATGAGCTATGAACTAAAGATTGATAGTGTGGACAGTATTTGTATACTTTAGTGTTTGTCATTCATGAGCTACGAACTAAAGATTGATAGTGTGGACAGTATTTGTATACTTTAGTGTTTGTCATTCATGAGCTATGAACTAAAGATTGATAGTGTGGACAGTGTTTGTATACTTTAGTGTTTGTCATTCATGAGCTACGAACTAGAGATTGATAGTGTGGACAGTATTTGTATACTTTAGTGTTTGTCATTCATGAGCTACGAACTAAAGATTGATAGTGTGGACAGTGTTTGTATACTTTAGTGTTTGTCATTCATGAGCTACGAACTAAAGATTGATAGTGTGGACAGTGTTTGTATACTTTAGTGTTTGTCATTCATGAGCTATGAACTAAAGATTGATAGTGTGGACAGTGTTTGTATACTTTAGTGTTTGTCATTCATGAGCTATGAACTAAAGATTGATAGTGTGGACAGTGTTTGTATACTTTAGTGTTTGTCATTCATGAGCTACGAACTAAAGATTGATAGTGTAGACAGTGTTTGTATACTTTAGTGTTTGTCATTCATGAGCTATGAACTAAAGATTGATAGTGTGGACAGTGTTTGTATACTTTAGTGTTTGTCATTCATGAGCTACGAACTAAAGATTGATAGTGTGGACAGTGTTTGTATACTTTAGTGTTTCTCAAAATTATATATGTTTATATCCCAAGTTCTATAATAATTTTTTCCATTTATTTATTTCAGACTATTTTTTCGTTGAATGATTTTTTTAAACTAAAAATCTGTTTTGAGTGACAAACTGGAGGAAGGATCGAAATAATTGTCGCAGGTAAGTTTTTTAAACTGAATTACATTAGTAATATATGTTCTTTATTTTATGCCTATGCTTCTATTATTTATTATATAAGCCTCCCAATATTTTTGTAGTATTTTACTTTTTTTTTATACTCTGATACATTACCTGAGAGTATAAATTTTTTTTAACAAAATTAATTACTAAATTTTATAAACTTTATCACAGCTTATGTTATAAATTATCATACAGTTTCATTATTTTAATCCATGCCAAATATTAAAGTCATTTTATTTATAGTTTTACATGATAATGATGATATTAATATTTCATATCATTTATTTTTCTAAAAAAAAACCTAGTTATTTTCTTTTCGTCCCATTTACGATGTATTTAGATTATAATCTAAAGTTACCATAGATTTACCTTAAATAACTCTAAGCTATGAAGTATGTGTTTTTATGAGTGATTATGTAGATAAAATGTGTAAATAGAACACATATAGTACCAGCATACATGGTATCATAGATACCAATTAAAATAAAAATTAGATACAAAATTATTATACATTTTTTCTAAAATGATCGAAAACGTGGAACTGTCCTATAACTCGTAACTTACTCTATAATTATATATAATATCGAAAATGATATTTAATTCTCATTCATTTTATAATTACTTTTCTATTTTAATGAATGTTAAGAAGATTATTATTATCAGTTGGGTATTACATTTATTTTATTATTTAATATAGTTTTTTAATTGTTTGCAACGAAGTATTACGAATAAAAAAGACAATTTTGTAAAACAATTTTGTGAATCCATTAAGTATAACAGGAAAATATTTTTCGAATTACCCAAACAATTGGATTTTTTGATTAAACTTATTCATGAATTCAAAGTTAATTAATAATTATTTTGGTAATTCGAGTGACTGTAAATTGGCTTTTGATTACAAATTGGAAAATTGTCTCATTGTTTATTTTCAAATAAATTGCACTTAATTAAATTTATTACCTTTTCCTGAATACTTTTATGTTATTAAATTGTTAATGTTTTACTGGTAAGAATAGCATTGTCTCGTCTTCTTTAGGTAGGAATAGCATTGTCTCCTCTTCTTTAGGTAGGAATAGCATTGTCTCCTCTTCTTTAGGTAGGAATAGCATTGTCTCCTCTTCTTTAGGTAGGAATAGCATTGTCTCCTCTTCTTTAAGTAGGAATAGCATTGTCTCCTCTTCTTTTTTGGTAGGAATAGCTTTGTCTCCTCTTCTTTAGGTAGGAATAGCATTGTCTCCTCTTCTTTAGGTAGGAATAGCATTGTCTCCTCTTCTTTAGGTAGGAATAGCATTGTCTCCTCTTCTTTAGGTAGGAATAGCATTGTCTCCTCTTCTTTAAGTAGGAATAGCATTGTCTCCTCTTCTTTTTTGGTAGGAATAGCATCGTCTCCTCTTCTTTAGGTAGGAATAGCATTGTCTCCTCTTTTTTAGGTAGGAATAGCATTGTCTCCTCTTCATTAGGTAGGAATAGCATTGTCTCTTTTTCATTTGGTAGGAATAGCTTTGTCTCCTCTTCTTTAGGTAGGAATAGCATTGTCTCCTCTTCATTAGGTAGGAATAGCATTGTCTCTTTTTTCATTTGGTAGGAATAGCATTGTCTCCTCTTCTTTAGGTAGGAATAGCATTGTCTCTTCTTTAGGTAGGAATAACATTGTCTCCTCTTTAGGTAGGAATAGCATTTTCTCCTCTTCTTTAGGTAGGAATAGCATTGTCTCTTTTTTCATTTGGTAGGAATAGCATTGTCTCCTCTTCTTTAGGTAGGAATAGCATTGTCTCTTCTTTAGGTAGGAATAACATTGTCTCCTCTTTAGGTAGGAATAGCCTTTTCTCCTCTTCTTTAGGTAGGAATAGCATTGTCTCTTCTTTAGGTAGGAATAACATTGTCTCCTCTTTAGGTAGGAATAGCATTGACTCTTCTTTAGGTAGGAATAGCATTGACTCTTCTTTAGGTAGGAATAGCATTACAGTACAAGGAAGTTCCTTTAATTGTACGCATTTCTTTTATTATGACATCATTTTAAATGTAATAATAACTTTTATATCTTCTTGTGCTGAAATTATGCATTGAATTATGCATTTTAATGCAATTACAGAACTGTGGGAAGAAGAAGAACATATGCAATAATAACTGTGAGGGGAAATAGAGATATTATACTTCCTAGGTCAGTAAACCATGGTGGTGGTTGTTTCAACCATAGTGGTAGTTGTTTCAACCCTAGTGGTGGTTATGTCAACCCGAGTGGTGGTTGTTCATCCATAGTGGTAGTTGTTTCAACCCTAGTGGTGGTGGTTGTTTCAACCATAGTGGTAGTTGTTTCAACCCTAGCGGTGGTTATGTCAACCCTAGTGGTGGTTGTTTCGATCTTAGTGATGGTTGTTTCAACCCTAGTGGTGGTTTTTTTAACATTTCTTTATTTACAATAACAGTTTTATAGGTTTTTTTAATAACCATTATTTTAATGAATATTAGTATATCTAAAACTTCATTCTATTAAGATTTTTTTATTTCTAGACTCTAGATATTGATTTAATTTTTTTAATTTATCATCAAACATTTTTTTAAATATAATTTTAAAATTAAATTTCATATGTGAATAATTTTGCATTTGATTTTCATAAATAAAAAACAACATCTGTGGAATATCCCAAAAGCATCTTATATTTTTTATTGATATTCCAGGAATGTATGCACAACAGTAAAATAATAAAACTGACACTTTTTTAATGATATACAGGCATGCCTCGCATATACTACATCCCAGTCTTATAAAATATGTAACAATTGTCTCGATGTTATTACAGGACGTAAACATAGAAAACGGGAACATATTTATGCTGTGTCTATTTCTCGGTAACTACAATAATCATCAATAGTTATTCAGAATAGGTTATTAGATGCAATATTGGTTCAGAAATTAGTTCTTTATAAGAAAATTTTTTTACCACTGACTTCATAAAATACATTCATGATACATGTATATAATATACTGCTAAACAAATACTTTTTAGTGTTACGTTTAATTATTTGAAGGTAAAAACGTCCGTGTTATTGGACTGTTCAATCATGCACAATAATAATTATTTACTTATATTGTAATTATTCTCTTTTCTTCCTTAATTGTCGACACATTTATTCTTGTTAGTAACTTGTTATTTCAGTTTCATATCTTGGATACTCATAACTCATTAATTAATGTAAAATATTACACGAGGTAAAAAACTAAAGATACAGTCTTATCTAATTTATAACTGTAATCGATAGATAAACATAATTTCGGCTTAAATCATTATATTAATATTATATAAATTTACA
Organism: Caprella mutica; assembly: GCA_947561585.1. Lineage (NCBI taxonomy): Eukaryota > Metazoa > Arthropoda > Malacostraca > Amphipoda > Caprellidae > Caprella > Caprella mutica. The sequence goes on from CANNZV010000999.1 coordinate 465,968, forward strand.
CTTTGCTATTAATGCAGTAGTGAAAAATCATATGAAATATGTCATATATACCTACTCTTTAAAATACTAAATAAAATAAATTAATTCGTGGACGAATTGACCTAGAGAACTACACCTACGAACATTGCCTCAATATAAGAAGATACCTATAACCTATTGTATTAATGTTATACATACGAACATTGCCTCAATATAAGAAGATACCTATAACATATTGTATTAATGTTATACGGACATTGCCTCAACATAAGAAGATACCTATAACATATTGTATTAATGTTATACGGACATTGCCTCAACATTATAAGATAACTATAACATTTGACTATGTTGTCGGCCAGCAGGAGAAGAAGATTGCTATAAGAAGACCATGAATTTCTATTTACCATCAACAGAGGGTATTTTCTATTTTTCTATTGCAGAATGTATATAAATAATATAAAATATATACACATTAATGACATCTATACTAGGTATAATAAGAGCCGCGTCCGTCTGTCCGTGTGTCACAAAATGGGTTAAACAGTCATTCTATCAACAGCGCCTCATAAAGTTGGTGTAAATAACCGAAAAATCATAGAAAAACTAATTAAAAGGAAAAATTAATAATTCGCTGCAGTATCATTGATACGAGGGTCACACTAATATCAATAAACTAGAATATAAATGTTTTGTCCCAAAAGAGTAAAATATATAATTTGATAAATTAAATATATTGAATATGTATGCATTTGAATATAGTTCTAAGCCCATTATATTACTTGAACTGTCACTGAATGAACACCAGGTACTGTACTAGTTATAAATAAAATACAAAAATAAAGCATTTCGTGTACGAAATGTCTGTGCACGAATGTTCGTATAACATTAACAAAATTTAATCTTTTTCCTCTAATATTGAGGGGATATCCCCTAAAAACTCTCCATTACTTGTGACACAACCCATCAATTTCTTTTTGTTCATTTTCTAAGAAGTGCATAGGTACTTTACAGCACGAAGGGCAAATGCCTTAGGAGTGGTGATGCCAATTAAAATATCTGCAAGAGGGTTCCAGGAAAGGATACTCTGAAAATTTTTACTTTAGTTAGAGTAAGTTACTGATATCGGACAGTTCTACTTTTCGATCATATAAGAAAAATAAATATAATTAAACATTTTAACTCGTTATCTTAATTGGTATTCATGTCATGAATACCAATTAAGAAAACGAGTTAAAATGTAAAAATTTTATATGATCGAAAATATGAAACTGACCGATAATTAGTAACTTACTCTTCATTACAATGCCATCATCCTATCTAAAGTCACTTAATGGAGAATGTTCCTATCTGAAGCAGTAAACAATCTATTCTTTGACATCGCTATATATGGAGTGCAGTTCTTGAAAGGAATCTAAACTTAAAAGGTTAACTTTCATTTATCTAGCAAGGAAAACTCCTAGGTTGGTACACCGGTGACTCAGACACCAATTATAGTCTACTTAAACATAGTGTAAAGGGCCGTACACACGTAGGGTTTTTTACGTCTTTCCACTTAAAGGTATCATGGATGCCAACAAAAATAAATAATAATTATATCATTTTTTCTTATATTCTCGTAAAAAAAGTAGGAGGAGCTTAGCAAAAAGTCTGGTGGAAGGATTTAAAAAACCCTACGTGTGTACGGTCCTTTAAAAGTAAAGTCATTCACACGAGTGATTATAAAAATTAGGTTCATCTTGAATAAAAGTTAAATTTCTCAACAAACTCCTATTATATTAGCAACAACTTCCATTCAAAGTTAAAATGTATTTGTTTGTATCTGCAGTAAAATTTGTAAAAATGTTAGAAATAAAAAGAATTAACCAAGTGCATTAATGATATTATTTAGACTATAAAATATAAATATTCATAAAAGTAATAACGCAATTGATATTATTGGACCATCTCTAGGCAGCATCTAGTTGCTATACCAGTTTGCTGTCTAGGGATAGTGCTAACTAGGAATAACTAGTTAGGTAATAACTTGTAACTAGGAATAATTAGTAATATAAGTTTTATCACATATGATATAAATAGAAATTATGATGGAACTGTACAAGCAACTACACTAGCAACTAGCAAACTAGTAACTAGCAAACTAGTAACTAGGTATAACCTTCGCACAGAGTATCTCGAAACAGTGAGAACAAGGATAAAAGGTTAGGAAGATTGCTTGCGTATTTTATCACGTGAAGGTCATGCGCATCTCAAACTGCGCAGAAAAGCTCGTGAAAAACATTGTGAATATTTATATATATATAGAATGGTGAATAACACTACATGAAAGTTTGACATAAAACATGTACAGTCAGATAAAAGTGTAGCTGTGATGAATTTGTTTCCAAAATTTCCAAAAAGAAACTTTATTAATTGTAATGTTTGTAGATATTTTATAAATTGGTCTGGGTACACAACGACAAATTTATAACATTTGAAAATAATAGGAAATTAGTAAACTGTTTTTTGAGAAATTAACATATGTGACTTTTTTTCTGCTAGTACATCCTGTTCAAACAATATGTCAACTATGGGTGTAACTGCAGTGTTATTTCAAATAAAGTGCATTTCAATGCAGTTACAAAAATATATTATTATATATTTTTGACGATATTACCATCCATATTTCATAGTGTGGTAAAAACTGACAATTTTTGGCGGATGTTTTATAATTTAAGTGAATATAAAACACATTTTGGATGACTCACCACGATGACTTTTACATAATGAAAATTTGATGCAATACTTCATATACGATAAAAAAAATTCAAAGTCAAAATCATAAGTTTTTACTATTATATTTGCTGCAGACAAAGTAAATAGAACATTAAATAATTAAATTACTTTCGCCCCAAATATTCATACTACCTGAAACTGAATACTCCCCATATATTTTAAATGCTCAAAATGTTATATAACAAATTTAATTGATCTTAATGACCTGGTTATTACTATCACTGTGCTAGTTAATATACATCAATTAAAGTATTCTTTATCAATATAGATTAATAGATTGTTACTTGACCCATAACAATTTATTGAAGATCATATAGCACTCAGCTTTTATTAGCACCATTCAACGAATTATTTTATGTGCAAATATCTTTATGTATAAAAGAATTGAAAACACAATTTCCTAAACTAGCCATATAGGCACATATATATTTCTCTATAGAATTAATGTTCATTCATAAATGTCAGTGGGAGCGAAGTAATTCGTCTATTGAAGAAGATACAAATAATATTACAATAGGGATGAACTCTTACGGTGAAGAACATTCATACAATATCTATTTACAGTCAATACAAATACTATTCCACTAGGGATGAACTCTTACGGTGAAGAACATTCATACAATATCTATTTACAGTCAATACAAATTATTATTAAGAGTAAATAATATAAAAATGAGTTGACGAATTTGTTCATGTAATCCTTCGATTTTACTTTCATAGTTACTGTGTGTGGTTTAACACAAGAAGCATGTAGGTAAAATAACTGTCACAGTCATTGTAATGGTAGACTCTGGTAATTTTCTTATTAAGATGAAGTAGCTGAGACGAAGAGGAAGACAGACCAACTCATAGTAACTAACTTTAATTGACTTTATAGCCATTCATAAATTCATGAGTGGGAGTTAGTCATGAGCAGGGAAATGCATATCATTCAGTCAAATTATTACCTAAAGAACATTTACAGTAAAAATTAACTTTTCTATTAAAGTAGAATTTAAATAATATGGTATATTCTTCATCTCATCGAAAATGTGAAACCGTTCGATAATCGTAACGCAACCTAGTTTGTCATTTAAACCTAGTACTAATTTACTCTTTGTATTTTTTTTCTATATTTTTTTCCTATTGAAACAATATGACGTTTGCATTTAAATTAACCCTGCAAACAATTACGTGTGCATATACCATGTGGCACTTACACATTCAAACCGTGATGAAATTAAATATTTATTACTAAATAATTGTCTAATGTTATTTTCAGAATAGTCAAAAGCAGATCGAGATGGGAGACAATAGTAGTGAGAAGGAGCTGTCTCCAAAGGGTGACATTTTATCTCCCAATTTCCAAAGCAAGGACTCTACCGATCAGAAATATCTCAAAGACTGCCTAGAGCCACAGAGCACTCCACCTTTGAGCTTGAAAGTCAAGTTCTGCTATGGAGTTGGCCACGTTTTCAATGATCTTTGCGCTTCCATGTGGTTCTCATATCTTCTAATTTTCTTTGAAAAAGTAAGTCGAAGTTGAAACTTAAGGCAACCACTTAGTTACCGGACAAACACTGGTATACTCTCACCTAGTTTCTAATTGAACTATCATGCCTTATTTTAATATCCACTTTACGAATACTGTGAACCTAATTAAGTTGTCATATTACTTCCACGTTAACCCACTAGTGCAGTTTTGAAGAAATCATTAAATAATTACAGTTCATTCATACCATCAAGTTTATCCAAAATTTGATGGATTGTTTGACACTATTAAACCTCAAATTTTCTCAACTTCATATGTTGTATTTTAAAAACTAAAAGTACATCAAACTAAAAATTAAATAAACTTCTCAAATATTTCACACGAGATTTTATATCGTACGTCAGACAGCATTTAAAATTTCGAAGAAATTCATAATCATTCAGATTTAAAAGCTGAACTTTGAAACATCTAACACCTCTAAATTGTAAATTTCTGTTGTCAGGTCATCGTCTTCCCGGACACTTTAGCAGGTCTGATTCTGTTGGTTGGTCAATTAGCGGATGGTATTTCCACTCCCATAGTCGGCATTTTCTCCGATAAAGAGAACAAATTTCCTATCTGCGCCCGTTATGGAAGAAGAAAAGTTTGGCATTTAATAGGTGGGTTAAATTAACAAAACTATTAGATTCGTTTTTAGTATTTGTCATTCCACTTTGCATTTCTTAACCCGTTTGATGGTTCAGTGTGAAAGCCTAAGTGACCTCTGGGATTATTTTCAGCTTCAAGGAAACCTTAGATTTATGTTCGTTTGCCCACAGGTACATTTTGCGTAGCCATTAGCTTCCCCTTCATCTTCTCACCCGCCTACGGACTAGAAGATTCCAGTGACACAATCCAAGCCATTTACTACACTCTCTTCGTGGTGGTCTTCCAGTTCGGATGGGCATCTGTTCAAATCTCTCACTTGGCCCTTATTCCAGATCTCACTCCAAAGAAGAGCCAAAGGACGGAACTAAATTCGATTAGGTAAAAAGCTATTTAGTTTACCTGGTATAAACTATAGTGGTTTTGCCTTACATATACATGGTCATATAATACTAATCATTTTGAAAATCAATGAACTGTTTAATACAAAAACATGCATTTCAAAATTATGATACTTTTTTATTTTAATTACTCGTTTATTAAGACTTTAAGAGAATGATGAATTTACTAATCGTATTAGTGTATTTGATTCAAATTATTCAAAGATTGTTACAGCTATAAAAAAATACGCTCAACTATCTTCATTATTAGTATACAATATAAAAATATATTAAAAGATTGAATATTGACACCCATTGTTTCTAGGTACGGCTTCACAGTTCTTGCCAACCTCAGTGTGTACACTCTTACCTACTTCATCCTGGGTTACGGAGGTGCTGATGAAACTGGGCCTACAGAGTCCTACAGCACCACTGAAGTGACTACTCTAAGTACCATGTATCCTTTCACCACTGAAGACGGACCCTTCGTCTGTGATGTCGAGGAGAACTCCTTGAGTCCTACTGACTTGAATGAATTCAGGGTTAGTTTTAAATGAGTTCCAAGAAATGTGATGGTTACTTGATAGCTTCATATTTCATATAAGCTTATTATTTGATAAAGTCAATATAAATCGTCTCTGCAAGAATACACAAACAATATTCTACCATACAGAAATTTGGTCCTTCCTTAATATTCTATGACCCAATTCTCCACTTTGAAAATCGTATATGAAAATTAATTAACTAGTTCTGTTTCAAGTTTGATAATGTTGTGACGCAATTATTATTAAATTGATTTAATTCCAGCACCTTATGTAGATTAAGTGCCCCAAGATTTCCCTCCTGTAGAAAAGGCACCCCAAGATTTCCCTCCTGTAGATAAGGCACCCCAAGATTTCCCTCCTGTAGATAAGGCATCCCAAGATTTCCCTTCTGTAGATAAGGCACCCCAAGATTTCCCTCCTGTAGATAAGGCACCCCAAGATTTCCCTCCTGTAGATAAGGCACCCCAAGATTTCCCTCCTGTAGATAAGGCATCCCAAGATTTCCATCCTGTAGTTAAACCACTTAAAAGCGGACTGGGTTGCCTTACCTACATGAGATCCGTTGTACCTAACGAGTTTAAGGAAGTTCGAGTATATGACTCATTTGTATTTATTTCATTGATATAATATATTTCAAAAATATTTTGAAAACACACTGATATATTGAGTTAGCTTAATTGAACCAATGTTTATTTTGACATCAGACAATCGCCATATGCTGCGTTGGAGTTGGTCTCTTCTTCTCCCTTATTTTCCACTGGGGAGTCCAGGAGCCTCAATTCATTTGTCCCAAGAATGATGGTACTACAAACAACGGACAGATGAGGAAGAAGGATTGGTTCAAACAACCGCCACTCTACCTAGTAGCTATTTTGTACATGGCAACCAGACTTTACGTTAATCTTTATCAGGTCAGTTATTTGTCAAGAAGGTTAGGTTGGTCTAGTTTGAAATACAATTCATTATAACAAAGTGCATGAGAAACGAGCGTTAATATACAATTTAAAAACTGTTTATAAAATATGTATTGAAGATTGTTTTCATACAAAATTATAATCTATTTAACTGGTTACAAATTCTGGTTCAATTGGTCTAATTTCGGAGCTGATTTTTGTATATCTTTTATAACTTCACCTATTCACAAGGCATCCATGTTGGTCTATTTACAGTATAAAATTCATTATTTAGAAATATGTTAAATTAATAGATATTTCACTATTCTCATGACAGGTGTACATTCCTCTCTTCGTCCAAGACACTCTCTGTTTGGCGAAGACTGCAGTCGCCACAATTCCTTTCACTATGTACTTGGCTGGCTTCTTCGGATCTCTGGCGATGAAACAAGTTAACAAGCTTATCGGCAGGAAGGTACGTAATATCCCAATACTGAACTATTGTTTTGTAACATTAAAATCAATCACTTTCAACATGTTTGAGGCATTGCTGTTAACACTATGCACCTTTTTTCTAATAGGGCACGTATGCCAGTGGCTGCGCTTTCGGCTTGGCAGGCTGCATTTGGGCATTCGCAAGCGGGTACCCAACTCAAGAAAACTTCGTCACTTGGGGAGTGTTCATTGTTGCTGTTTTATTAGGCATTGGAGGGTCAACGCTATTGATAACATCTTTGTCAATCACTGCTGATCTGATTGGTAAAAATACTGAAGGTGGAGCTTTCGTTTATGGTCTCATGAGCTTCGTTGATAAAGTCAGCAATGGTGTCATCATCATGTTAATTCAAGACTTCAATACTGGAGTGTAAGTTTATTAGACTGTATATTTGATTCCCGAAATTTTATTGGTCGAATCCTGACGAGAGAAATTAATTTCAACTTATTGTTTTTCGAAAGAACTAGTTAGACCTGTATGCTGAATTGTATTCATAAATAATGTTGAAACGAGTTTGAACATGTTTCAATGTTAGTTTCTTTTCATCAAATATATATTCATGTTTAATTGTAATAAATCTAATGTCCAAACACTTTTTCACAGGCCAGCATACTATAGAAAAGTCATTTTCTATGCATGTGGGGGTTCGTGTGTTCTCGGTCTTTTGACAACTGCTGCTTTGATACCTGTAAAGGTTGGCAAGAGAAGAGGTATGTAAATATAACTAGTGATTTATTCTTATATATCGATAATGCCATTATATTTTCTGAAATCAAACCAGTTATTTGATTTACATGAGGTAATTTTAATGTAACATTGGTGCACTAATAATAATAATCCTGATGAATACTTTGTTAATTTATATTAATTCATGGATTTCTAATCCTATCTTCATCGCAGGAGTTGCCCTGAGCGTAGTCTCTCTGATAGAGGAGGAGCGTTACGAAACTTCAAGCACTGGAAGTTCCCCAGGAAGGTCTTTGAGAGGGCATGACAATCTTGGTAGCGTCTGTGTGGACACCATCTCCGCAACTGTGGATAACAGTTCCTCTGCTTCCCGAAAAGGGTCTGTCATAATTCAGGACGATTTAGTCAGTTCTTGTATGAAGACCAAAGCTCAGGCGAATGATACTAACCTGGTAATCTCTGAAGCTGTAGTAGAAGCTGAAACCAAAGATCCTAAAATGTATGTTTAAGGTTATATATCTAGTTAGCTTTCAAAACGGGTACATTATATATTTCTTTTGGTGAACTCCTCTATACTAGTTTGTATAAAGTGTATATAGTTTTGTTAAAATCGTGCATGTTGTTATCTAAATATGAAGTAGACTCTTTATACGGCATTATATGTTTTCTTCTGGAAAGACCAATTAATTACGATAAAAAAAAATATTTATAATGTTGCTTGCATGGTTTTCAAACACGATTTAATGTTTTTTTTATTATATTGAAATGATAAGTAAGAGTTATGTGCATTATTCGTTTTATAAAGGAGTCAAGTTGTAAGAAGCTAAGTTGTGATATATTCTTAAAGGGCCCGTCAAACCAATGGTTTAAAGTTTCATTTCTATTATTGCTTCATATAAATATTTATAGCTGAAACTATCTCAACATATGAGGCTAGTTAATCAACGCATTAAACTTTTCAATAAGATGCTACGTTCAATTCCTTATTATCAGTTTTCCAAATTTGAAATTACTTCATAGCTTATATATAAACACAGGAAGAAGAATTTGTTTAAAACATATATTTTATTTTGAAATAAATTTTGTATGTAATATATAGATTTCATTTATTAAAGTATTTCGTCAGTGTAAATTATGTTCATTTATATCCAATAATTTCATTGTACCATTATTCAAAATGCTTCGAAAAATAATTCCTAGATAGAGTTAGTTTCAAATTATATTATTATAAATAAAATTATTTATTTCATTCAAACCTTCTGATCTTATAAAGAATTTTTTTATCATTTTACATTCATATTTTAATTGACATCTAAGATACCTGCAGATAGATATTAAAGATACCAATTAAAATAACCTGTCTAATTACATGTATAGGTATTCTTTTATTTCTCATTGATTTAAAATGTGGCACTATCCGATAACTCATTCTCATTCTAAAGCTCTATTTCAAACATTTAAACTTTCCCAACAAGCATATGCATGTCAATTTGGTACCAGTTGCTGTCGAATTCCTTGCGCTATAACTGTGGGTATTGACTTAGCAACCATTTCGAACGGAATGTCTGTTTCTAAATGATATCTGAATTTACACTTCGAGTAGAAATACGAAAAACTATATATAGTTTTAACAGAATTTTCTGATTCATCTCGGCTTCGGAAACTCCATTTCAACGTATAGCAGACGTACATGGTGGGGCGTAAGTTTGGAAGCAATTTTTCAAACTTTAATATAATTCTTAAAAACAAGTTCCTAAGTAGGTGATAGGGTTTGAACTATAGTAGAAACTACATTATGACGTGGCAGTGTTATTTTTTACAAAAATTTAGTCAATTCAAAAATGTCAGACAAAAGAGAAGCCATTATTGCTCTACACCGTGCCGGGAAGTCAGATTCCGTCATTTCAAAGACTCTCTCAATAGCGAGATTGACTGTTTGGAAGAGTGTGAAGCGTTTTAATGAGAGAGGAGACTTGACTGATCGTCCAAGAAGTGGTAGACCACGCTCACAACGCACAAAACAACTGATAAAATGTGCCCGAGAGAAGATCAGGAGGAACCCGAAAAGGTCAATACGATTGTTAGCCAAAACAGCTAATGTGAGTCCCAGAACAATGAGAAGAGTTGTCAAAGAAGACCTAAAGATGTCCTCTTTCACCTTCCAAAAGAGACAGACTCTGTCAGAAGCTGTAAAGAAAAAGAGATTGGAGAGAAGCAAAGCACTTCTGAGAGAATTGAAGTCTGGCACGGCTGGTGAAATTGTTTGGTCTGACGAAAAAATTTTCACAGTGGAAATGGCTCACAACCGGAGGAGTGACAGAATAATTGGTAAATATGCAAAAGACATCCCATACAACCAAAAAACTGTCCACAGAACCATGAAACCTGCTTCAGTAATGGTCTGGGCCGCCGTTTCAGAAACTTGGAGATTTCCTTTAATTTTTGTGGAACAAGGCGCCAAAATCAATGCTAAATGTTATATTGAGAATATTTTGACGCCAATGTTGGAGTCAGCTAAGGATCACTTCGGTAATGACACTCTATGGACATTTCAGCAAGACGGCGTGACTTCACATACTGCAAATGTCACTCAAAACTGGTGCCATGACCATCTTCCACGGTTTTGTTCCAAAGAAATGTGGCCTCCCTGCTCCCCAGATGTTAATCCTATGGACTTTTCGGTATGGTCCATTCTTGAATCAAAGGTCTGTGGTAAATTCCATCGCAGTGTGGATGATTTAAAGCGTTCGCTCCAGAGATCTTGGAAGGAAATTTCACAAGAACAGTTGCGTGCCGCAGTAGGAGGAGTTCGGAGGAGATTTGAGGCTGTTATTAAAAACAAGGGGAGACATTTCGAATAAATTTATGATTTTTGAATTCTTAAAACCCTTATGTAATAATACATAACTGTAAATTATTAAATATATTTTTCGTTGGATTTCATTTGCTTCCAAACTTACGCCCCACCCTGTATTAATAAAATAAACATATGAACCAGAGAGGTAGAGTGTGAACGATACTTTTCATCGGTATAATCATCTCTATATAATAGTAAAAATGAAATCCTTAAATAGGCATATTTGTTATTGTAGCGGTCCTGGCAATTTCAATGAAACAAATTTATAGAAAAGTGAAAAAAATAATGCACATTAAAAGAATGAACATTAGATTTAGATGTTTGTACTTATCCAAGCCCTTTTATAAATTCCTTTATTTAGCAAGACCATTTCGGCTACTTTTCCCTCAAATTAGTTTCTTACATTCAATTTTGTACATTCATAAAAATGAGTCTAGCAACAATTTTTTTATATATTTGGTATGAAAAGTTCGTTTTCCAATGGAAATGTATTTATCTCCACTCCATTAACTTCAATTCTTAACTATTCCGCCGATTATATTCGCACAATAAGGAAAACAATTAAAAATTTGAACAAAATTCAAACCTCTTTGATAATCGTATATTGAAATTTATTTATAAATAATTCATTAACGTTTACCATCATTTTATGAACAAGCACGTTATTTTAATTTAACTATATTGGGTTAATAAGTTAACTATTTAGTTTACAGTGTATAGGTTAATATCTATAGTGATTATAAATGTATTTAATATTAATTCTATTTATACCTATAATATATTGATATCAAATTATTCTCTTTGCTTAAAGATAAAATAATTGGTAGAAATAAGACTGAAATGGAAAAAATTAAAGTATGCAAGTCTGTAAAAAAATCAACAAAGATATTCGAAACTGTGTTATTTCAAGTAACGTTTTTTAAAGTATAGCTTCAATTGATAAGCTTGAAAGACCGTAATTGATTGGAAATTGGAAAAAATAACGAATTGGTGAAATCGTCTTCCCTGAAACTCTATTTCATTTTCGCAAGATTTTTTTAAGTGTTAGAACACTATACGAATTAATAATTTGACCAAACACAGGGGAGTAGCTCATAAGAGTTAGTTCCACTGCAGATAATGGCCTCTTTCGGACTGAAACTATTTAACAAAAAGGTGAAATATGAAGAGTTTTGGGATAATATTATATTTGATTAAAATGATTCATTTGTCAATATTGATCATAGAGAATAATTCATTTTGAACATCATTGATTCTTAGGAAATCAAATATAAAATAAACATTATTCCACAAAAACATAAATTGAAGCTGAAAGCAGACACTTAGAACAAATATTGTATTTACTATTTAGTAATATTATAATACAAAAAATGATGATAATAAGTTTTAAAAATATAGTACATAAGTGCTAGTATAGATTTACAAAATCCGAAATAATATATTTTTTGAAAGTGGATATTGACGTTAATTGTTGTATATTTAGGGGTAAATTATTGAGGTTATAGGTTATACATATGTAAAATTTAGAATTTTGTTGATGGTTGAGTCTATGCTAAAATACTTTTTGACTGGATACTATGCTAATTTAGTAAAGTGATAATTATTTTAAATATGATATTAATTATTATTTAAATAAAGTTAATGTAAATCTTGTTTCTAAATAACTACTAACTCGAGTTTTATAGAACGACCAAGCTGTAGCCTAGCTGCCTAGAACGTAAATCTGGTGTTTTTTCTTTTAATGTTGCGGCAGCGAGTAACTTTACCTAGCAGTTGTACCTTTAAAAAGGCCCTTTTAGACGTGATACATTTTGTATCAGAAACATTGTTTATATACAAATGTCGCACAACTATTTCTGTATACGGCAAGCAATATCTGTTTAGACGAGAATACGGTGTGAGGCAACTCTATGTCGTACAAGCAGCTGTATAAAGTGTAAATTACTTGCTATTAGCTATATCAAATGATTTGAGGATAAGAACTTTGAGAGATAAGGATAACTTCAGTAGGTAGTTCTTTACTCGGATATAAAATGAAGAGAAGAGACTCATTCAATCATAATTTAGAACAATAATTTGGTGTATAAAGGCCCTTTTACACGTACACTCTTTTCCCCACATTCATTCCCTATGAGTAATTTTAGGCCCAGCCCATACAAGCAATGAGCGTGAGTGATTACTGGTGCGCTTTTACAAGTACGGTGCCAAAGCAGACGTTCAGCGGTTCAACAAACGCTTAACCAAAAAAAAAACTTATTTACTCAGAAAATACAGTATTTTCAGCTGAAATATTTTATATCATTAAATAATTAATGTTTACCTATCATAAAAGCGAGACACACCACCTATCTCCCCCCTTTCTTTATTATTAAATAATATGCATGAAGCGAATGAATTTTCCATAGTTTCATATTAATTATTGAAAATTGATTAAAAATTCTTTCCTGAGGAAAACAACGTTTGATTCATCACTGTTGACATTATACAAGAGCTATTATGAACATCACCGTTCTTCATCACTACCGCTCATGAGTCAAAAATCAAGACATGTTTGATATGGACGGATTGTGTCACTCACTAGTGCCACTCACGCAATAAAGGCTATTTTGGCTTGTAGTGGGCGGGGCTTAGTGCCTAAAACAGGAATTCCGAAGGTAATGAGTGTAATTTAGTTTAGTTTGCTATATATTTTTCATTCTTTTTAAAGTTTTTGATACACAGTGTGACCCAATAGTACGAAACATTATTGTGATACTTAAGATAATTTAGCGACACAGAAATTATAAATATTGTCGCTTTACTCAATTAATTACGTAGGGGTTTTTACGTCTGCTGCAGAATCGGAGTTCAAATCACTAACTTCAAAATGTAATTTTATTAAGGGAAAGTGGATTCAAGAGCAAAGTCAAATACCACCTGTCGGTGTCTAGCTCATGGATGCAGGAAAGCTACTCAAAGAATGCAGTCACTTACCAAGGAATGTGACGAAGAAGTATATGTAAATCCGTTAATTGCACCCACGGATTGAAGAGGAAATTTAAGAGTGGATAGTAAATGAAACCAACGAGCCTACCTAACACAAAATCTAATAGCATAACCCTATAGCGCTATCCTCTAAAACTGCAACTGCTTAAATTCACCACAGACAGCTCCATGATAGAGTCCCGGGGGTTCTATCCTGGAGCTGTCTGTAGTGAATAGAAGAGATCATTTGGGTCATTTGGGCCTCGAACTGTTGTAATTTGGATTGTGTTTTGTCTTTTTTTCATTTTTTTAACGCTACTTGCAGTTTTAGAGGATAGTGCTAGAGTTATGCTCTTCAACTACGATATCTTAGATTTTTGTGTTAGGTAGGCTCGTAGGCTTCTTCATTTACTATATCACCTCTTCATTTTCCTCTTCTATCCGTGAGTGCAGCGAACGGTGCTTGTGTCCCTTTTCGTCACATTCATTGGTAAGTGACTGCATTCAATGAGTAGCTTTCCCCATCCACGATCATTGTCACCGACTGGTGGTAGATGACTTTATCCATGAAGCCACTTTTCTTTCTGACTGCTTCTTCCAGTCCCTTGTATTTGATTTCCTTTTAGACATCAGTGATATGGTCTTTGGTTCCAAAACAGACGTTAAGCCCTCATTAATTTCGGCCCATTCTGCCATCGTTTTCCCTACTCATCCATCGTTTTCCCTCATTATATACTCCCTAATTTTCCCCATCAACCTGATTTTCCCCAACTTTCCTGATTTTCCCCCATTCTATCTAATTTCCCCCTCTCTTCCTAATTTCTCCCCTTCTACCTAATTTTCCTCCATTCTACATAATTTTACCCCATTCTACCTAATTTTACCCATTCTCCTAATTTCCCTCCATTCTACCTAATTTTCCGCCATTCCACCTAATTTTACCTAATTTTCCCCATTCTCCTAATTTTCCCCCATTCTACCTAATTTCCCCCCCCCCTTCTTCCTGATTTGCTCCATTCTACCGGTTTTCCCTCACCTTAACAAATTTTCCCCCATTCTACCTAATTTTACCCATTCATCCAGATTTTCCCCATTCTACCTGGTTTTCCCTCATTTTAACAAATTTTCCCCCATTCTACCTGATTTTCTCCCTTTATAACAGTTTTCCTCCATTTACTCTGATTTTAACTCCCATATTTCTCCATGCTACCTGATTTTTTTTCCAGATTTCCCTCATTCTACCTGATTTTCTTCCAGATTTTCCCACAGATTTCTTCCATTCTACCTGATTTCCCCCATCCTGTCAGCTGTTTAATTAATGAAAATTTTATTCTGTGGATGATATCATGGTGCGTTTACCCATGTATCGACACATGACGATAAATGGGTCCCAACAAACATATGAATGACGATTCGATGCAGTTTGCTGTCGAATTCGTGGCGCTAACGGTGGGTATCGACTTAGCAACCATTTCGACTCATAGTAGATATTGCAATGTCTGTTTCTAAATGATATCTGAATTTACACTTTTTTAAAAACACGAAAATCGATACATGGTTTTAACAGCATCTTCTTGACGTCGGCATGTCTGTTTCCAAACGATATCTGAATTTATACTTCGACCAGAAGTGCGAAAACAGATACGTTATATTTTTAAAATAATCGTTTCAAATTTGAAAATTCATTTTCTTATCTTTCTGTTTTATAATACGTATAGAAATGTAGGAATTATTTCTATTCAATTGGATTGTACCTTTCTATATAACGCACGTTGTGTTAACTTTAAACTATACCCAATTAATTAATACACTTATAGGGAACTACGGCATTTGTAAAGGTACGTTCGGGCAATGGCATACTTTTGTGATTGTACAATGGATCAACGTAAAGTAAGCGATATTGGAACATCAGTTGTTGAACAGTGTTCCTCCAGTACCGTGAAAATGAATGGATAACCAATCAAGAGATTTTTCGATGGCCACCGAGGGGTTCCTGAAGCTGTCTTTGGTGAATGGAAGAGAAGGGGTGGCGTGCCTTGGGTCCCAAACTGTTGTAATTTGGATCACGTGTCGTTTATTTTATTTTTGTCATGTTTTAACTCTCCATGCAATTTTAGAGGATAGCGCTAGGATTATGCTCTACAATTACGAGGTCTTAGATTTTGTGTTAGGTAGGCTCGTAGGCTTCATTTACTATCGCCTCTTCATTTCCCTCTTCCATCCTTGAGTGCAGCCACCGGTGCTTGTGACCATTTTTGTCACATTCCTCGGTAAGTGACAGCATTCACGGAGTAGCTTTTCAGCATCCATGAGCGTCGTAACTTTGTCCATGGAGCCACTTTCGTTTCTGACTGCTTCTTCCAGTACCTTGTATAGTTGTATTTCATTTCCTTTTGACGTCAGCGACATGGACTTTGGTTCCGAAGCAGACGTTGATCCTCTACTTAACGTAAATAATTAAAAGTTGATGGGCTATTTAACATGTTCCATTTTAGAGTAGATTCAGTGTTATCGGATGTTTCCACATTTTCGGATACATAAGAAATAAATATAATAATTATCATTATTTAATTCTTACTTAAATTGGTATCCATGATACCAGTAGCTACGTAAAATACAAGTTTAGAAATGAAAATAAATTCCTAAATCATTTTTCTACGTGAAATGTGGAACCCCATATCTGATAACTTGAGCTTTCATCTAGTGCCAAAAGCTGTGCAAATGAGACGATTAAAATTCAGTGATTCACATTATAAATAATTAAACTTAAAGTGGTAATCGGACTCAATAAATCTATATTTAATTATTATTTAACTTTTATTTCAATTGGTATCATACCTTCAATTATTATGTTACGAATTAAATAGTAGTTAAATAATAATTATTATATTTTCCTTTATCACGTGTTCGAAAATATAGACCCTATTAATAACTTGGAACATATACCTTACTGCTAAAAATATTTCACAGAGCACAAAATTCCTGTTTGTTCAATGAAACACAATAATTATAAAAATCTAATTATATATTAATTTCTTCTAAGTCGTGGCCTCAAAACATTTTCTTTAATTTGAACTCAGAAGGAACGAAATCTTTAAGGAGTTACAATTATATAAAAATTTAACCAACTCGTTACTATTTGTAATAAGAATAAGTTGTGATTTTGATTAAAAAAGCGGTGCTTGCCTGTATTGTTCTATTCACTTTAAAATATCTTTAAGTATCTCCTGCTCGTTTAATATCAAATTTTTTTTTTTAGTCTAATACATCCACGGTGGCAATATGTGACAGAGTTTCAGGCACGAAGACGGGAGGTCCCACGATCGATACCAGGACACATCACTTCATTTCTTCCCATTTAATTTACACATAACAATATGTAACAAAAATCAAATTGATATGCATCTAAATGTATAGTACGTTATATCAATGAAGTAATAGTTTTCAATTTTAATTTATTTATTTATTGGATGCAAGTGGATATCGTTTCGAAACATATTAGATATATCATATATAATTAGGCGTCTGTTCGATGGAGAATCCCTATGTATATGTTGGATGTCGTAATTTATCTTTCTATTCAACGCTGTTAAAACGGTATCGCTTCGATGCCAAATATACTTGATATGATGCGGTTTAGCGGTGCAAACGGATATCGGATTGATGTCTACTTGATGTCACCATGTCCATGTCTAATTTGTTACTGGTATTCGATGTCGGAAGAGAGGTTATACAGAGTCGTTTAGACATCGAATAGATACATTCATGTTTGCTGGGTATAAAAATCTTTAAAAGCATATAGAATTAAAAATACGCTGCCAAATTCGATGCGGTTTGCAGCAAAATGATAAGAAACATTAGCCTCGTTGAATAAGGCAATAAAAATATTTGCTTACCCTACCTAGTCTATATAAATTATGTTCAAATGAAATACATCATGTATTATAATAAACCCATTTCAGTATCAGTAAAATAATTATAATAAATCCATTATAATATAATTACAATAAACCCATTTCCACATACTATAAAGTGTATTTACTAAAGTACGGATTAAATTAATTCTCAAAGTCATTCTTCGAGAAAGTAGTTTAGAAGTTTTCAGATCAAACGGTTCACCTTTCGGAGAACCACTGATCTTCAGGTGGTAATATCCACCTTCGATAAAGAAGAAAGAAAGAATTCTTTAAGCCCGGACGTCAATAACTATGATAAAAGTGACATATCTTTTATGGAGTGCTAATTTACATAGCTCTACAGTCTACTCCAGACGACAAGTCAAATAAAAAATGGATCAAAGTTTTCTTCTCGTTATTTCCAAATACTTACAGAATCTGGGAAGCATATTCTATAAACTGTTCTGGGAAGTGAACTGCTGTCAGAGCAGCAGCTGGGCTTGCGAACCTGTTTATAGGTTCCCAGCAATCGGTAGGACTAGGCTAGGTATTTACCGAGGGCCGAATGGCATCGAATGATCAAAGGGTAAGACTATTTACCGAACGACATGAAATGCAACCTAATGAATGGAACCAAAGGCACTGAATCTTAGGATTATTTACCGAATGGACGCTTATATTTCCACCGAAATCTGAATCCAGTCTGCAAAGCATGCACAATCGCATATGCACCATGCCCAAGTATTAAACTATAAAGCATGTCCAAACTTGCCATTTTAATGGCGAGTTTGTGACAGTTATTTTGAGCCCTTCAATTGCAAATGGCGAGTTTTATCTATTTTTCTCCTTTGCTACAATGTTATTTTGGAGAGAATTTATGAAAATTTGATCATTTTAATTTTTGGAGAGAGCTGGAGAGACAAATGGCGAGTTTATAACTTTATGAGACATACTATTTTACTTGGTACCATGCCACCATTCCAGATTGTATTTGGTGGTAAATTTCAAAGATATCTCGGGAGATATTCCAAGTAAAAAAGCATGTCCAAACTCGCCATTTTAATGGCGAGTTTGTGACAGTTATTTTGAGCCCTTCAATTGAAAATGGCGAGTTTTATCTATTTTTCTCCTATGCTACAATGTTATTTTGGAGAGAATTAATAATAATTTCAATTAATTTGATCAATTTGGAGGGAAATTGTTGAATTTTGGAGAGAGCTGGAGAGACAAATGCCAAATGGTGAGTTTATGAGACATACTATTTTACCAAGTAATAAAGCATGTCCAAACTCGCCATTTTAATGGCGAGTTTGTGACAGTTATTTTGAGCCCTTCAAATGCAAATGGCAAGTTTTATCTATTTTTCTCCTATGCTACAATGTTATTTTGGAGAGAATTTATGAAAATTTGATCATTTTGGAGAGAATTTGTTGAATTTTGGAGAGAGCTGGAGAGACAAATGGTGAGTTCATGAGACATACTATTTTACTTGGCTATTTTACTTGGGAGATATTCAATTTCTCTAATAAAAAAATTCTTGCAATGTCGGAGGATATTTAGCAATTAATTCCTATATTACCATTAATTTTTGGGAGGGGAAACTGGAAAAATGTTGGAGGACTAGACAAATTGATGAAAAATGTTGGCAGCTATTTATCAGATTTTGAAAAAGTCAGAGGAGTTTAGTGCACCAAATACAAACTGGCCACCATTGTCCATCAGTCTCCAGATACTTTATCTTTGGGACAATTTGCCTACAAAGATTTTTCAATTTCTGTCCAATTTAAACCAATCTGTATTGCGTTAAAATAATATTCTGGCAAAGTCGATGGAATTTCAGCTATTTATTCCTATGTTACCATTAATTTTCGGTGGATAAATTGGGAAAATGTTGGTGGATCAGTTAAATTAATGGAAATTGATGGCGGATTTTTTTCAGCTTTTTGCAAAAGTCAGTGGAATTTTGTGCATGATTATTAACAATAGAAAGATTGTTAATACGCTGAACTTGTATCTTTACTTAATCTTTCAATTTCTATAATTTGATAATCATTTAATCAGACATAATCTTTTTAATCTTGTACACTGTTCATTAGAAGGAAATGCTATTTAAATTTATGGTCATGTTATTCTCGCTAGGAGCTCGAATATAATTATAAACGAATAGCTTTGATGTAAGTCGCTAATATAACTTGTAACTTCAGAACTTAACTTTATAACTTGTAACCCAGAGCTATAACTTGTAACTCAGAATATAACTTTATAATTTGTACTAAGTTATATAACTTCATGAACTTTGTAAATCAGTTATACAACTTAGAATATTGAGTTCTTTTTCTATAGATAGAATTGAAATTAATACTTAATTAATAGTTAGGAACTTGTAACATTTCTGATCATGTATAGGTTAAACAGGACTCTGAAATAGTATGCTTAAATTTGGATGTTTATTAGCAAATCAGGTTTCACTAAAATGAACTATTAGTAAATCTGATCGATCTATATGTTAATCGTATAGAAAGCCATTACCACTAGCGTGTTAAATTTGAATAATGCATTGTGTGTTATTTCTATCTGCAGTGAGTAGAAAAACATCTTTGAAAAGTACTATCAGTACCTTAACAGAAGTTTATTCACTCACTGGAAGGTTGGACTCTCCAGTTCACTCTTTAAATACCATTGGCACCTAACTAAAGTGTTCATAGTTCGCGATGGTCTCTTGAAGACTGGTTGGTCGGACCAAGTCTGGTCGGACTTGTCCATCCACGGGTGTCGTGAGTTGGCAACTCAGACCCTTGTTTATTTAAAACCCTTAAGTTTACTCAACCGCTAGTTTATTTAAAACTTGTGTTGTGTTATTTAAAGACTTGTGCGTAAGTCTTAGAACTCTGTACTATTCGAACTTTAATATAAGTACACCCATTTAAAACTTCCTTGTGTTTAATTTACTTCCTAAAAACTTTTACCGTTTAGTCATTTGTCAGTTTAATAGAATTCAATCAATTACCTCCAAGTCTCTTCAAGTTAAGAAATACAAATAATTGTTAAAGAACCCGGAGACTTATTTTGCCCTATGGGATAAGTTTATTAACAAGCCTCATCTACTTAGAAAATAGGTGATAATTTACTATCAATCCCATAGGAAAAGGGCAATTTAATATTGGCATCTTCAAACGGTCTTGAAGAAAAGAGGGAGGAAAAAAGAGGTTAGAATCTATTAACGAAAAGAACTGACTTAATATAAATGGTTTAAAGATTTTAGAGAAGTGAAAGGAAAGTTGGAAAGACAGTGTTTCCAGTGATAAAAAGGGTACAAAACCAGAACTATGAAACCCTAGTGTTATACAGTGTTAATCACTAGGTAAGCATTGAAGGTAATGCGAGTGAACTAGCCAATCACACTCCTTCCGATAAAAGGACATTACGGGAGCAACTCTACAATGCCGATGGGAGAACACACTCTTCCATCACATATGGGAGAACACACCCTTTCAACTCACATACGGAAGTCCTGCAGCACTTCATAAAAAAGGAAGGAAAAGCAACAGAAAAGATTCACATGACATGTGAAAGGATACTTTTCAAGTTAACAGCAGTTAACTATAAAAACTGTTCTAGAATACCATTGATATTCTAAAGACCAGTGAGAAAATTCGAGCTGAGTATAAAACGAGCGGCGCGCATAAATAAACTTAATCATCCAAGCTGCAACACAAACTTCGAGCTGAGCACGGATACGCCAAATTAAGTGAAGGTGGCTAGGCACTAGAGTCAAAGTACTAACAGCGACAAAGTACTATCAGCTCTTCGGGTACTAGTGGCAAGAAAAACTGGTACGGTGACAAAGCTACTTTTGTCGTGATAAACTCACTCTTAAATAAAAAACGAATTAAAGTGAATTAAATCGTCTCATCACTTTCGGAGAAGTGACTGAAATTACTTTAACTGAGTGACGAATTATTTTCTTCTTCATCAAATAAAGTTGGGAGCCCTACTCCATATACTGAATAATAGTATAATAATGACATCGCGACAGAAACTCACTTTTACCTGGCAGTAATCACCCAAGAGATTACGAAGGAAAGGCAGTAAGAAGAGGACAAGAAACAGCGCAAGTAGAAAAAAGGAGAGCATACGAGGCAATACTTCATGAAATATACAATCTAAACGGGAGAACAGAAGAAATCGAATGACTCCAGAAAAAAGGAGAGCTATGAGGCAACCCTACATGAGATTTATAATCTACACTACCATCTGGTAAACAGGCAGCTAAACAACGAGAGGCAAATTAGGTGATGCTATTTAACTATTTAACCTAAAGTTAATATATTGTAATGAATTTTGTGTCTGGAATATAATAATGTCTACTTATATTTTTGTATTGTGAATTTTATATTGTCTTTATTAATCTTTACTAATTATTAATCTTTACAGTGTATATTGAAAGGTTTTGTTAGATAAGGTAGTATGTAATAAAGAATGGCTTTACCAAAATACGACACAAATAGTTACAGCTTGCCGCGAATGTTCCTATAGTAATATAAAGTGTAGTTATGACACTACATTCCTGGGAGGATGATAGATTTATATCATAGTCTCAAATAGTGGAGTAAAAAGTAGTGTCAAAGACCAGTAGCCTCAAATAGCGCAGTTAGTAGTAAAGTAAGATGATATGACAATTTTAGTCAATGCGTATCATTTAAAGGTTATAAACTTTTAACAGATATAATTGAATCTGGGAATATATTAATTGCACAGAATATTTTAGATGTGTCGGGATAGTGAAAACTATTTACATTTTGATAGGCTAATAATACCATGTATTTCAGTACTTTTATAATCATCTGACTGAGAACGACATTTAAATCTAATTTATTTTGCATAATTATTCTATAAGTAAAATCATTGAAAACTAATGGAACGTATGTTTCAGAAAGTGAAAGTTGTATAAATAACTATTAACTTTCTCAGTAAATTAATTAGGTCGATTGTTATAATTAGATCGATTGTTATAATCAGATCGATTGTTAATATAACAAAATAACTGTTGTTGTCCTATAAAAGGCGAAGTATAATTATAATAAATAATTATAAAGGAATTCAGAAAATCGTATATAAGAATTTCGAAGAAGCTTAGAGAGAAAGTTCAAATGATGAGAACGAACTTAAAATACTATTTTGAAAGTATGAATTTTTAAAGTATTAAGTAAAAAACATTAGAACAATGTTTAAATGAGCTAATATACATAGTTGCAAATATATTAGTAGTAACCTGTGTACTCATAAATAGAGATACAGATGGAATATGTAACTGTATATTCACAGATAAGGAGAATAAAAATATTCCAAGTTGATGAAAAATTAAATGGGTCTTATAACCTGTGAATTTGTCATGTAAATAACCAAAGGTGAATTTGGTAAAGTAACGATATACCTAATTTATATTAACGAGGTAATTTTCCATATTTTTAGTACTGGAATGGAAGTAATTAACCCATTCTCGTATTTCATTAATTTTGCACATTTTAATGAAATGATATTTATTGTTTGTGGCTTAAAAAGCAATAACGTCGATAAAAATCTTTGGAAATTATAAATTACGCTGTTTTATTTAGTAGGTAATATCAAGAGAAAATGAAATCGAGAGAAGTTGATATCATAAGAAACGGTTATATCATATAGAAATATATCGAAAGTACAGTCACGAATGTGAATATCTGACTATAGGATCAAAACATCCTTTAAGTCAGTGAAAGTCAAATGAGTTGTCATATTATAAAATATAGACGAGGTTTCAGGTAAAACCGTAAATACCTAAGATACAACATTGAGTTGTGATATTATAAAATATAAAAAGGGTTTCAGGTAAAACCGTAAATACCTAAGATATAACATTGAGTTGTGATATTATAAGATATAAAAAGGGTTTCAGGTAAAACCGCAAATACCTAAGATACAACATTGAGTTGTAATATTATAAAATATAAAAAGGGTTTCAGGTAAAACCGCAAATACCTAAGATACAACATTGAGTTGTGATATTATAAAATATAAAAAAGGTTTCAGGTAAAACCGCAAATACCTAAGATGTGCATGTATTGTACATATATGACAAAATCATACCTAATTTTCAGGGATGAAGTCAATAGATAATTATAATGTCAATTTATATTTATAAAAATAAACAAGGTTTCAGGTAAACCGGAAATACCTATGATATGCACGTAACGTACATATGTAACGAATCATACCTATTTTTCAGGGATGAAGTCAATTGATAATTATGATGTATTCCTATTCAAATAGTAATAATCGCAGTGTTTGAAAAAAGAACCTGTCAATCGTTTCAGTGATTTAAGACAATCAAGTCAGATAATGAGTTAACGTAAATACGATATAACGTAAATATTAAACTCAGAGGTGTGACTCAGTATAAAAAGAGTGAAACATTTTAAAGGATTGACAAGGAATGATATAGATATAGATATATATATATATATCTTGAATATTTAAATGACTATTTTGATATTAATATTGTATATTAAATATTTTTGAAGAGATTTAAAGTTACCTAGAGGTTAATACTGCTTAACCATAGTTAATGTAATATCGGGTAATATGTGGTAACATAGAGGGGAAAAGTAGGTTTGATACTAAATAATCAATATGTGATGTAGTTTCAAACTATATTCCTGTAATAATTAAAAGTAAGAAATAATTTATTTGATTAAAGGTTATTGTTTAACGTAATTAAATAATTATATGCTTTAACGTAAAATCTCCAGTAACTCAATAATGAACGAAACAACGATATAAGAAAGATTCAACGCCGTTTACGTATATTGAATATATATTGAGTATAAATAATTAACTGTTAAATAAGAAGTTGTTGTAATTATTCCAGTGACGAATAATAACTTAAAATAATCACATAGGTGATTAGTTCATATGAACGAAATAATCGTATAAAAAACGATATGAATTCAGACAATTGCATTTGTCAGACGATAATTCTGAGAAAGAAAATACTATAAGAGAAAAGATTTGCTGAATTTTATAATTAAATTGTAAGACTTGATTTGAATAGTGAATTAAATGCAAGCAATCGAACATAAATGTATAAGAGATAAAACAATTATCTTAAGACTATTTTTCTATTAATAAAGTATAAAATATAGCAAACGTTATATATATAAAAATATAACTTAACGTAAAAATATAACGAAACTTGATTTTATAATAGTTGACTAGTAAAAAGTCAAGACTAAACGTAATCTTGAAGGAAGCGATGTAAATTTTCAAGTGGGAAGTTATTGTCAACAGAGCTATTAAAATTAGTCGAGGTGGTACAGTCAGTAACACTATAGTTGACGATAGCAAGGATATAATATGAATAAAATAATGAGTATTATATGGAGAATAAAAGATATAGGAATTAATGTGATTATTCCAGTAGGTTACTCAGAAATAATAATTAATTATTTAATTAATTATTTGATAAATAAATGAGTTTGAAAGAGAGCTCTTGATGATTTCTTTTAATGATAACTGTAATGTTTGATAAATAAATGAGTTACAGGTTCTTCGTCGAAATAAAATCATGGAATTAATATCATGAAATAAGTGTAATATCATAATTTAATAATATGATAAATTTGAGGAACTGCAGTAATATAAGTTATTACTTGTGTGGGAATTAGAACCTGAAAGAACAATGTATGAATAAGAATTAATAGTTATTTATAATTAAATGACATGAAGTAATTCAATCTACTGTTCTCTATGAACTGTATTGTTATACAATCCAAGATGTAGCAGGAACTAATATTTGAAACACCATAACAAATGGAGAGTTTAACGAATGATTTGAATGATAACAAGATACGAAGCAAATATTTCAATTAATATTATTTCACATTTAATTTGAATTCTTTTATTTATAATAGAAGTGTAATATTTTATGTTGAATTTTTGATTTTCAAGATGATAAATAAAAATGTTTGTACTTGTTAATTAAAATAATTGCTGAAAAAGATAGTTCGTTAAAACTTTTATATATGATAATATATAAATATATAACTAAGGAAATGTTTGATCCAATCTTAAGGGGAACATTCTATTTATTCCTCTCAGAATGAAGAATAAAATAGACCCTAAAGAATTTCCAAACATAAGTTAGGCGAACATTCTATTTATTCCTCTCAGAACGAAGAATAAAATAGACTCTAAGAATTTCAGAATAATCTCAGGGGAACATTCTATTTATTCCTCTCAGAACGAAGAATAAAATTAGACCCCAAAAAAGATTACAATAATGAATTGAAGTGTAATTAAGTGTGATTATACATGGAATTGTGAGATAAATATATCAGAAGGATATGAGTCAAGATGTATAATTAATTATATGTTGATATTTGAAAAAAAGGGGATATTCCTAATGCATAAAGAATATTCATTCTAAACTGTAAGGGTAAATATTACTAAGAGAAAACAGTAATTGCAGGTTCAAAGGTCAACCAGAGTACAGTAAATACCCTGAAAAGAAAATCTTCTTCTAAAAGAAAAATTTCAAGGGGGAACCGTAATATTTCCAGATTTATAAAAGAATGAACTTAGTTGATTTAACATGAGTATAAAAAGGATTAAAATGAAATCGTAAATAATAAAAGCGATCGAATAGAACGGATTTATTTCATAAAAATAAATGTAACGAGAATTGCAAAATACGTTCATGTTACGTAAATGAATTTATTAATTAAACTCAGTATAGCAGTTTAAATGTAATTAAAAAGTTTGAGTTTAAAAGGGACAGTTAAATAATTTAATAAATAATGTATGGATTCAATATAAAGAAAACTGTTGAAAAGTTTAATGATACTGAAATAAGAGTAAAAGGCTCTTTAGTGATAAATGGGAATTACGAAAATATTTTTGAGTATTGAGTTTAATGATAACAAGAATCTTGATGATATTTAAATTATTACTTGAAAAAGTAAATGAATACATTAAACCTGAGTTAAAACAAATGAAAAAAATTAATGAAATTTAATTCTGTACGAGAATTTATGATTATAAAAGGAACATAACGAAATATAATGAATAGCTAAAAAACGACATAGTTTGTGTTCAATTAATTTCTTTCAATGGTTAGATCAATAACATTAACTCTTCAGGGTAACTACAATATACACTGAAGTTTAAAGAAATGTAAATTATATATATATAATGCATTGATGTTTAGTGAAACATAAAATATATATAAATAACTGTGTGTTTGTAAGTTAAGAGTAATTAAGAAAATTATGTTGACTAACACTTATAATTATTGATGAAATGTAATGTAATAGTAGATAAATAATCTATGTAAGATGTAAGTTTCTTGTATAAGCTAGTAAAGTTCACCTGTAATTGCAGAAACACACGTAAAAGAGGCTAACCAAAAGCAATGAACCCCATCCATCTGACGATCTGACGTTATGGGCAAGACATCGGTTGAAGGTGAATTACTTGATTTTACTTTGAATTTATCACTATAAGTGAAAATCTTGTAAAGTAACGTAACAATAAAAAGAAACATAACAGTTTTGATTGTGTCCAAGATTTTCATGAACCTAGTTTTAAGTGAAAAATATGTTATATATATATAAACTAACCCCTTCTTTACAGTTTTATAATAATAGGAATATGTATTGTAAACTGAATGAGGTATATTTTGAAATAAATGTTATGTGAGATATATATTATCAAAATATGATATTACTTGAAGGATTATAACAATACTATAATATTAAAGAATTTTGTAGAATCATTGTACAAAATTTTGGAAATAATTAAAACAATCATGTTTTAGCAATGGTAAAATAGTAATATCCTTCAACTGTAAGTCTAAAAGAAATAGTTAGGTAAAAATATAATCCTAATTATACTTAAATTAATGATTTATTTTTTCCCAAAACTTGAAAAACATCTCTCGAGAAACTGGAGCAGAGCAATAACAAACCAGATGTTGGAACAATCCAACACCAGTAACTTGTTGATCCGAAAAGGATAAGCCGAGCTACGCCTAGTGACGAGAAGGCTGAGCAGTGGAGCACACTTGGTGATGACTTCACAGTCATACTTGATGATGACTTCACAGTCATACTTGATGATGACTTCACAATCATACTTGGTGACGACTTCGCAGTCATACTTGGTGACGTCACAAACCAATGCCCGATAACCTGAGGGAACCATTCATTCTGAAGGAGGAGAATGAACATGGGGGCTTCAACTCTCATGTACCTACTTTGAGAAGTCTTCTCTGATGGTACCGACACATTTAGATCATTTCACCTTGATCTTATTATTCTAAATTTTGGATTATTACTTTAGTCCAATTATCTTAGATTTCTATACTTTGAATTTACTTTAAAGAAAGTTTATATATTAATTGCTTATTGAAACATTCAGGTTATGAGCATTTAATCATTGATGTTTATTTGAAAATTAATTATTTAAGGGATTACTTAAGATTTCATTTGATAGTTTACAGATTTCGAAGTTGAACATTTGATTTAAAGTAACTTTTAAAAATCTGAATATGTTTATTCAATACGAATAAAAATAGGTTATGTAAGGCTAACAATAGTATAGATGAATACTAACCAATAATATAGCTCGTATAATATTACATAACATATATAACCATAGTTTAAGAAGAGAGAAGTTTAAGATAAGTAATAACGAATTTAGTTATACTCATATATTTTGAAATGAATATTTTGGAATTAGAATAAACTATAATGAAGTTTCGATTTTGATGTAAGATTATATTCATTTGAGATATAAAAGTTAATTAAGTTCTATTGACTATAGCTTATATTCATTTGAGATATAAAAGTTAATTAAGTTCTATTGACTATAGCTTATATTCATTTGAGATATAAAAGTTAACTAAGTTCTATTGATTATAGATTATATTCATTGGAAATATGAAAAGTAATTAATCTCTATTGATTTTGAAATTAATTTCATTTGAAAATTACTTAACTTTATTTCCAACGTTTTAAATTACGATGCTTGAAGTAGAAGATATAATAATAGTAGATATATTATAATCGTATGCTTAGATTTTATTGATAATCTTATTTGTAAGCATTATAATTTTGGTTCTTGAATGAAAGTAAGATGTTTATAGTTGGACTATATTGCAGTTAAGTATTAAACGAACTTTATATTTTGAAGAAAAACTTTAAGGGTGTTTTCAATGACTAGACATTCACCTGGATACTATTTCCATTTAAGTGTTTAAGAAATGAGAACATACATATTTAATTTTTAGAAAGGTAATGGTTACTTTTATTTAAAAAATTAAAATATAAATTTAGCAGTTATAGATTGAAGTTTTATGATTGTTCAACTTGAATTTGAGATTCATAATTCGATGTTTCATGTTTTGAAATTTTAGAACTGGATGAAATGGGATTTCAGGTTCAATTTTGAATAATTATAAACAAGGTTAGATATTTGAATATCTTTATTAGTTAAATAAATTCCATAAAATGAAAATATATTTTTGATGTATGTTTCTGAATATGAGTAGAATAACTTATAAATTTTTACTCTATTTTGATTTGATATCTTGACCAGAGGTAGAATTCATGATTACTTATATGATAGGAATTGTCTTGTCATCATATTTTTGTACACACAAATTTTATGATGAAAAGACTGATCTATTTAGCAGATCAAATTTTAATCTGAAATTCATAATACATGAATCGAGTGATTAAATTTCTTTTGTTTTAATAGATATAATTTGTGTTTCGGACTTAGAAATTTTAAGAAATTTCATAGGATGTTTTCCGAGTGTTGTTCGAAATTTCTTAGGATATTTTTCGATTGGATTTCGATAATAAGGGTTTAGAAATTGAAATTCAACCGACAAGTCGGTTGAAACATGAAGGGGGGAGTGATATTAACAATAGAAAGATTGTTAATACGCTGAACTTGTATCTTTACTTAATCTTTCAATTTCTATAATTTGATAATCATTTAATCAGACATAATCTTTTTAATCTTGTACACTGTTCATTAGAAGGAAATGCTATTTAAATTTATGGTCATGTTATTCTCGCTAGGAGCTCGAATATAATTATAAACGAATAGCTTTGATGTAAGTCGCTAATATAACTTGTAACTTCAGAACTTAACTTTATAACTTGTAACCCAGAGCTATAACTTGTAACTCAGAATATAACTTTATAATTTGTACTAAGTTATATAACTTCATGAACTTTGTAAATCAGTTATACAACTTAGAATATTGAGTTCTTTTTCTATAGATAGAATTGAAATTAATACTTAATTAATAGTTAGGAACTTGTAACATTTCTGATCATGTATAGGTTAAACAGGACTCTGAAATAGTATGCTTAAATTTGGATGTTTATTAGCAAATCAGGTTTCACTAAAATGAACTATTAGTAAATCTGATCGATCTATATGTTAATCGTATAGAAAGCCATTACCACTAGCGTGTTAAATTTGAATAATGCATTGTGTGTTATTTCTATCTGCAGTGAGTAGAAAAACATCTTTGAAAAGTACTATCAGTACCTTAACAGAAGTTTATTCACTCACTGGAAGGTTGGACTCTCCAGTTCACTCTTTAAATACCATTGGCACCTAACTAAAGTGTTCATAGTTCGCGATGGTCTCTTGAAGACTGGTTGGTCGGACCAAGTCTGGTCGGACTTGTCCATCCACGGGTGTCGTGAGTTGGCAACTCAGACCCTTGTTTATTTAAAACCCTTAAGTTTACTCAACCGCTAGTTTATTTAAAACTTGTGTTGTGTTATTTAAAGACTTGTGCGTAAGTCTTAGAACTCTGTACTATTCGAACTTTAATATAAGTACACCCATTTAAAACTTCCTTGTGTTTAATTTACTTCCTAAAAACTTTTACCGTTTAGTCATTTGTCAGTTTAATAGAATTCAATCAATTACCTCCAAGTCTCTTCAAGTTAAGAAATACAAATAATTGTTAAAGAACCTGGAGACTTATTTTGCCCTATGGGATAAGTTTATTAACAAGCCTCATCTACTTAGAAAATAGGTGATAATTTACTATCAATCCCATAGGAAAAGGGCAATTTAATAATGATGCACAAAATACAGACTGGTCTCCAAAATGGCCAAAAATCTCATAATACTCTAGTGAATAGGCATTTAGATTTAGACAATATTACCAAGTAAAATAGTATGTCTCATAAACTCACCATTTGTCTCTCCAGCTGTCTCCAAAATTCAACAAATTCTCTCCAAAATGATCAAATTATCATTAATTCTCTCCAAAATAACATTGTAGCATAGCCAGTCTGCAGAATATGGAACATTTTTCCAAGACTCTCTGCGGGAGTGTTTGATTGAATTTTTAGAAATTTGAGATCTCTGCGGGAGATCTTGAATTAATTCCTATGTTACAATTAATTTAGCTGCGGGAGATTCTGAATCTGCTACTGTGAGTCAGAGAGTAACTGTCTCTCAAATTAAAATCTCTGCGTGAGAAAAGACACATTCTGCAGACTGGTAGCATAGGAGAAAAATTGATAAAACTCGCCATTTGCAATTGAAGGGCTCAAAATAACTGTCACAAACTCGCCATTAAAATGGTGAGTTTGGACATGCTTTATTACTTGGGACAATAAATAAATAATTACATGTTAACCAGATTGTATTTGTTGGTAAATTCCAATGATATGTCAGGAGATAGTCAATTTCTCTAATAAAAAAATTCCTACAATGTCTGAGGATATTTAGCTATTAATTCCCCAGACTGTATTTGGTGCACAGAATCTCACTGACTTCACCAAAATGATGGCAAAAGGATAAAATCCACCATAAAACAAGGCTAATAGTAATTTACAGGCATTTTGTCAAATCCGCTGCCGAAAATTAATGGTAACATTGGGATTAATTTTGACTTTGCGAGAATATTTATACAAGAGTGGAAAAAATTCCGCCAATAAGTGG
The DNA here is from genome assembly GCA_947561585.1 of Caprella mutica. Lineage (NCBI taxonomy): Eukaryota > Metazoa > Arthropoda > Malacostraca > Amphipoda > Caprellidae > Caprella > Caprella mutica. Next base: position 497,572 of record CANNZV010000999.1, read on the forward strand.
ATGGAATTTACCATGAAATACAAACCGGTTAATTCCTATATTACCATTAATTTTCGGAACTGGAAAAATGTTGGAAGACTAGACAAATTGATGAAAAATGTTGGCAGCTATTTCTCAGATTTTTGATAAAGTCAGAGGAGTTCAGTGCATCAAATAGGTACAAACTCGCATGTAAACCCTGTCGGCTGTCTGCAGAATTCGTCTCTTCTCCCGCAGAGATTTTAGTTTGAGAGATAGTTACTCTCTGACTCTCAGCAGTCTGCAGAATATGGGAGATATTTGGGATATTCTTTCTGAACAATTTTGAATTAACTCCTATATTTACATTAACTCTTTCAGACCCAAACTTTTCAGGGAATTAAATATCCTATATGCCCAACAAATTATGATAATACCTAACCATTTATGTAGGTGGTTCAAAATTTGAGCTGCCGGACAGCATACAAATTTTATTTTTAAAGGTGGTACATTTTCTGTACCACTGAGCATTAAACATAACCCTTATAGAGGTAAGGAATATTTACCCACCAGTTTTGAAAGCGTTTTGTAGCTGGTATACTTTCTGTACCACCAAGCATTAATTAATTGTAACCATCAGCATGGTATAAAATATGCACCACCTGACTTGAAAGCGTTAATATTGCTATGAACACTTCTAAATTAATCCCTATATTTACATTAATTTTGCTACGAACAGAGTGAGAGATCTCTACGAACACTTTAACAGTTCTGCAGACTGGACTCTCCGTAGCAGATTCAATGATTTCAGACCAGTCTGAAAAGTACAACAGGATTTGTGGATTAATCCTGTGCCCAAGTCCTATTTAATTCCTATATTCCAATGTTATTTGCTGCGCCCAAATCCCAATTTCTGTAAAAAAAAAATCCTGGGTCTCTAGAGACCTACTTTTCAGACTGGGATTCAGAATCTCACGCCGCTAAATTAATGGTAACAAGGAATCAATTCAAAATTTCCCGCAGCTAAATTAATGGTAACAGAGGAATTAATTCAAGATCTCCCGCAGAGATCTCCAATTTCTAAAAATCAATCAAAAACTCCTGCAGAGAGTTTTGAAAAATGTTCCATATTCTGCAAACTGAGTATAAATGTCACGCACCAGCCAGTCTGTATTTTGTGGTAAATTCCACTGATATGTTGGTGGAATTTTTTCCCTTTGAATATAATATTCTAGTAAAGTCGGTGGATTTTTAGCTATTTATTCCTATGTTACCAATAATTTTCGGTGGAAAAATGGGTAAAATGTTGGTGGATAAGCCAAATTACTGGAAATTTATGGTGAATTTTTTCAGCTTTTTCAAAAAGTCAGTGGAATTTGGTGCACAAAATTCCACCAACCTGTCTGTGTAATTTTTCTCCATAAAAAATAATATTCTGGCAGAGTGGTGGATTTTTAACTATTTAATCCTATGTTACCATTAATTTTCGGTGGAAAAATAAGTAAAATGTAGGTGGATAAGCCAAATTACTGGAAATTTATGGTGGATTTTTTCAGCTTTTTCAAAAAGTCAGTGGAATTTTGTGCACCAAATACAGACTGGGTCATGCGCATTTGAGTGATCTTCAATATCGACCGATTTCGCTTCGCAATCTGTTGATCAATGGTTTGCGCAGCCATCGATCGATAGCGCAACCATCGACTGATTTCTGCGCGTTCGAATGATACGGATTTTCTAATTAGTTTATGCATTTAATTAATTGTTTTGTTTTTATTGGAAAAATACTTTTTTTATATATTTAATTTGGCAACCATCAGTCTATTGTTGTTCGTTTGAATGATATGTATTTTGTTAGTTTATGCATCTAATTGTTACATTTCATAGATAAACCATCAGTCGATTGTTGCGCGTTTGAATGATATGGTTTTGTTAGTTTATGCATCTAATTGTTACATTTCATAGGGAAACCATCAGTCGATTGTTGCGCGTTTGAATGATATGGTTTTGTTAGTTTATGCATCTAATTGTTACATTTCATAGGGAAACCATCAGTCGATTGTTGCGCGTTTGAATGATATGGTTTTGTTAGTTTATGCATCTAATTGTTACATTTCATAGGGAAACCATCAGTCGATTGTTGCGCGTTTGAATGATATGGTTTTGTTAGTTTATGCATCTAATTATTACATTTAATAGGGAAACCATCAGTCGATTGTTGCGCGTTTGAATGATATGGTTTTGTTAGTTTATGCATCTGATAGAGAAACCAAGGGTCTATTGTTGCACGTTTGAATGATATGGAATTTGTTAGTTTATGCATCAAATTATTACATTTTATTAATCGAGCAACCATCAATCGATTGTTACACAACAATCGACTGATGGTTGTTCTATTAAATGTAACAATTAGATGCATAAACTAACAAAACCATATCATTCAAACGCGCAACAATCGACTGATGGTTGCTGTCCTGGTACGTTAGGGTTTAAACACAGCGTCGATAGACTGGGTTTGTGAATTTTGTATTCTGTAGATGGACACAAGAAATAATTTTTAACATGGGGGATAACATTAATATTGCGACATGTATACATAATATATTGCATATATCATGACAGCTGATATCAGAAAAACCTGAAACTTACAGTGAGTTTGGCTTAGTCTACGTAAGTTGACTTGAATTCGGAGTTAGACAAAAAGTTTTCTAATGTAACTACGATACCAATTAAATTTAGTTCTGTAACATAAGGAGATTTATAACAATGGACGGACTTGAAGGGATAGCACATAGCAAGGAATAGCACATAGCAAGGGATAGCACATAGCAAGGGATAGCACATAGCAAGGGATAGCACATAGCAAGGGATAGCACATAACAAGGGATAGCACATAGCCAAAGATAGCACATAGCCAAAGATAGCACATAGCCAAAGATAGCACATAGCCAAAGATAGCACATAGCCAAAGATAGCACATAGCCAAAGATAGCACATAGCCAAAGATAGCACATAGCCAAAGATAGCACATAGCCAAAGATAGCACATAGCCAAAGATAGCACATAGCCAAAGATAGCACATAGCCAAAGATAGCACATAGCCAAAGATAGCACATAGCCAAAGATAGCACATAGCCAAAGATAGCACATAGCCAAAGATAGCACATAGCCAAAGATAGCACATAGCCAAAGATAGCACATAGCCAAAGATAGCACATAGCCAAAGATAGCACATAGCCAAAGATAGCACATAGCCAAAGATAGCACATAGCCAAAGATAGCACATAGCCAAAGATAGCACATAGCCAAAGATAGCACATAGCCAAAGATAGCACATAGCCAAAGATAGCACATAGCCAAAGATAGCACATAGCCAAAGATAGCACATAGCCAAAGATAGCACATAGCCAAAGATAGCACATAGCCAAAGATAGCACATAGCCAAAGATACAAATATCTAAAATCACTTCTCGCACTAACGGAATCTCAGTGTCCTACTCTACCAGTTTCGATCAAAGGAATGAACTCTGTGCGTTCAGACAACAAAGATGTTGCCGTTTTCCACACCCAAGAGTTCTCAAGAATTAAGTGCCAAAAACGGTGCCAATGGTTTTGGATGGAAGATATTAAATTAAATGAACTACACTAATTGCTGTACCAGCACACTCCCCCTAGCGACGAAAGTCGAAACTAGTGGAGCGAAAAAGAGAATACAAGAAAATTTGAAAATTGTTGCAGAGCGATTGCGACGCAAGCAAGAAAGCAAAACACTAAACAAAGAAATTCATATGTATCAACCTAATAGTCAATAAATATAAATATATTGTAGCTCCCTCTCTGTTCGGAGAACAAGATTTACTGTTGCGGTGAGGAGATGCGCTTAATGCGTGAGGAACACCACTGACAACATCATGCGGGGATGCGCTGAATGCGTGAGGAACACCACTGACAACATCATGCGGGGATGCGCTGAATGCGTGTTTTTCACCGATGACAACATCGCGAGGAGACGCACCAACAACATCATCACGAGGAGATGCACCGGCAACATCGTGAGGAGATTCACCGGCAACATCGTGAGGAGATGCACCGACAACATCGTGAGGAGATGCACCGACAACATCGTGAGGAGATGCACCGACAACATCGTGAGGAGATGCACCGACAACATCGTGAGGAGATGCACCGACAACATCGTGAGGAGATGCACCGACAACATCGTGAGGAGATGCACCGACAACATCGTGAGGAGATGCACCGACAACATCGTGAGGAGATGCACCGACAACATCGTGAGGAGATGCACCGACAACATCGTGAGGAGATGCACCGACAACATCGTGAGGAGATGCACCGACAACATCGTGAGGAGATGCACCGACAACATCGTGAGGAGATGCACCGACAACATCGTGAGGAGATGCACCGACAACATCGTGAGGAGATGCACCGACAACATCGTGAGGAGATGCACCGACAACATCGTGAGGAGATGCACCGACAACATCGTGAGGAGATGCACCGACAACATCGTGAGGAGATGCACCGACAACATCGTGAGGAGATGCACCGACAACATCGTGAGGAGATGCACCGACAACATCGTGAGGAGATGCACCGACAACATCGTGAGGAGATGCACCGACAACATCGTGAGGAGATGCACCGACAACATCGTGAGGAGATGCACCGACAACATCGTGAGGAGATGCACCGACAACATCGTGAGGAGATGCACCGACAACATCGTGAGGAGATGCACCGACAACATTGTGAGGAGATGCACTGACAACATTGTGAGGAGATGCACCGACAACATCGTGAGGAGATGCACCGACAACATCGTGAGGAGATGCACCGACAACATCGTGAGGAGATGCACCGACAACATCGTGAGGAGATGCACCGACAACATCGTGAGGAGATGCACCGACAACATTGTGAGGAGATGCACCGACAACATTGTGAGGAGATGCACCGACAACATTGTGAGGAGATGCACCGACAACATCGTGAGGAGATGCACCGACAACATCGTGAGGAGATGCACCGACAACATCGTGAGGAGATGCACCGACAACATCGTGAGGAGATGCACCGACAACATCGTGAGGAGATGCACCGACAACATCGTGAGGAGATGCACCGACAACATCGTGAGGAGATGCACCGACAACATCGTGAGGAGATGCACCGACAACATCGTGAGGAGATGCACCGACAACATCGTGAGGAGATGCACCGACAACATCGTGAGGAGATGCACCGACAACATCGTGAGGAGATGCACCGACAACATCGTGAGGAGATGCACCGACAACATCGTGAGGAGATGCACCGACAACATCATCCATGTGGATAGAAGATCCGGCAGAATTGCACAAGTTATAAGGGACACTGACAAGAGGCATGCCAAAGGCTGGCGTAGTGCAGCTTAAACCATCTCGAGGAGGAGAACTGGAAGCGAGTGGAATACCACTACTCACACCATAAGGGGGCACAGGGTTGTAGAGGGGAGCATTACCACTCTCGTGAGAAGGCACAGGGTTGTAGAGGGGAGAATTAGCACTCGCATGAGAAGGCACAGAGCTGTAGAAAGGAGCATTACCGCTCACACCACTAGGGGGCACAAGGTTGTAGAGAGGAGCATTGCCACTCACACTGTGAGGGGGCACAGTGCTGTAGAAGGGAGCATTACCACTCACACCACTAGGGGGCACAAGGTTGTAGAGAGGAGCATTGCCACTCACACTGTGAGGGGGCACAGTGCTGTAGAAGGGAGCATTACCACTCACACCACTAGGGGGCACAAGGTTGTAGAGAGTAGCATTACCACTCACACTGTGAGGGGCACAGAGCTGTAGAAAGGAGGATTACCGCTCACACCACTAGGGGACACAAGGTTGTAGAGAGGAGCACTACCACTCACACTGTGAGAAAGCACAGAGCTGTAGAAGGGAGCATTACCATTCACACTGTGATAGGGCACAGGGTTATAGAATGATGCATAGCTACTCACGCTGTGAGGGGGCGCAGAGTTGTAGAGTGGAGCATGTTGTAACATCTTATAGTTTCGGACCTTGGTAATTTAAGACAACGGGGGTAAGAGAGGGTTGGGTGCAAGAAAGAAGACCCTCGCTCCAGGTAGTGACCCTCGCACCGAAGTAGTGAGCAGTGCACCGAAGTAGTGAGCAGAGCACCGAAGTAGTGAGCAGAGCACCGAAGTAGTGAGCAGAGCACCGAAGTAGTGAGCAGAGCACCGAAGTAGTGAGCAGAGCACCGAAGTAGTGAGCAGAGCACCGAAGTGGTGAGCAGAGCACCGAAGTGGTGAGCAGAGCACCGAAGTGGTGAGCAGAGCACCGAAGTGGTGAGCAGAGCACCGAAGTGGTGAGCAGAGCACCGAAGTGGTGAGCAGAGCACCGAAGTGGTGAGCAGAGCACCGAAGTGGTGAGCAGAGCACCGAAGTGGTGAGCAGAGCACCGAAGTGGTGAGCAGAGCACCGAAGTGGTGAGCAGAGCACCGAAGTGGTGAGCAGAGCACCGAAGTGGTGAGCAGAGCACCGAAGTGGTGAGCAGAGAACCGGAGTGGTGAGCAGAGAACCGGAGTGGTGAGCAGAGCACAGGAGTGGTGAGCAGAGCACAGGAGTGGTGAGCAGAGCACAGGAGTGGTGAGCAGAGCTTCGGAACCAAGAATCCGTCAGTCAGGTCGACACAGCCTTCACTAATACTGTCCTGGTACGTTAGGGTTTAAACACAGCGTCGATAGACTGGGTTTGTGAATTTTGTATTCTGTAGATGGACACAAGAAATAATTTTTAACATGGGGGGATAACATTAATATTGCGACATGTATACATAATATATTGCATATATCATGACAGCTGATATCAGAAAAACCTGAAACTTACAGTGAGTTTGGCTTAGTCTACGTAAGTTGACTTGAATTCGGAGTTAGACAAAAAGTTTTCTAATGTAACTACGATACCAATTAAATTTAGTTCTGTAACATAAGGAGATTTATAACAATGGACGGACTTGAAGGGATAGCACATAGCAAGGAATAGCACATAGCAAGGAATAGCACATAGCAAGGGATAGCACATAGCAAGGGATAGCACATAGCAAGGGATAGCACATAGCAAGGGATAGCACATAACAAGGGATAGCACATAGCCAAAGATAGCACATAGCCAAAGATAGCACATAGCCAAAGATAGCACATAGCCAAAGATAGCACATAGCCAAAGATAGCACATAGCCAAAGATAGCACATAGCCAAAGATAGCACATAGCCAAAGATAGCACATAGCCAAAGATAGCACATAGCCAAAGATAGCACATAGCCAAAGATAGCACATAGCCAAAGATAGCACATAGCCAAAGATAGCACATAGCCAAAGATAGCACATAGCCAAAGATAGCACATAGCCAAAGATAGCACATAGCCAAAGATAGCACATAGCCAAAGATAGCACATAGCCAAAGATAGCACATAGCCAAAGATAGCACATAGCCAAAGATAGCACATAGCCAAAGATAGCACATAGCCAAAGATAGCACATAGCCAAAGATAGCACATAGCCAAAGATAGCACATAGCCAAAGATAGCACATAGCCAAAGATAGCACATAGCCAAAGATAGCACATAGCCAAAGATAGCACATAGCCAAAGATAGCACATAGCCAAAGATAGCACATAGCCAAAGATAGCACATAGCCAAAGATAGCACATAGCCAAAGATAGCACATAGCCAAAGATAGCACATAGCCAAAGATAGCACATAGCCAAAGATAGCACATAGCCAAAGATAGCACATAGCCAAAGATAGCACATAGCCAAAGATAGCACATAGCCAAAGATAGCACATAGCCAAAGATAGCACATAGCCAAAGATAGCACATAGCCAAAGATAGCACATAGCCAAAGATAGCACATAGCCAAAGATAGCACATAGCCAAAGATAGCACATAGCCAAAGATAGCACATAGCCAAAGATAGCACATAGCCAAAGATAGCACATAGCCAAAGATAGCACATAGCCAAAGATAGCACATAACCAAAGATACAAATATTTAAAATCACTTCTCGCACTAACGGAATCTCAGTGTCCTATTCTACCAGTTTCGATCAAAGGAATGAACTCTGTGCGTTCAGACAACAAAGATGTTGCCGTTTTCCACACCCAAGAGTTCTCAAGAATTAAGTGCCAAAAACGGTGCCAATGGTTTTGGATGGAAGATATTAAAATAAATGAACTACACTAATTGCTGTACCAGCACAGTTGCCTTATTAAACATAAAAAAATATTAAATTATTTTTCCATTAAAAACTATCATTCGAACGCACAGAAATCGATCGATAGTTGCGCTATCGATTGATATCCGTGATAAAATGTGCCAATTTAATGTACAATCTAAACAAATCATATCATTCGAACGCGCAGCAATCGATTGACGGCTGCGCCAACTATTGATCAATAGATTGCGCAGCAAAATCAGTCTATATGGCAGATCACTCAAACGCGCATGACATAAACATAGGAATTAATTGTAAAATTGTTGCCAGATAATTGAATTTTAAATATCTTCCTGTTCAATAACAAATTGGCATTTATCTCTTATTGGAGGTTTATACCGTTGAATCTTCACCTTTTCGTTGCCCTTCATGTAGAGATCCGCTACATCTTCCATGGTAAGAATAGGTTGGCCATGTATAAGAGTAGGTCAGTTAAAGCCAATTAATTGGCTTAGATTTGAAATGGTCAAATCTCAGATATGTCTAATTTGCTTGGGTGCAGGATTAATCCACAAATCTTGCTGTACTTTTCAGACTGGGGGGCCACTTGGGGGTAGATCCAACCCACTATAGTTCTTTCAGAGTTTCATTGCTGCAGCCTCCAGTATGAAAAGCATGCACAATCAGTCTCCAGATATTTAATTATTGTGGCAATTTCTCCAAGGATTCTCAAATTTCTCTCCAAAGTGGCCAAAAATCTCTAAATACTCTCCAATAAATTACATGTAAACATAGGAAATAATTAGAAAATTGTCGCCGGATAAATCCGGAGACTAATTTCAAAGCCTTGGGCCCTTGATAGTCGCCATATAATATTCACAACTTCAAGCATCTTTTGCAGACTGGTCATTGCTCATGCCTCCATAGAACTTGTGAGCTGCCATGAGGAAATAAAATCACTCAACAACTGCTTCATAACCTCTCATGAAGAGAGCAATGTCAATAGCTGTGCACCAGTCTACAGAATATGGGGCATTTTTAATATTTTCTGTGTGAACAATACTAAATTTCCTCCTATATTTACATTTATTTTACTGAGATATAGAGAATTTCTTTGAGAACCGTTTACCAGTTCCTGCAGTCTGGGAGTGGGGAACCACTTCTGTTGGTAAGATGGATTTCCCCATATCCCTTCTTGCAATCTAGTTTGGGTCTTTAATTTGGCCTTTCCCTTCTATCATGCAATAAGTCTATGATAGTATCAGGGTTGATGCAGTGATTTAGGGGAATAGCAGATGGATGCACACATTTATCATATCTGAAAAAAATACCAATGAATATTGTAAAATCCGAGGAGGATTTTATGGGTAATTGCGTTGAGGATCGTGGAATGATACCCAGTCTAAGTTTTACTTTCAGATTTTGTTCATTTTATTTTGATCCTGCAAAAAAGATACAATCCTTAGTACAGAATCTTAAAACTTTACATATGCTATGAAAAATTGTTAATGCTAGTTGCGTCTTTACACCCACCCCAAATTTTCCTAAGAAAATTTCATTAGATATAATTGGTACAACAAGAGTATAAGAAATACAGTAAGGTTCAACTTACATTAAATTTTCTACTTACATTTATGACACAAAATAAATTTTATTCAAATTACTACGCAGTAGTAACAAAAAAGAATTACAAAAGATAACATTCCAATAGCAAGTATCTATTACAAGTATAATTCGTAATACTAGTTTCATTAATAGTAACAACCAGTGCATGTGTACAAACAATACAATCATTCAATATAATTATCGCAAGACATAACTAATTTACCGACAGCATACTGAAAAATAGTTAGCCTTTGATTAGCAATGGACCACATTCCCAATGGGTCAAAACTGACGCGAGTCCCTTCAATAGTTTACGTTTAGTTAGCAATTTATCTGGTTCAATAATTTTCCATCTCAAATTAATTTTACCTATGTTTGTGCGCCAAGTTATTCCCAAAATTAGCTCTTCTGTCCCTAATGTAAAATTAGGGTTATAACCTGAAAACGCGGAAACGCATACAGATTTATCTACAGTGTCAGATTTAAAATCTGCAGCAACTAAAGGGGAGTTAGAATAGAATTTAGTCAAATCAAATCCACTGCTAGCAATTGTCTGCTTCATTTCATTCGCTAATTTAAGCAAGTGATCTTTGGAATTATAAAGGAACAAGAAATAGTCTACATAATAGCACTTGTCAGTAGCTTCCACAGCGTCACTTGAACAGTCTGTATCCTGTGGTGCACCCGTTGGTGCGAAGCTCTGTGGTGCACCCGTTGGTGCGAAGCTCTGTGGTGCACCCGTTGGTGCGAAGCTCTGTGGTGCACCCGTTGGTGCGAAGCTCTGTGGTGCACCCGTTGGTGCGAAGCTCTGTGGTGCACCCGTTGGTGCGAAGCTCTGTTGTGCACCCGTTGGTGCGAAGCTCTGTGGTGCACCCGTTGGTGCGAAGCTCTTTGGTGCACCCGTTGGTGCGAAGCTCTTTGGTGCACCCGTTGGTGCGAAGCTCTTTGGTGCACCCGTTGGTGCGAAGCTCTTTGGTGCACCCGTTGGTGCGAAGCTCTTTGGTGCACCCGTTGGTGCGAAGCTCTTTGGTGCGCCCGTTGGTGCGAAGCTCTTTGGTGCGCCCGTTGGTGCGAAGCTCTTTGGTGCGCCCGTTGGTGCGAAGCTCTTTGGTGCACCCGTTGGTGCGAAGCTCTTTGGTGCACCCGTTGGTGCGAAGCTCTTTGGTGCACCAGTTGGTGCGAAGCTCTTTGGTGCACCAGTTGGTGCGAAGCTCTTTGGTGCACCCGTTGGTGCGAAGCTCTTTGGTGCACCCGTTGGTGCGAAGCTCTTTGGTGCACCCGTTGGTGCGAAGCTCTTTGGTGCACCCGTTGGTGCGAAGCTCTTTGGTTCACCCGTTGGTGCGAAGCTCTTTGGTTCACCCGTTGGTGCGAAGCTCTTTGGTTCACCCGTTGGTGCGAAGCTCTTTGGTTCACCCATCGGTGTAGAGCTGTGCGGTTCACCCATCGGTGTAGAGCTGTGCTGTTTGTAAATAGTTTGTTTTGTATCCTTCACAGCCTGGTTTTTTCAAAGTTCCTGTAAATTGTTTGTAAATAACAAGATCTGATTACAATAGTCTACAACCAATAATAGTTATACTTCAATCCCATAACCAATTTACCTCAAACTACCCTTCTTACTAATAGTCTAATGTTCGGGAACACGGCCCCCAACAATACGTAAATAATAGTGTGTTTTAATACCTTAACTGAAGCATTAATTAATACCCTAACTGTAGCTTTCAATAAATAATACACCTTATAATTAAACATAATAAAAGTCTGGCCTTCTATTTCAAGTAGAGAAATGTAACAAATCAGGCCGTGTATATTAAGTAAGCCATGGTTGAATCAACTGAAGACTCCTTGCCTGTTGCGCCGCAGTTTGAAGAGTTAAATCATTATTCTCCTGCATTCATTGACGAATTGTCCCTGATGTGATACCAGTTATACAAGTGTCCATCACAGCCTCCTGAGATATCTCTTATAGCATCATGGCCGGTAAATTCCACCGCGGAAAGTTCCACCAGCAAGATTCCACCGGTGTTAAATGCAAGATTTTGAAAATTCCACCGTGGAAGATTCCAACATCTTGAAAAAAAATGTACAAATAAACAGTATAAATAAACAGTTTATTTTAAAATGTATTTCTAAGTCTAGGTAATTGATAATTATTAATAAATAAAACTATTAATAATCCATCATATGGGCATTGAATATTTTAATAGTGACATACTATGACCCTGGTATTGAAACACCAACATGTGGCAACACTGAGAAATTTAGCTTTTTGAATCTATCAACAGAAACACTAAAGTTCAGATTTTAATATTTGATACAAAAATATATTTCGTTGTTTCATTATTGAGAAGGTTAATATTAAGCAGCAACATGACTAGCATGTTTTTAATGTCTATTTCTTTAGAGTCAATTTAAATCGGAGACCTGTAGAACCGCATTTATATTAAGATGTTACTTATCAAAAGAAGTTCTGTTTAGATTTAAAATATTTATATATTTTATGTGAATGTTGGTTTCAGGTCGAAGCTAGTTAATGTACCGCAATTTACCTGCTTAACTCTTATTTTCAAAAATTTAATTGAAACGCATCATATTTAAATTTTATTTTGTAATAGTTTCAAAAGACATTATTAAACAGCTACAGAAACTTTCAGCTTTGTAATTCTTCCCCAGGGGCTCTATCCTGAACAGGGTTGGATAGGGGAAACCTCAAGGAGGTTTTTTTAGTTTCCCCCAGGGGAAACTTGAGGGAAACCTTGGTAGTCTGTTAATTATAAATGTAAGTTTACATATTGACCATTAACATGTATTACAGTAGCTATATGTCAAATGAATCATTGAGTCTAATGATCAATAAATGCATAATATGATAATATATTGGTATAACTACTTCTAATTAATTTATTCATCAATTAAAAATCATAATTGCCAAAATTATAATATTTAAATATCTCTAATGAATGATGATTAATAAAGGTAGTAATCATCATTTCATTCCCATCATCCCATGACATGTGCAATGTTAACTTTAAGGTTACAAGGTATTTTAAATTTTATGGAACCAGTTCAGACTCCAGAGAACCAGAGTGCTCTATACTCAGTGTCAAGTCGTAATTAAGCTTGCTAGTAAACCACTGCAAGTTATATAATTGGCTATATTAAGATGTTAGAACTATTTACTGAAAGGAAGAATGTAGTACCAAATATAAAAGTTAAGTTTTGTCATATTTATCTACAGTGAACAATAAAAGAAATTACAAATATTGAATATCAGTATATTTGATATTATTATCCCTTAGTTATCACAGTTTCTCACCAAGAAGTTATTATAAATCAAAGGAACACACAGACATTGTGAAGGGGCACACATACTTTGTGAAGGGGCACACATACTTTGTGAAGGGGCACACATACTTTGTGAAGGGGCACACATACTTTGTGAAGGGGCACACATACTTTGTGAAGGGGCACACAGACTTTGTGAAGGGGCACACAGACTTTGTGAAGGGGCACACAGACTTTGTGAAGGGGCACACAGACATTGTAAAGGGGCACACAGACATTGTAAAGGGGCACACAGACATTGTGAGGGGCACACAGACATTGTAAAGGGGCACACAGACATTGTAAAGGGGCACACAGACATTGTAAAGGGGCACACAGACATTGTAAAGGGGCACACAGACATTGTGAAGGGGCACACAGACATTGTGAAGGGGCACACAGACATTGTGAAGGGGCACACAGACATTGTGAAGGGGCACACAGACATTGTGAAGGGGCACACAGACATTGTAAAGGGGCACACAGACATTGTAAAGGAGCACACAGACATTGTAAAGGAGCACACAGACATTGTAAAGGAGCACACAGACATTGTAAAGGAGCACACAGACATTGTAAAGGAGCACACAGACATTGTAAAGGAGCACACAGACATTGTAAAGGAGCACACAGACATTGTAAAGGAGCACACAGACATTGTAAAGGAGCACACAGACATTGTAAAGGAGCACACAGACATTGTAAAGGAGCACACAGACATTATAAACGAGCATACTGACATCATAAAGCCCTTGGATAAGTATTAAGTATAGCTAATTTAGGTTTCCCCCAATTTTTCAGTTTCCCCCAATTTTTCAGTTTCCCCCGAATGTTTTTTTCAGTTTCCCCCATTTTGGGGGAAACCTACCTTGCCAACCCTGATCCTGTCTGTGGTGAATGGAAGAGAAGGGGGATAGCATCCCTTGGGCCCTGAACTGTTGTAATTTGGATTATGCATTGTCTTTTTTTTTTTTACCATGTTTATCATTTTTTTAACGCTACTTGCAGTTTTAGAGGATAGCGCTAGGGTTATGCTCTTCAACTACGAGGCCTTAGATTTTGTGTTAGGTAGGCTCGTAGGCTTCATTTACTATCACCTCTTCATTTTCCTCTTCCATCCAAGAGTGTTCCCTTTTGTCACATTCCTTGGTAAGTGACTGCATTCACAGAGTAGCTTTTCTGCATCCATGGGCTTGTCACCAACGGTGGTAATGACTTTGTTCATGGAGCCACTTTCCTTTCTGACTGCTTCTTCTAGTCCCTTGTATTTAATTTCCTTTTGACGTCAGTGATATGGCCTTTGGTTCCGAAGCAGATGTTAAACCCCTACTAAATTAATTAATTAATTCTTCTTTTTATATTAAAATATATCGATACTAATTAAACATTTTATTTTAGTACATGTCAAATTCAATAATTTCACCTTTTATCGTCGCTGATTTAAATTGAAATGTATTTAGGTACATTTAAAAACTGGGGTGATAGATAATATATATGAAATAAACCTTATGTTACAAACAAAATATTATCCTTAATTTCAGTTTCAACATATATATATTTAAAGGAGAATCAAACGGAATCTAAATTGTTGGTCACTGCATGGGGCAGTGGAACTTCATTGTTGAATTTCCACAATTTAAATTTTATTATAAATTTAATTGATTGATATTTAAATGATCGTTTAATCTGTCCATTATTTCGTATGTTCGCCTTAGATTATCTCTTAGTTCTTGACTTAACATAACATATTCTTATAATTTCTAACTAATGAAATGTTGTTCTGTTACCTCAAAGAAAAAAAAACATTTTTCTTTTAATCGGTTAATATTAAATGTTATACCTTCTGTAAATGAAATCCAATATTATGCGGTGGAATCTTCTGTGGTGGAATTTTACAGCGGTGGAATATTCCGTGGTGGAACTTACCTGGTAGAATTTTCCGCGGGGGAATTTACCTAGAACCCATCAGAGCTGGAAATTGACATTCCTTCGAGAGGATTTTCAAAGCTTGTTGATACTGATCAATCGATTTATGTGGCTAGTGTTTTTTAGCAGTCAACTAATATCTTGCAAAAAATTTGTTAACAGGCTTAACAAAAACAGCCATCAGGATAGCTACCACTGATGCATATGTTTGACATTCGCTTGTTTGGTCATAAACTTTTGGCGAAACATAATTTATGAGCAGATCTAATCTATCTGTTGCAGAAGCTTCATATTTTGACAAGAAAGTCTCAAAGGTCCTGAAACTATGTTTCCATTGAGATGAAATTATCCTTTGCTGGCCATATTTGAGTTTTTGTTGAGTAAATTGTCGTATTCTTGACAAGGGTAGTATACAGTACTATAGAGCTATTTAGGCTTTATTCAAACACTGTCAAAAAAAGATAACAATATAAGAAACTTCAACAGATACTATATATAGTACAAAATAATGCAAATAGATATGAGCAGCTATCTATATAACTTACAACTCCTCAGCATATGCAATAAGGTTTCATCTGGTTAGGTAGCTACAGGATAATTATTATGAGGTTATTTAAACTCAACATTGAAGGTTTTATCAGGTTTCAAGCTTTTGCATAGAAAGATTTCTATTCATCATCAAGAGAAAAGGTGGAAAACCTCGACCTGACAATGAATTTTATGACCAATGGTTGTATGTTGGATACAAATCTTTCTATTTCAGCTATCTATCTTTTTGTTTATTATTATTAATTAATCTATTAAAAATCGAAATATGAAACCAAAATTAGAAAATTTTAGGGCTAATCCACACCATCGCTCCGGTCACGCTCCAGTCAAGGTCCGGTCCAATATTCTTTAATGCATTTCACGTAGAGCATCCACACTGGCAGTGCCGGTCAGGTCACGCTCCGGTCACGATCCAATCCAAAGATATTTTTACTGGAGCGTGAGCGGAGCGGCACTGCCAGTGTGTATTAGCAACTCTCCAGTCGCGGTATAATTTTATTATTTTGCTTGCTTTTTCTTGAATTTTACTACACATATATATGTCACACGCATTTGACTGAACTGAAATATCGACCGATTTCGCCGCGCAATCTATTGATCAATCGTTATTGCAGCCATCGACCGATGGCGCAACCATCTAGCCTATCGATTGTTGCGCGTTCGAATGATAAGATTATTTTAGCTTATGCATCTAATTTGCAAATTTTATCGCATTTATCGATCAATAGCGCACCTATCAATCTATTTCTGCGCGTTCGAATGATAGGGAGATTTTTAGTTTATGCATTTAATTGTCTTGATTTTAATGGAAAGATATTGTCTTTTTAAACAAAAAAATTGTTATATTTCATAGAGTAACCATCAATCGATTGATGATTACCCTATGAAATGTAACAATTAGATTTAGAAATCCATATCAATCAAACGCGCAACAATCGGTTGATGGTATCCCTATTAAATATACCATATATGTAGATGCTTAAACTAAATACATTTTTTATCATTCGAACAAGCAGCAATCAATCGTTGGTTGCGCTATCGGTTGATGGCTGCGCTAACAATAGATCAACAAATTATGAAACGAAATTAGTCGATATTGCTGCGAAAATAATAGAAAAATTTAGTTTTGTCATCTATTAGATGAGAATACAACGAGTAGATATCCTTCACACTTCCTATCTTTTAGTATAGGATGAACTCAAAATATCTACTTTTTTGTTTTATCTCATCCTGTTCACCATCAATTGAGTGCAATGATAATCACTGCAAAATCAGATGATACGGAAGGGACGGGAGCGAGAGCGGACCGTGACCGGATCGAACATGTGTATGCACAAGGATGAGACCGGACTGTGACCGGAGCGATGGTGTTGATCATCCTTTATACTACCTATGGGCTGATCCACACCATCGCTCCGGTCATGGTCCTGTCTTATCCTGGTGCATTCACATGTTCGGTCCGGTCACGGTCTGCTCTCTCTCCCGTCCCTTGCGTATGATCTGATTTTGCAGTGATTATCATTATGCTTAATTGATGATGAACAGGATGAGAAAACCAAAAAAAAGGAGATGCTTAGTTCATCCTATGCTAAAAGATAGGAAGTGTGAAGGATGTCGACTCGTTTCATCATCATCTAATAGATGACTGAACTAAATTTTTCAATTATTTTTGAATGACTATTGGAACTTTTGAAAAAATCTGTTTAAAATTGAAAATGATTTTTAGAAAAGAAAACATGCCACACTGAAAACATTATCACTCCTAGAGAAAACGGACTGTATATCTAAGAATCTGGACTTCTATAGAGTCTAAGATAAGAAGTTATTATATAGCGTTTGACTGATCTGCAATATCGACCAATTTCACTTCATAATTTGTTGATCTATCGTTAGCACAGCCATTGACCGATAGCGCAACCATTGATCGATTGCTGCGCATTCAAATGATAAAGAATGTATTTAGTTTAGGCATCTAACTGATATATTTAATAGGGAAACCATTAACCGATTCTTGCGCGTTCGATTGATATAGATTTTTATAATTTATATATCTAATTATTACATTTCATATGTTAATCATCAATCGATTGATGGTTACCTCAGATCATTGAATATGGGAAGATGTTTCACTGCTATGTGGACGCTAGTGGCGAAATAATTATTTAACTCAGAGTGTATCAGCCAATCAGAGAGATGGGTACCGTGACGTCACATAGGTACTACAAACGTACAAACGAGTTAATGTACTTATATATAACGGTCATAGCTACATTTTCTTTTACTACCAATAACTTAATAAAGGGAAATCAAAGTAGTAATGTAAATTTTAATTTTCAGGAAAATAGATTAATTTAAGTTTAATATTTTAACGTATATTTATTATAAATAGAAAAAAAGAATCAAAGTCAGAACTAAAATATTTCAAGCAAACTGAATAGTGACTTATTAACTGTTCAGTCTCAATGCCATTGTGCAAGTCTTCATCCACAGATTGTAATCTTGTTTTCTGGACAAAAACAATTTGTACCGATCTTTAGATGTATTGATACAATTGATAAATGAACATTCTCGTACATTGCCCATTTCTCACTAGTTAATTATTTATGAAAGATAAAATAATTAGTAAATTTAGTCACAGAATACAGCGCACGTCCGCATGCTAACGATATTTCATCAGAAATAAATCGACGCTCGAAATTCATACTGAACACACGTACATAACAGAAATAATTATATTACTTAAAAATATATAATTTTATTATCAGTTTAATATCATAAATGAATATTTTGATTTTTAATAGCATATTAAGTTCATTATCATTCTCTTTATGTCGATTTTGAATAACTAGAATTGAGTAATGTATCAATCGTAGGCAACTCCAAGGATACGTCACGGTACGGACAATTCCGGTGCCAAGTGTCGTTAGAAAATTGAAAATACTGTAGTGCGACATCTTCCTATATTCAATGATCTGTGTGGTTACCCTATGAAATGTAACAATTTTTTTGTTTTATTAAAAAGACAATATCTTTCCATAAAAACAAGACGATTAAATGCATAAACTAAAAAATTCCCTATCATTTGAATGCGCAACAATCGATAGATAGTTGCGCTATTGGTCGATGGCTGCAATAACGATTGATCAATAGATTGCGCAGCGAAATCGGTCGATATTGCAGATCAGTGAAATCCATGTGATATATATATATGTATAGTAATAATCAAGAAAAAGCACACAAATAATAAAACTGGACTGCAACTGGAGTGTTGCTAATCCACACTGGCAGTGTCGCTCCGCTCATGCTCCGATCATGCTCCAGTCAAAATATCTTTGGATTGGATAGTGACTGGAGCGTGACCTGACCAGCACTTTCAGTATGGATGCTCTACATGAAATGCATTAAAGATTATTGGACCGGTCAGTGACTGGAGCGATGGTGTGGATTAGCCCTATAGCTACTGTTGACAACATTCATTCTCTAGAAAAATTCTACTTTCTTTATATTTGTAGTAACAAGCTATATAGGGATAATTGTTACCTAATATGATTAATCATAACACATGTTATTAATATATAATGTGAAACATACAAGATACAATAATTACATAAACATTATTACACACAAATTGAGCTTATTGTGATACTTAAAAACTCTAATATAAATTAATTTCGAATGATTTTGAGACTTTCTTTAGCTATATGGCCGCAAATCGCAATTATAAATTTACAGTTACCCTACGCTTTACCAGCATTACTGTATTCTGCATTTTTTTCTATTTAGTATATTAGAAGGTTGGACAGTGAAGATTGAGTTTAAATATGTATTATATAATTAATTTAATGTTGGAGCAAATAGCTAAATACTGGGTATTAACGTTCTATTAACGTTGATACCTTAGTTCTACATTTAAAGCAATTAGATACTGGATTATTTTAATTCAGACTGCAGGCCGTCCTTACTCGCCAATGAAATTTTATTGGTGAGTTTGTGATTGTAAATTTGAGCCTTTGAATTGCAATTGATGCGAAATATCTAATTTTATGAATCATTTTCTCCTATGCTACTAAGTTATTTTGGAGAGAAATTCAGCTCAATTGGGAAAGAGATAGACAAATGGTAACTCATTTGAGAAAGTACCGCAGTCAAATGTAGTTAGCTCCCTGTTGTCTGTTTGACTGTTTCAAGTCCCGCATTCAGCATTTGTTGGGTGTCACAAGTTTATTTGGACTCTATTTTCTTTGTTGTGGCAATTATGAAGTATAAACTTATGATTTTGAACCATTTCTATACTGATAACATCTAGTGAAAACTAAAAATATTATCAATTAATTGAAATTTGAATTAGTGATACCTAGCTAATAAGCAAAAGAAATTTAGATAAATGATGCATGTTTGCTATTAATTGGCATCACTAAGATGCCTATATACATTAGCTAATTATCATAGATTTCTCCTGCACATCATAAGACCATTTTGCTTTATGATCTCAACTCCAGAAGGAGGGCTCACTATATTAGAAAACCTTTCCTTGTTTTGCAAAGGGGGAATATTTTCACTCAGTTTTCTTTCTCTTCAGGTCATTTTGTTTAAATTATGAATTTTAAAGCTCTAGTGAACATAATAGTGTCAGTGTGTGCAATTCTCTATGTCTTTGTATCAGTTGACTTCTCAGAAGGGTTTGATCGTTCCCTGAGTATCATTCAGCTCTCTTCTGTTGTTTTTGTACTCACTGAAATCATCTTCACATACCTAGTCAACCAATCAACAGAGAATAACAGGAGACTAGCATCTGAAAGCACCCTTTGGAAAGTGAGTGCTAGTGATGAGATAACAAAGTGACATAGGTTATGGCATGATATGGTTTCAATTTCTCTATGTTAGCTAGCTACTAAATCTTCCTTTTAATTTTCAATAGCAACAGTTGAAATTTATTCTGATATATGTTCGTGATCTAGCTAAACTATAAGTTTCTATGATGGTATATTTCTTCATAGTTCCTATAAGTATAATTAACTACATTATCTATTTCATTACCAGATAAACACAGTCTTTCTAGCTACCTGTCAAGTCACTGCCTTCTTCATCACAATCCACATTTTGTTGGTCTTGTTTGGAGCTCCTATTATCCAGTGAGTAAAGAATTAATCTTTGAATTTTTTTAAATACTTTGAATTGTGATACAGTATTATCATCTGCAATTATTTGTAGTTCTTATATTAATTAATTTAGTTTCTTAAGTTTCATTTAAATCTTTTCTTTCAGCGACATTGAAGAGTCTGCAACTCTAAGTTTGCTTCTGACGAGTCTCGTTTGGTGCAGAATTTTCATCACTAGCGGCCCTTACGCTCTCAAAACATTCTTCTCTCCCAAGTGAGGTTCTAACATTAAAGCCTATTGATTAGATTTAAGTACCTAATTTTCAAATCACTGTTACACGTGTATTGCATGCGTTTCTTATAAATCAAATAGAGTGGTGAACTAGTTAAGCAGCTAAATTGATAATATATAAAGATATATGTACTGAATGTAAATAGATAATATATGAACTTTTTACACTGTTCGAGTTCATCCCAATTGGAATATTACTTTTGACTGTAAATAGATACTGTATGATTGTTCTTCACTGTAAGAATTAATTGATAATGCAATATTTTTATTTTCTTACAAAAACAAATTTCTTTGGTATTTGGTACTTTTTATAAAAGAATAGACCCAGGGAGCTCTATCCTGAAGCCATCTGTGTTGAATGGCAGAGAACAAGTTGTCATCCATTGGTCCCCAAACTGTTGTAATTTGAATTTTGTATTATGTTTCCCATTTTTAAAGTTACTCTCAGTTTTGTAGGATAGCGCTAGGGTAATGCTCTTCAACTACGAAGTCTTAGGTTCTTTCTCACACTGTTACATCACTTGGATATTAATTTATCTATGTAGTCTAACTTCAATTTTCTTATCAGGAGTGACTGGAAATCATCAGAGGCTGAGTTGAGAGCTATTCTCGTCCTTGGAGGTGCTTGGCTTGGGGCAATCTTTATCCCTCTCGATTGGGACAGGCCTTGGCAGGTGAATGTAGTTACTATTTAGCAGTTGATTATAAATAAGGCATCTTAATCCTTTCACTCCTGTATTTGCATAATCAATATTTGATTATTTTCTTACATTTCTCATGACATTTATGAACTTCCGAGACTCTTTCGCATAAATTTTATATTTTATTTTTGGTTATTTTATGTACTGCAGACGAAATAATTTAATCAAATTCATTAAATAGTTAATGCATAAATCTATGGTCAATCATATGTAAACCTTACGTATACTGCAAACCAATTTTTCTTATCCCAAATCTTTTCAAATTGAAGAAAATTAACAACACTCTTCGATAACATCATGGGACAAATATGTCCCATTATGAGCCGAAGTGTTAATGCGATGGTTTGACAGTAGGGTTTTACTCTAGTAATTATTAATTTTAGAGGCAAATTATTCTCCAGCAGAATTTTTATTGTTAGATCAATTTGTTCTTTATTCTTTTTTTTTTGGAAAGATATCAGTGTGCAATAAACTACCTAACTTTCGTCTCCATTTCAGTCCTACCCTTTAACTTGCTGCGTTGGTGCTTTGTGCGGTGAAATCCTATCAAGCATTTGCTTATTTTGAAAACATTGCCAATTTGTTGCATTAGCTGAACTAAAAGTAAGTATTGTGAATTTGATATAGTGTTTTAATAATTGTGGAGTGTGTTCTTATTGATCTGTTGATGCAGAAAGGTAAATCAGCGTCCCATGAGTTCTGTGCTCAAAAACTGCCAAAGTCTCAAAGAAAGTTACGAGAGCTGCTTTAACTCCTGGTTCACGGAAAGCTTCCTGAAAGGGGAAAAAGAGGACGCTTGCGCTCCTCTCTTCAAAGAATATCAGAAGTGCGTGAAGAAGGCTGTTAAAGAGCTTAACATTGATATCCCTCCTTTGGATCCTTCTGTTTTTGAAAGCAACGGTAGCATCTGAACACCTTTTTCAAAATGGCGTCTGAAAAACGGGATTCTCTTTGGGACATTCTGAGCAATTGGTACCTAATGTATGAATTGAACACTTCGGTGTACATGCTGGACTTTCGTTCTAAAGTTATTGTGAACCTGTTCATGCTCACAGTGTTCTCACTTATAACCTACTCTACTTATGTCTATCTGCCATCTTATATCCACAGCATGGCACTATTTTTTAACTATTATTTCACTTCTGAAACTCAAGGTACTGTCACTACTGACGATATTTATTCTCACCGAGATTAGGGATTTTAGAACACTTCTTTGATTCAATATTATCAATTGATTGCACTTCATTTAGAAACTCCATCAGTTCCTTTCTGTTATTTCTAAGTTTTAATTATATATGTTTGTACACTTTACACAGATACCTGAAACAAAATGGCCGAATCAACAAAAAGTGTAAAGAAAGTTTCTCAGTCTGAGAAAGTAGTTCTGGTCCCTTCTTTCATAGTGGAATGGCCCATCATTCCACAGGATTACATCACTGATGTGAAAGATGAAATGTTGAAAAGTACAGCTGCAATGAAACTTAGTGACGTTAAAGTAAAATGGAGTGATATCAGTAATGTCAGCAAACACGACAGACCGGCTAAGAGGAAGGAGTTCTTAGATGCTCATCTGAATAAAATGTCACATGATGAAAAAGAGGATGAGGATACAAAGAAAAGTAAATGGAATTGCTTAATTCAGGGCTACAACAGCGTCATGAGGAACTTGGAAAAGGACAACCTTACTGGTGTTCTCATAAAGAGAAATGTAGTGCCAGATGCCCTCGGGCTTTCATTTGTTCCTGTGTGTTTCGCTAAGAACATTCCTCTCATTCCAATAGATGATTTGGATATTTTGCTCAAAAGTGACTCCAGCCTCGGACTGACTCACTCCATCATAGTGATAGGGTTGAAAAAGTCACAGCACACGGAGTGTCCTTTTGCTGACCTACTTCAGAAGATGGAAACTGCTTGGAGCTCTAAAGTTCCTAACGAAAACACCATCCTTGTCGAAGATAAAGAGGTTTGTGTAACTAAAAAACAAAGTAATGGGTCTATCCCCACTCCTCAAGTGGATACTAGTAAATACCTGTTAAGAAGAAAGAATACTAACCAAAGAGTGTTCATGCCTGTTGAGAATGTAAAATCAGCAGATTTTCTCTCTTTTAACGAATCTCAAGATCGTAATTCATTGCCATCTGTAATCAAAGAAGTTGCTAATCCAATAGAAACAAACACTGCTGTTAAAGAAGACATTGAATTGGATCTAAACCCTGATTTCTTTTTCCTCGACACGGTGGAAGAATCTCCTAAAAAGAAAAAGAAGAGCAAGACAAAGAAAGGAGGCGACTCTGACGTCAAACAAGGTATCAAGCGTAAACTAAAATCTAACTACATTCCCGCAGCTGTAATGAAAATGAAGCCAAATGCTAACAGGAAAAAACAAAAGAAGAAATAAACACAAGAAACTGTAGACATAAATACTATAAAAATATTATACATCTTTGGACACAGATACAAGAAATCTATTTGTCATCTTTACACAAGAAAACTTTTTAAGCATTAATACAAGAAAACTAATTTGCATCTTTACTAACAATCACAAATGAAATAAATTTTGAAGGAAACATATCACAACTCTTACAATTATTCCTCAAACCAACAAATTGTATAAGGATTTTTCAGCATTAGCATACTCCAACAGTTAAGAATATGCAGTAATACGAACATGCTAGTCTTAATGTTCTTCACGCAATATTTTGTAAATTTGCATTCATCACTAAGGCTTGGTTCTTCACTTATTCTTTTAATTATTTTCTTTTCCTCATTTGTAACCTAAAACAATGTGTTAAAAGTCTAGAGATGCATGATCTCCTAGCTAGGTTATACTTTGCATTATTTAACGATGTTTCATTTTAGCTTCAGTCATTGATTTTGCTCGTAATTCTTAATGTTGGTCATATTATACCATTTAGATTTTAGATAGAGTTAGTTCTTAGTTATTGGATGGTTTCACATTTTCGATCATGTAAGAATGAATACGAAATTATTTAACTCTCATTTTAATTGGTATCCATAATACTTGCAGGTATCTTGGATACCAATTGAAATGAAAAGTTAAGAAGTAAATTATTTATGATCGAAAAGGTGGAACTGGTCGATAACTTGGAAATTACCTTCAATATTGTTTCTGCAATATTACACAATTTTTGATGGCTTATAATATTCAATGATACTCTTTAATTTGTACTATTAATTTATTAACTCTGTGTTTTGTTAGGTAATCCATGACCAGACACACACAGTTCCCGGAAAGTGGGTGTTAACACAGGTCATAAACCAGTCCGACCTTTAGATGTTACTTTTTGACCTTTATTTAACTCTCACTCTCCGGGTACTGAGAGTAGGTATAATTAATGGTAGTTGATCCAATATAGTCTGTTTCATTTTCTTCACCAACACTGATTATTACATTAATAATAGAGGGACACGGTAATACACTAATGTTCCATCATAATTAGTATTAGTTTATGTTCAGTAGATGTGTTAATTCACTATTACGATTGTGTGTTTATTAAATACATTTCATTATACGAGTTGAAATTTTCTCTTATTCCTTTTAAAATGCTCAGAAATTTTAGATTAAATCCAGGCCAAACTGAAATTTCTTTTCTAAATTAGGTACCTACAAATTTTCTCCTAATTTTATTTTGTATTTAAAATAAAAGGGATCTGTTACAATATAGTGTTCGTAGACTCAATTGAAATGACTAAATTTCATATAGAAATTGTTGGAAATACACATTGTTTGAAGATAATTTTAAAAGGGTTTAGTAAATGAATTGAAAACAATTGTTTTATTTCGTGATATTTCTGTGTGTAGTTTTCTATATTGTGATAACTGGAAAATTATTGATTGAATCCATAATGAAAATTGAGTGGAGTAAGTAACTTAGTCGTGACTACAATTATTTTTTCCTATGATTATTAAGATGCATTCCACTCGCCTCTCCGATACACTTGTCAGTCTTTTGTTTTTGTTCAAAGTTCAAAAAATGTGTCGCGCGGATCATTTCCGCGCGGTTCTCGTACTGTTAAGACGTGTTGTGTCCTGCCTCCTGTGAAATAAATATTGAAGATATGGTGAATTCCCGTAACAATATGAAGTGAAATCATTAGGTATTGAGGTGACTAATAGATATAAGGCAATATTGTGAAAAAAAAAAAAAGTTGTTGGTGTAGAGCTGAACAGTGAAGCTGGTTTGTTTGTGGGAGATAAAAATCAGGGAACCAGGATGAGTTCCCTGGCACGGACACCCACAAAGAAAGAAAAGAAAAAGGAGCAAGAAAAAGGAACGGAAGGATGGAATGTGGCACGGGGAAGAAAGGGACGCGATGAAAGCGAGGAAATGATGAAGGTATGGGAGAATGTGGAGATATGTGGGGAATGTGAAAGGAGAGTCAACAGTGGAGAAGATGGAATGGTATGTGACCTCTGCAAAAGATGGTTTCATGCAGAATGTGGGAAACTGACGAAGAAGGAATATGAAATGCTGAACAAAATGGAAGACAAAGTTAAATGGTACTGTGGCAAGTGCAATGATAAAGTAAATAAACTAACAGAAGAAAATGGGAAAATCAAGAAAAGAATGGAAGAGTGTGAGAAGGAGAATAGGAGTTTGAAAAAGGAGAATGAGATGCTAAAGAAAAGAGTGGAGGGAATTGAAAACAGGATTGGGATACTGGAAGGAGAATGTGAAGGTAAAATGGAAGATGAAATGAAGAAAATGAGCAAGGAAATGGAAAATCAGATTAGTTTGGCATTTGATAAAATGAAGAATACTTGGATGGAAAAATTTGAAAACATGAAACTAGAAAAGGAAGAGATTAAAGCTACTATAGTTAAGGTGAAGAATAGGATGGATAAAATGGATGAGGAGACAAAGGAGAGGATGAGGAAAACAAAGAGAGAAGTAGAAACTGAAATGGCAGTTAGACTGAAAGAAATGGAGAGAGAATTCAATGAGAAACAGAAAGCAGAAATGGAGGGCATGAAGGGGGACATGGAAAATGTGAGGAAGCTTGGAGAGAAAATTGGAGAGGGAGACAACAAAGAAAGAATGAGACAGATGGAGAATATGAAAAAGGAAATTGTAATGGAAGGGATGAATGAGATAAAAAAGAAAAGCGCACAGGAAGGAAAACAAGTTGAAGCTATGTGTGTGAAAATTGAAGATATGGAAAGAGAGAGACGAAAGAAAAACATTATCATATTCAACCTGATAGAATCGGAAAAGGAGGAAGCAGAGCAAAGGTACGGCGAGGATTTGAAGATGTGTGGAGAGATTTTCTCGGAGGAGATGGGTATTCAGGACATGAGAGTGGAAAAGGTGATAAGAATTGGAAAGAAAAATGATATCAATAGACCACTGCTTGTGAAACTCGGAAGTGAGGATGAGAAAAAATGGGCCTTAAGTAATGCAAAGAAACTGAGGAATTCTGAGAAATTTGAAAGGGTATACCTGGCGAGAGACATGACAGAAGAGGAAAGGAGAAAAGATAGACAATTGAGAGAGGAATTGAGAGATCGGAGGCAAAGAGAGGGAGAATCTAGTTTTATAATCAGGCGAGGAAAAATTATAAAGATTGATAGAGGAGAGCAAGTCCAGAGAAATGGAGGAGACTCACAAGAGCACAGACATAAAATAACAACAGGTGGAAATGGAGGAGGAACAGATCAAAGACAAAATGTGACAGATGGTGGAAACAGAGGGGGAGCAGTGTGGAGGCGAGGTGCTAGTGGGGGTGGAAGTAGAGGAAGAGCAGACCGGAGGGAGAGTGTGATGGAAGGTAGAAATTTTTGAAGAGAGGAGATGGGGAAGAGAAGAGAGGTACGAGAGGGGAGTTCAAGGCTAAAATAATGAATATACAAGGATTAACAAATGAGAAGTACACAGAAGTATATGGACTATTGGAAGACAGAACAGTTGTATGCCTTACAGAAACGCAGAAGAAAGTTGATAACATCAGAGTGGGGCAACAAGTGGAGGTGATAAGCAGTATGAGGAAGATGGAGGAGAAGAAGGGAGGAGGCATAATGGTCCTGTATGAGGAAAATAGTGGTATATTTCTGGAGAAGACAGAGGAAGAGTATGCTGACTGCATGGTGATTGAGGGAAGGATGGGGAAGGAGAAAATAAACCTTGTAATAGTATATTTAGGAACTGGAGGTGAGAGAGTGGTGTTGCAGAGAAACAGAGAGATGCTCCAGTACATTAAAAGGAAGGTGGAGGATGCAGATGGAAGAAGAGAGATGATACTGGTGGTGGGGGACTTCAACGGGCATCTGGGATACATAGGATATCAACAGGAGAACGAGAATGGAAAGGAGATCAATAGGTTTATTGAGGAGACTGGCTTGCTGCTGATGAATATAGATGAGAAATGCAACGGAGTATACACATGGGAGCGAGGAGAGAGCAAGAGTGTGATAGACCTGGTGATGGTAAATGAGATGGCATATGGTAAAGTGAAGAAAGTGGAAATAGATAGTAACAGAGATGTGATAGATGTATCAGACCACTGCCTGATTGAGGTGGTAATTGATATGGAGAGAGATGGAGGAAAGAAGAACGTGGGGTGGAAGGAGGTAACGTACTATTGCACAAAAGAGGAAAAAATGAGGAGATATGTGGAGAGAATGGAAGAAGAAGTGGAAAGAGAAGAGGCAGGGTCAATGAGATATATAAATGAGGCAATAAGGAGAGTTGCAGATGAGGTGTTGAAAACTAGATGCAGGAGGAGAGTGGATGATGAGGGTAGAGAGGAACCGCCGTGGATGTGTAGTGAGATAAGGAGAGAGATAGCAAAAAGAAGAAGACTAAACAAAGAACATAGAAACAGAGAGGAGGAGGAGAGACGGGAGGCTTGGAGAGCATATAGAGAACAAAAGGAAAAGGTAAAGAGAATGATTAGTGAAGAAATGAGGAAATATGAAAATAGGATAGCAGAAGAGATAAGAGACATGCAGGGAGGAAGGGACTTGTGGAAGATGGTGAGGAAGCTAAAAGGAGAGAAAGTTAATGGAAATAGAAAACTGAAGCTGTATACAGAAGAAGGAGAGGAACTAGAAGAGGAAAAATATGAAGAGGAAATAAAACAATTTTGGGAAGGAATATATAAGATGCATGAAAATAGGATGGAAGATGTGTGGAATGAGGAAACAAAAGAAGAATATGAGAGAACACTCAGGAGAACTAGAGAGAGGGAAGCTAACCCGGAGGAGATGTGGCTACCCAGACTGGCAAACCCTTACTGGAATGTAAAAGTGATGGAGATGGTGATAGAGAGGGAGGATGTGAGGAAGGCATTGGGAGGTCTGAAGAACAGGAAAGCAGGAGGATGTGACGGGCTGAAACCAGAAATGTATAAGGTACTGCAAGGGAGTGACATATGTGTGGAAGCTTTGAGGAGAGGACTAGAGGGAGTGATATGGGAGGGAGGAGAGCCAGAGGAGTGGAAGGAATCAAAGACTGTTATGATACCAAAGACAAGGAGGCCGAAAGTGTCAGAGCTAAGACCCATAGCTCTGACAGATGTATCATACAAGTTGATGATGAAGATAGTAAAAGAAAAGGTGGAGCGGCATGTGGAGGAGAATGGGATGAGGTGCGAGGAGCAAGCAGGTTTCACGAAAGGTGGAGAGATTCTTGACAACCTGGTGATCTTGCAAGAATGTGTGAGGAGGACATATAGCAGAGGGGAGGAGCTGGTGGTGGTTGCGGTGGACTTCAAGAAGGCATATGACTCGGTGAAAAGGGAGAAAGTGATTGGGGTGCTGAAGGAATTCAAGGTACCGGCAAGTATACTGGACCTGGTGAAGAGGATCTATTGTGGGGATAGGACGAGAATAGAAGTGGGAGA
The DNA here is from genome assembly GCA_947561585.1 of Caprella mutica. Lineage (NCBI taxonomy): Eukaryota > Metazoa > Arthropoda > Malacostraca > Amphipoda > Caprellidae > Caprella > Caprella mutica. The sequence continues at coordinate 527,118 of CANNZV010000999.1, forward strand.
TGCTGAAGTGGTTATAGATGTGGAGAGTGGGATAAGGCAAGGATGCACGGCATCGCCACTGCTCTTTAAACTCCTGACATACAAGATTATTGAAGCAATCAAGAGAAGAGCAGGAGGCATGTGGGTGTGTGGAGTGAAGGTGAATAGCCTGTTCTTTGCGGATGATGGACTGTTGATGGCTCGAGGAGTGGGAGAAGCAAGGGAAATGATAAGAATTATGAAGGAGGTGGCGGGCGAGCTTGGGCTGGAGGTGAACGCTGGGAAGAGCAAGTGTTTGCTGTACAATGTCAGAGATGGAGTTGAGGAGGTGGAGGGAATTCAGGTGGTGAAGGAGATAAAGTATTTGGGGGTGATGGTGGAAGACAGACGTGGATTGTATGAGGGACAGCGGAGGAGGATGATTGAGCAGACAAGAAAGCTGAGCAATATGACGTATTCGGTAATCGAGAAGAGCTGCCACAGAGTAAAAATGGGCAAGACTTACTGGAAGTCAGTAGTACTGCCCAGTGTCCTGTTTGGAATGGAGGTGGTGGATTTGAGGGAGGAGGACATCGGGAAATTACAGAAACAGGAAAATGGTACGATGAGACGAATATTGGGTGCACCTAGATATGCAACGATTGCTGGAATGAGAGGTGAAATAGGGATGGGGACGATGAAGAGTAGAGTGGTGAGAGGAAGGCTACAGTACTTGAGGAGGAAGATGCAGGGAGGGAGTGAGTTGGTGAAGAGAGTGATCGGAGAGATGAGAGTGAGTCGAGTGGGATGGTGGAAGAGAACGGAGAAATACTTGGAGTGGGCACACGTTGAGGTGGATGAGGTGATGATGATGAGTGCAGGAGAGTTGAGGAGGAGAGTTGCGGAGAGAGTGGAAGTCGAATGGAGGGCGGAGATGGAGGAGAAGAGCACGCTCTGGCTATACCGAAGATGCAAGACTGAGATGAGGGAGGAGGATTATGAAGGAGGAGAGGGTTCGAGATTGTGGTTCGGTGCGAGGACAAACTGCCTGTGGCTGGGAGACAGGAGGGGGGTGGAGGAGGAGAGGATG
>CANNZV010001000.1:0-191809 GCA_947561585.1 Caprella mutica
GTGACTCTTTTCTCTGATAGTACATCATCACAGTGACTCTTTTCTCTGATAGTAAGTGGAATATCTAGTCTCACAGTGACTCTTTTCTCTGATAGTACATCATCACAGTGACTCTTTTCTCTGATAGTACATCATCACAGTGACTCTTTCTCTGATAGTACATCATCACAGTGACTCTTTTCTCTGATAGTACATCATCACAGTGACTCTTTTCTCTGATAGTACATCATCACAGTGACTCTTTTCCTCTGATAGTACATCATCACAGTGACTCTTTTCTCTGATAGTACATCATCACAGTGACTCTTTTCTCTGGTAGTACATCACCACAGTGACTCTTTTCTCTGATAGTACATCATCACAGTGACTCTTTCTCTGATAGTACATCATCACAGTGACTCTTTTCTCTGATAGTACATCATCACAGTGACTCTTTTCTCTTAACTAGTACATCATCACAGTGACCTTTTTCTCTGGTAGTACATCATCACAGTGACTCTTTTCTCTGATAGTATATCATCACAGTGACCTCTTTTCTCTAACATTACATCATCACCGTGACTCTATCTCTGATAGTACATCATCACAGTGACTCTTTCCTCTGATAGTACATCATCACAGTGACTCTTTTCTCTGGTAGTACATCATCACAGTGACTCTTTTCTCTGATAGTACATCATCACAGTGACTCTTTCTCTGATAGTACATCATCACAGTGACTCTTTTCTCTGGTAGTACATCATCACAGTGACTCTTTTCTCTGATAGTACATCATCACAGTGACTCTTTTCTCTTATAATACATCATCACAGTGACTTTTCTCTGGTAGTACATCATCATAGTGACTCTTTTCTCTGATAGTACATCATCACAGTGACTCTTTTCTCTGATAGTACATCATCACAGTGACTCTTTTCTCTGATAGTACATCATCACAGTGACTCTTTTCTCTTATAGTACATCATCACAGTGACTCTTTTCTCTGATAGTACATCATCACAGTGACTCTTTTCTCTGATAGTACATCATCACAGTGACTCTTTTCTCTGATAGTTCACTCTAAGTTACATCTCAAATCAAGTTCTTCTCAGGCGGTCACCTCGGTCTAATTTTTGGTTTGTTTTTGCATAGAATTTAGTTGACTAGCTGCAAGTCTACTTATTTACCACACTGTAAATACAACCCTTTGCTCTGAATTATTGTAACTACTTCCAGTGCTCTTTGATGTGGGGTATGAAACCGTATGTTCTGAATTAAAGCTTCTTCACACATTGTCAAGGATTCCGTCCGGAACGTCTCCGGTCAGTGATTTTTATCACTGAGAGGAGCCGGTACTGTGTGAAAGTGTCCGTTGAAATTAAAGTAACGATATACTTTTTACACTTACACTGAATCACTGAGAGGAGACGGACCGGACGGATACCTGACATATGTGAAAGAAGCCTTAATTGGACTGTTTACCATTTCCGATTATTTAAGAGAAAACTAATAATTTGACATTTAAATCATTATTTTAATTGGTATCCATGGTACCTGCAGAATCATCATTACTTGGGTAAGTTCCGAAGTATCGGTCAGTACTACATCTTCGGTATATATGAAAAAATGAAAAATAAAACAATATAAAAATTATTATTAGATAACACTGTATAATAATAATAATTTATATATTGTTTTCTCTTATATGACCGTAGATGTAGTACTGACCGATAATTCGGAACTTACCTACCTGGGCATTTTTATTATTGATTGAGATAGAATTTTTTTCCCATGTCATTGCAAATAAATTATTTGGATGTTGGATTTAAATTCTACTTGAAATAATTTAGAGTTAAATAAACTAAAAAAATCGTTTAATTCATAAATTTCAAATAAAATTTTCCTTTATTTAATTATTTTTTCCTAATTATATTTACGATATATTCTATTCATATATTTATATTTACATCAATCATCTATTAATTATTTATTGCATTTATTCACTTCATTTGTGATAGGTTTAGCAGCCCTTGCTTTGTGTTCCAGCAGGTCAGTGAGAGAGGGAGGTCAGACCCTGTTAAATGACTGAAACAGTCATCAGGCCAAGGTGACTTAACAGCCATATAATAACTGCACTATTTTAGTGCTATCTGTTTTTTGTGATGTCAGAGGGTGGAGTCAGAGTACCTGAGACTTCTCGGAAGAAGCAAAAACGATTTTAACGATAATGTGATTTAAAGGTCCCCTGCAATCTAGCTTTAAATTTCTCTAGAAATGCTTTAAATTTCTCTAGAAATGCTTTAAATTTCTCTAGAAATGCTTTAAATTTCTCTAGAAAATGCTTTAAATTTCTCTAGAAATGCCTTTAAATTTCTCTAGAAATGCTTTAAAATTTCTCTAAAAATGCTTTAAATTTCTCTAGAAATGCTTTAAATTCCTCTAGAAATGATTTAAATTTCTCTAGAAATGCTTTAAATTTCTCTTGAAATTGCTTTAAATTTCTCTAGAAATGCTTTTAAATTTCTCTAAAAATGCTTTAAATTTTCTCTAGAAATGCTTTAAATTTCTCTAAAAATAGCTTTAAATTTCTCTAGAAATTGCTTTAAATTTCTCTAGAAATGCTTTAAATTCCTCTAGAAATGCTTTAAATTTCTCTAGAAATGCTTTAAAATTCCTCTAGAAATGCTTAAAATTTCTCTAGAAATGCTTCAAATTCCTCTAGAAATGCTTTAAAATTCTCTAGTAATGCTTTAAATTTTCTCTAGAAATGCGTTAAATTTCTCTAAAAATGCTTTAAATTTCTCTAGAAATTGCTTTAAATTATCTCTAGAAATGGTTTAAATTCCTCTAGAAATGATGTAAATTTCTCTAGAAAATGCTTTAAATTTCTCTAGAAATGCTTTTAAATTCCTCTGGAAAATTGATTTAAAATTTCTCTAGAAATGCTTTAAATTTCTCTAGAAATGCTTTAAATTTCTCTAGAAATGCTTTAAATTTCTCTAGAAATGCTTTAAAATATTCTCTAAAAATGCTTTAAATTTCTCTAGAAATGCTTTAAATTCCTCTAGAAAATGATTTAAATTTCTCTAGAAATGCTTTTAAATTTCTCTTGAAATGCTTTAAATTTCTCTAGAAATGCTTTTAATTTCTCTAAAAATGCTTTAAATTTCTCTAGAAATGCTTTAAATTTCTCTAAAAATGCTTTAAATTTCTCTAGAAATGCTTTAAATTTCTCTAGAAATTGCTTTAAATTCCTCTAGAAATGCTTTAAATTCTCTAGAAATGCTTTAAATTCCTCTAGAAATGCTTTAAATTTCTCTAGAAATGCTTTAGAATTTCTCTAGAAATGGTTTATAATTTCCTCTAGAAATGTTTTAAATTTCTCTAGAAATGCTTTAAATTTCTCTAGAAATGCTTTAAATTTCTCTAAAAATGCTTTAAATTTCTCTAGAAATGTTTTAAATTTCTCTAGAAATGCGTTAAATTTCTCTAGAAATGTTTTAAATTTCTCTAGAAATGGTTTAAATTCCTCTAGAAATGCTTTAAATTTCTCTAGAAATGCTTCAAATTTTTCTAGAAATGCTTTAAATTCCTCTAGAAATGCTTTAAATTTCTCTAGAAATGCTTTAAATTCCTCTAGAAATGCTTTAAATTTCTCTAGAAATGCTTTAAATTTCTCTAGAAATGATTTAAAATTTCTCTAGAAATGCTTTAAATTCCTCTAGAAAATGTTTTAAATTTCTCTAAAAAATGCTTTAAATTTCTCTAGAAATGCGTTAAATTCTCTAAAAATGCTTTAAATTTCTCTAGAAATGCTTTAAATTTCTCTAGAAATGGTTTAAATTCTCTAGAAATGATTTAAATTTCTCTAGAAATGCTTTAAATTTCTCTAGAAATGCTTTAAATTCCTCTAGAAATGATTTAAATTTCTCTAGAAATGCTTTAAATTTCTCTAGAAATGCTTTAAATTTCTCTAGAAATGCTTTAAATATCTCTAGAAATGCTTTAAAATTTCTCTAAAAATGCTTTAAATTTCTCTAGAAATGCTTTAAATTCCTCTAGAAATGATTTAAATTTCTCTAGAAATGCTTTAAATTTCTCTTGAAATGCTTTAAATTCTCTAGAAATGCTTTAAATTTCTCTAAAAATGCTTTAAATTTCTCTAGAAATGCTTTAAATTTCTCTAAAAATGCTTTAAATTTCTCTAGAAATGCTTTAAATTTCTCTAGAAATGCTTTAAATTCCTCTAGAAATGCTTTAAATTTCTCTAGAAATGCTTTAAATTCCTCTAGAAATGCTTTAAATTTCTCTAGAAATGCTTCAAATTCCTCTAGAAATGCTTTAAAATTCTCTCAGAAATGCTTTAAATTTCTCTAGAAATGCTTTAAATTTCTCTAGAAATGCTTCAAATTTCTCTAGAAATGCTTCAAATTCCTCTAGAAATGCTTCAAATTCCTCTAGAAATGCTTTAAATATTCCTCTAGAAATGCTTTGAAATTCTCTAGAAAATGCTTTAAATTCCTCTAGAAATGCTTTAAATTCTCTAGAAATGCTTTGAAATTCTCTAGAAATGCTTTAAATTCCTCTAGAAAATGCTTTAAATTTCTCTAGAAATGCTTTGAAATTCTCTAGAAATGCTTTAAATTCTCTAGAAATTCTTTAAATTCCTCTAGAAATGCTTTAAATTTGTAGAGCTGAAGTTATACAACATATAACGGTTAACAGAAAAGAAATTGCCCAAGTAATCGATTCGTAATTAATTATATTAGAAATATTCACAAACAACCATCACTTTCCGATGTTCTATCAAATTAAATAGAAGAACAAGAACGAGATACGAACTTTAACATGTGTTATCGTCAATTTAATGCTAAATTAGGTATATAGGTAGCGATTTATCAATAACATTTGTTAATGTTTTGTATTGGTCGGACGAGGGATTTTCTTTTTTTCGCTTGAAATTCAGAGGTGAGAAGAAAATCTCATGAACAACTTAAATTACAAATTATAATGAAACATATAACCAAATTCGAAATGGTTCGTAGTTTTATAACCAGTAACCTTAGCTCTAATGAATAGAGAAAAAAAAAGAGGGTGGATGGGACCTTTAACGATACTGCAAAGTGTATAAGTGATGGGTAGGTTAATCACATCTACTTAATTCATACTATGTATATGAAAAGTTATACATATAAGTGTTTTTTAAAGCTTTAGGGTAAGTTCTTTAATTAAGAACTTATCGGTCATTACTACATCTTCGGTCATATAAGAAAAAACAATATAAAAATTGTTATTATTACACAGTGCTATCTAATACTTCTGCAAACCCGGGTTTGCAGAAGTATTAGATAGCACTGTGTAATAATAACAATTTTTACATTGTTTTTTCTTATATGACCGAAGATGTAGTAATGACTGATAATTCGGAACTTACCCTAATTCATATTTGGTAGATAATCTAAAGATTGTTATTTAGTATTGCGGGATTAAATAATAATGTTGTTATTATTGTTTATCGAATTTTTGGATTCGTAGTGATTCTAAATTGTGCTGTCACGGTGTCATAACAATGCTGTCACAGTGTCATAACAATGCTGTCACAGTGTCATAACAATGCTGTCAGAGTGTCATAACAATACTGTCACAGTGTCATAACAATGCTGTCACTGTGTCATAACAATGCTGTCACAGTGTCATAACAATGCTGTCACAGTGTCATAACAATGCTGTCACAGTGTCATAACAATGCTGTCACAGTGTCATAACAATGCTGTCACAGTGTCAAAACAATGCTGTCACAGTGTCAAAACAATACTGTCACAGTGTCATAACAATACTGTCACAGTGTCATAACAATGCTGTCAGAGTGTCATAACAATGCTGTCACAGTGTCATAACAATACTGTCACAGTGTCATAACAATGCTGTCACAGTGTCATAACAATGCTGTCACAGTGTCATAACAATGCTGTCACAGTGTCATAACAATGCTGTCAGAGTGTCATAACAATGCTGTCACAGTGTCATAACAATACTGTCACAGTGTCATAACAATGCTGTCACAGTGTCATAACAATGCTGTCAGAGTGTCATAACAATGCTGTCACAGTGTCATAACAATGCTGTCACAGTGTCATAACAATGCTGTCAGAGTGTCATAACAATGCTGTCACAGTGTCATAACAATTCTGTCAGAGTGTCATAACAATGCTGTCAGAGTGTCATAACAATGCTGTCACAGTGTCATAACAATGCTGTCACAGTGTCATAACAATGTTGTCACAGTGTCATAACAATGCTGTCACAGTATCATAACAATGCTGTCACAGTGTCATAACAATGCTGTCACAGTGTCATAACAATGCTGTCACAGTGTCATAACAATGCTGTCAGAGTGTCATAACAATGCTGTCAGAGTGTCATAACAATGCTGTCAGAGTGTCATAACAATGCTGTCACAGTGTCATAACAATACTGTCACAGTGTCATAACAATGCTGTCACAGTGTCATAACAATGCTGTCACAGTGTCATAACAATGCTGTCACAGTGTCATAACAATGCTGTCAGAGTGTCATAACAATGCTGTCACAGTGTCATAACAATTCTGTCAGAGTGTCATAACAATGCTGTCAGAGTGTCATAACAATGCTGTCACAGTGTCATAACAATGCTGTCACAGTGTCATAACAATGTTGTCACAGTGTCATAACAATGCTGTCACAGTATCATAACAATGCTGTCACAGTGTCATAACAATGCTGTCACAGTGTCATAACAATGCTGTCACAGTGTCATAACAATGCTGTCAGAGTGTCATAACAATGCTGTCAGAGTGTCATAACAATGCTGTCAGAGTGTCATAACAATGCTGTCACAGTGTCATAACAATGCTGTCAGAGTGTCATAACAATGCTGTCAGAGTGTCATAACAATGCTGTCACAGTGTCATAACAATGCTGTCAGAGTGTCATAACAATGCTGTCAGAGTGTCATAACAATGCTGTCAGAGTGTCACTCTGTTTTGGGTTTGCCGTCCCACTCCCAGTTTAACCACATGCTTGTAGAACGTTAATAACAAACAGAAGAAGGCTGTTATAGAGCATAAGATGATAGTTTATTGAAAACATAGACACTCCTGTATACTATTGGAGAAAGGTTACTCACACACAGAGAAAGGATTAGTCGAATTAAATCCCATATGATTTGTTTTGAATTATTTGTATGATTTGTTTTGCCCCTACCTACCTACGTGGTGAGTTGCAGGTACCTACTACTTAAAAGGATTTAAATTGACGTTGGTTAAAACAACATAGTCGATTTGACTCACAAAAAAGTATCACCAGCTGTCATAGTAAGTTAATATATTCACCAAAAACATTGGATTATCGTTTTTCTGTGAGTTACTACAATACACTATGTTAAAGTTGTTTCAACATACTTTAAAAACTTCCAAAAGTAACTTTTAACTCTCATAGTAAGTTGATTCAATCTATAAAATGAATTGAATTAACTATGTTTGGTGACACACCACGTCATAGTTGTTTTAACACACATGAAAACATAAATAAAGTTCAATCAACTCACCTAATAAATTGATTCAAAGCATAAATTGATGACCCATTAGATATGAATAAACTTTTTTCTCTGTGTACCTCTATAGTTATTGTTTAGCTTGTTATTAATGTGGCAGATAATTATTTTCTGTCTGTATATGTACCAGTGATAAGAAAAACGTTTTGGGTTGAATAAGTACGTTTTTTAGGGGTAAATTTCGAGTTATCGGACAGTTCCACATTTTCAATCATATAAAAAAAATATATTATAATTTACCTCGTTAGTGTAATTGGTATCCATGATACCTGCAAGTATCATGGATACCAATTACAACAAAATTGTTACTATAATTAATAATAATTATCATTTTCTTACATGCCCGAAAATGTGGAACTGTCCGCTATCTCCGATCACTTACCCCACATGGTCAATATAAACAGAAAAGGTTGTTTCACCCCGTGCTTAACCAAGCTTGTTATATTCACCGTAACTCAGTAAGATATACCCTTGATCTTTGTAGGGACAAAGGAAAGCTGATCTGTGCAAGATAAAGTACTGGACCACGCCTTTGTACTTTGTACAGTCGGAGAAAAGTGTCATAATTTGTTGACTCTTAACAAGTTTGCAAAAGTTTAGCAGTAGGATTGCTTGTAGATAGTTTACAGTTGGTCTGGGTACATTCGGCGATAGATTGAAATTATGGGCTTCTTTTGATATGAAATACATGAAATAAATTACTGGAAATAATTGAAAACTACGTGAAATAATTCAAAACTACATGAAATAATTGAAAACTACGTGAAATAATTGAAAACTACGTGAAATAATTGAAAACTACGTGAAATAATTGAAAACTACGTGAAATAATTCAAAACTACATAAAATAATTCAAAACTACTCAAAAAATAACTTCGATTTCACTATTTTTTATTTAAAGTAGATGGTAAGAGGCAAGCAAGGTAATAATTACTGTAATAAATAAAGATGAATGAGCAGCAAATTAAGTCAATAAATTGCTAAGGTAATTACCTATTTATTATATTTGTTCAGTACAATTAAATTGAGGTATTATGAATAAAATGGGGTGAGTTTTTAGTTATCGATCAGTTCCACATATACGATCATATATAAAAAAATATATTAAATTTTACTTCAATATATATGGGGTAAGTTCCAAGTTTTCGAACAGACCATCATTATGATCATATTAGAAAATTTGAATAATCTGAATATTATTGAATTGGTATCCATGATACCTTCAAGTATCATGGATACACTGAGAAATAATTGCGAGTCAACCTGACTCATCGCTTCAGTCAAGGCTGGGAAAACTACAATTGTGGAGTCTTTCTTTCTTGATTGACTCTACCTGAGTCAATCTGACTATGTATTAGGAGTCAATATGACTCTTGTTTTTGAGTAAAATTTCAGGTTGAGTCAAATTGACTCACATTTTGAGCCGGTTTTGGGACAAAATGAAAACTCAAGTCAATTTGAATCGTATTTTTTCTTCGGTGTACCAATTAGAATTACGAGTTTAAATTATACATTACAAAATATATTCTTAAATGATCGAAAATGTTTAGTTGTTCGATAACTCAAACCTTAACCTATTTGTAGGTTAATTACCTACCAGATGGAATGTAAAGTCAAATACAGTGTTAGATTTAATAGCCTCCATTTTGTGGCTACAGTTACATCTTTTTTCGAACTGGAAATGGGGAAAAAAGTTTAATAGCATTAAAATGGTACTAATTTATGAGCTGCTTCTTAGAGTATAATTGCTAGACACGAAGATGTTTCTGCAGCTTTCACTTCCATTTACTAACAAAAAGGAAATAAGTCTATGAGTTATAATCAATGTGTCTATAATGAATACCTATCATAATTGCTCAATGGAAATATGGTTAAGAAAAACATCTTAAAAATGATCAAGTAAAATGTTTAAGTATATATTTATGTCTCATTTTATTCATCCGAAATTTGTTACCTATTATATTTGTACCTATATGTTTTCTTACCTACATCTACATATCTAATCTTATATATATGTATTTTTGTCCTTTATTTTTTATGCCTACATTTAATACCTATATATTTTATCACCTATATATTTGTATCTACATTTTCTTCTCCTTTCCTTCATTTCTGTACCTTCATATTTTGTCACCTCTTTTTTTTGTATACTTCTATGTTTTTGTATCTACATTTCTATATTAATATTGCAGCTATATCTCAGTGCCTATAAATTTTTATAGCTACCTACATATATATTTTCTTACCTATATTTCTGTTCCTCATAATCTTTTTTTTTTCTTTCCTGCAGGTGACGAGGAGTTCCACAAGTTCCGCAAGAGGCACTACAAGAGAGTCAAAGCTGGCTCATCTTACACCACAGTGCCTCTCTTGGTGGAAGAAGGTAAGGGATTGGAGGGAGAGGGGTATGGTGGGGCCATAGAAGAGTTAGAGGGGAAGTTAAGGTGGGGCTATAGAAGAGTTAGAGGGGAAGTTAAGGTGGGGCCATAGGAGATTAAACGGGAAGAGTTAAGGTGGGGCCATAGAAGATTAAGATGGTAGAGTTGTGGTAGGGGTCATAGAAGATTAAGAAGGGAAAGTTAAGGTGGGGCCATAGGAGATTGAGGGGGAAGAGTTAAGGAGGGGAAATAGGAGATTGAGAGGGAAGAGTTAAGGTGGGGCCATAGGAGATTGAAGGGGAAGAGTTATGGTGGGGCCATAGAAGATTAAGATGGCTCAACCATAATTTTCTCTCAAAGATAATTTTCACTGACCGTATGTAGAAGAAGCGTCACATTACTCGAACACTCACAGTATTCGGATATTGAATGTAACATAAGTCTATCAAAACTTTCTATAGGTCAGATAGGTTCATGACCTGTGTCAGCACCTACTATCCGAATTCATGTCCACTAACTATACACATTTCCCTCTGGGCAGACAAGTCATACTGGAAACAACTTGGTCAGGATGAACTGATGAAGCAACTTCAACTGAAACCGGTCATAAAGAAGGCAAAGAACGTCATCATGTTTCTTGGTGATGGTGAGTATTCCTTCCACTGTTACCCGCTTCTCACTTGCGCTTTTTTTATCGCTGAAAGAAAAAATTTATGTGCTTTTTCCTTCAGCGATAAAAAAACGCATGTGTGAACACATTTCAAGAAGAATTTTTTTTCTGCAATGTTAATAACGCAAGTGTGAAGCGGTTCACCCAAGAGGTTTTGCAGGTGCGCCCCATAGAATTCCTGAAACATCTGTCCAGATACGAGAAATAAATATACACAAAAATAACTATGCATGTTAGGGGCCATTCACACGCAAGGTTTTGTAAGTCTTTCCACCAGACTTTTTGCTAAGCTCCTCCTACTTTTTCCACTTGAATATAGGAAAAAACGATAAAATAATAATTTATTTCAGTTGGTATCCATGATACCTGCAGGTATCATGGATACCTTAGTAACTGTACACTTTAACTGTACACTGTAACTGTGCAATGTATGCAGGTATCATGGATACCAACTAAAATAAATTATTATTTTATCGTTTTTTCCTATATTCTCGTGGAAAAAGTAAGAGGAGCTTAGCAAAAAGTCTGGCGAAAAAACTTAAAAAACCCTGCGTGTGTACGGCCCTTTATACTATTTTCTTACAACTAGCTATTGTTTCGTAAGTGTTGCATAAGTTAAATGAATAAAATTATAAACGTTTGAGAACTATGGCTGTGAAGGAATGCTAATCTTGATACTATTGAATAGGTTATATTTATTATAAATTCACTTAATCATGATATATTAGCTTTATTTAATATGGAGTGCGCTTGTATCCAGACTATAAACTTTGAGATGTATTAATGTATTAACTTCTTAAGAAGTGATGTACCTATGACGGTTCAAGATAATAACTCGTTAGATAAGTTCACCTCGTCTACCCACTTTGAATTCAGGTCTTTGACCTCAAAAAAGAAATTTCAGTTTTTGTCATTTTGAAGTGAGTGTCCTGAAGGTAATTGGGTTAGTTGTATCTCATATATTAGAAGGTTAAGTAAATTAAAGTAATAGTAAACGAGTTAGAATATATTGTATATTCACCGTTTGTTCAACAGGAATGAGTATTGCCACTGTGACAGCAGCAAGGATTCTGAAGGGACAGCGAACAGGACAATGGGAACACGAGGAGTTAGTTTTTGAAGATTTCCCCTACACAGCACTTTTGAAGGTAGAGCCAGTTCCATATTAATTGATCGTTTATGCACCTTCTTTAATGATCGTTCAATAACCATTTTGGATTTTATTTAAGAAACATTTTGAATATTCGTTCCAGAATCGTTTCGAATTTGGTTTAAGAACTATATTGAGAGTTTGTTCCAGAATCATTTTGAATGTCCGTTGTAGAATCATTTTGAATGTTGGTTCCAGAATCATTTTGAATGTTGGTTATAGAACCATTTTGAATGTTGGTTCAAAACTAGTTTGAATATTGGTTCCAAAACCCTTATGAATGTTGTTGGTTCCAGAACCATAATGAACTTGGTTCCAAAACCATTTTGAATGTTGGTTCGGAAACTATTTTGAATATTGGTTCGAAAACCCTTATGAATGTTGTTGGTTCCAGAACCATAATGAACTTGGTTCCATAACCATTTTGAATATCGCTTAAAGAACGCCATTATGAATATTGGTTCCAAAACCATTTTGAATGTTCGTTCCTGAACTATTTTGAATATTGGTTCGAAACCGTTTTGAAAGTTTTTTGAAATCCTCTTCTGTTGGCCCATAGACACAATCAATCAAATCCCGTCAAAAAAGCCTCAAAGTAATTCTCTTTTCCTACTTTTTCCCCCAAGACGTACACCACAGACAGTCAAGTAGCGGACAGTGCTGCCAGTGCCACAGCCTACCTATGTGGAGTTAAGGCCAACCTAGGCACCATAGGCCTAGACAACCACGTAGAAAAAGAGAACTGTACTGACCAGGCCAATGGAGACTACCACGCTACTTCTATCTTACGGTGGTTCCAGGTGAGATAGGAACAAAGTTATAACTTATAAAAGTTATAACTTATAAAAGTTATAACTACAGTGGGGGCACAAACATGTAGCAATGTTTGTTGGACAAATATATTAACAATATTGGGGAAATGTAGTACCAATATTGGGGAAATGTTGTACCAATATTGAGGAAATATTGTACCAATATTGGGGAAACGCTGTAAGAATATCAGGGAAATGTTGTACCAATATTAGGGAAATGTTGTACCAATATTGGGGAAATGTAGTACCAATATTGGAGAAATGTAGTACCAATATTGGGGAAATGTAGTACCAATATTGGGGAAATGTTGTACCAATATTGAGGAAACGTTGTAAAAATATCGGGGAAATGTTGTAACAATATTGGGGAAATTTTGTTATAACATTGTTGCCCCAAAAAACTTTCCTGCCTGGGTAGAAGATTCATTTGGTTTCCGCATAATATTCAGAGTACCTTTCCTAATTTTCTCTCTGTGCAACCTGAGTAAAAATAGATAAAATAATTTTTTCAATTTTTTGATGCAATCATTTAAAATTCCAATATATTCTTTTAAATTTCCAATATAATTTTTAAATTTTTAATATAAATTTGTTTAAATTTTCAATTAATTTTTTTTAATTTTGAAACAATATTATTTTTTTTATTCAATTAAAAATTTGATTTAAGACCCTCCCGCGCAAAAAAAACAAAACAGACCAAACCGAAGACAGAGGCTGAAAATAGCGCAAGTGTCAGAATGATGCGCTGGTAAAGCAATAATTTTACAGATTCAAAATAGGAAAACGCTTTTGTTGTTTTCTCTAATTATCGGGGAGGGTATGAATTTTCAGGCTATAAGAAGCAATTGCGCTATTTATTGGTGTAAAATTTCTGTCTGAAATATCCATTTTAGGGTCGGTTTTTCGCGCGGGAGGGTCTTAAATAAATTCTTTTCCTACTACTTATAATTATTAGTTGTTACTTACCGGTAACTACAGTGCCTCCTAGTGGCGGGAAATAAAGATAGTTATGATGACGTAACACACGAGTATGATGACGTAACACACGAGTATGATGACGTAACACACGAGTATGATGACGTAACACACGAGTATGATGACGTAACACACGAGTATGATGACGTAACACACGAGTATGATGACGTAAAACACGAGTATGATGACGTAACACACGAGTATGATGAGGTAACACACGAGTATGATGACGTAACATACGAGTATGATGACGTAACACACGAGTATGATGACGTAACACACGAGTATGATGACGTAAAACACGAGTATGATGACGTAACACACGAGTATGATGACGTAACACACGAGTATGATGACGTAACATACGAGTATGATGACGTAACACACGAGTATGATGACATAACACACGAGTATGATGACGTAACACACGAGTATGATGACGTAACACACGAGTATGATGACGTAACACACGAGTATGATGACGTAACACACGAGTATGATGACGTAACACACGAATATGATGACGTAACACACGAGTATGATGACGTAACACACGAGTATGATGACGTAACACACGAGTATGATGACGTAACACACGACTGTCACAGCGTTACGTCACGTCAGCAGATCGAGATGTCGAACTTTCTAAAATATGATTGAAAGGAGAGTTGCAAGTGACGGAATAAAAGATGGCAGAGAAATGTTTAAGTTACGAGTTATTGGACGGTTTCACGTTTCCGATCATATAAGAAAATAAATATGGAATAATTATTATTGAACTTTAATGATAATTATTATAAACTTATATTTTAATAATAATTATTATGTATTTATTTCTTATATGATTGAAATTGTGGAACCGTCCGATAACTCGGGACTTACCCTACACAATTTTCATTGCTTACATTAAATAATTGATATACCATTTTAATAAGTAAAGATAAATCATTGTCACCTATTGAAATAATATCTCTATACCTAGCTTATGAATCTGCTACACATTATTTACCTCTATGTATTTTATTCATATATTTTTAGGTTTGATTTGTACTATATTCTCTTTTATCAAGACAGTGAATAAAATTTATTTTGAAGGTATTCTTATATAGGCTTCTAGCTTTCCAATAGAAAAATGACTGTTCATCATCAGGAAAAAACTAGGCGTCTGTTTTTTCTTTGGTAGAGTAAAATGAGCTTATCAAACAGTGTTTTAATGTTTTTTTTTTAAATTATTTTATTAATATCATTTATTTACGTGTCCTATACATTGACTAATTATTTCACATTTGTATAATATTTATTAGTATTTACAAACTCAATGCATATTTACATGTTATTCACCTTTACTCTTCATTTACATGCTATTCACCTTTACTCATCATTTACATGTTATTCACCTTTACTCTTCATTTACATGTTATTCACATTTACTCATCATTTACATGTTATTCACCTTTACTCTTCATTTACATGTTATTCACCTTTACTTTTCATTTACATGCTATTCACCTTTACTCTTCATTTACATGTTATTCACATTTACTCATCATTTACATGTTATTCACCTTTACTCTTCATTTACATGTTATTCACCTTTACTTTTCATTTACATGCTATTCACCTTTACTCTTCATTTACATGCTATTCACCTTTACTCTTCATTTACATGCTATTCACCTTTACTCTTCATTTATATGTTTTTCACCTTTACTCTTCATTTACATGTTTTTCACCTTTACTCTTCATTTACATGTTTTTCACCTTTACTCATCATTTACATGTTATTCACCTTTACTCTTCATTTACATGTTATTCACCTTTACTCTTCATTCCTATGTTATTCACCTTTACTCTTCATTTACATGTTATTCACCTTTACTCTTCATTCCCATGTTTTGTCTCATCTTTTTCTTTAATATTTATTATATTAATCAGTGTCAGGGTCCCAATAAATAACATAAAAAGTCCCGTAAACTAAGTTAAAATGGCAATACCTACAATATTTAGTACCTACTTATAACTTACACTCTGAAGATGCGTATAAAAACTAGTTATAGTCATTAAGGGTACATTTAATTCTACGTAGTAACATGTAGGGTAAAGGATCATTAGCATATGTGATTAAATACTGAATAGGGTATTTAATAAAATAAATTCATTGCTCATTTTTTTTTTAAATAATAGCCTATAGGGTAAGTTATGAATAATCGGTCGGTTTCACATCTTCGGTTATATACGAAAAACAATATAATAATAATTGTTTCATTTTAATTTTATTTTAATACCAATTAAAATTAAATATTTATTATTATAACTTTTTTCTTATATGACCAAAGATGTGAAACTGACCGACAATTCGTAACTTACCTCAAATATCCCAAGTGTGTTTTTTATAACTTATTTTACTTACTGTTTTCAGGACGCTGGTCGCAGTAGCGGCTTCGTCACCAATATGAGAGTTACGCACGCCACCCCAGCCGGTGCCTACGCCCACATTGCTGATAGGGAGTGGGAAGATGACCACGAGGTGGGAAATAGAAAAAAATATATATTTAACAAAAAATGTTTAACAAAAAATATTTCATAAATATTTCAAAAAATAGTTTAAAAAATATATTATAAATGAGCATTAAAAATGTATACTAGGTAAGTAATGTTTGTTGGGTAATATGTCCCAATATTATATCAACATTGGCAATATTGTTACAACAATGTTGCTAACATTATATAACATAAAACAGCGTTAATCTGGACTATCATTTTCCTACTAGGTAATTATAGAACAGTATTATTAGGGTTGTGACAATATGCTTTTTAAATCAAAGAGCTTAAGAATAACACAGACGGAATGAAATGGTATCGAATACTATATTCTATTTAATACTGTTTAATTCTCTCCGTCTATAATACTATAGTGATCTATGATTTTATAGCATATTGTCACAACCCTAGTTATAATTAAGACACTCCCACGCGAAAAACCGACCCTAAAATGGATATTTCAGACAGAAATTTTACACCAATAAATAGCGCAATTGCTTCTTACAGCCTGAAAATTCATACCTTCCCGATAATTAGAGAAAACAACAAAAGCGTGTTCCTATTTTGAATCTGTAAAATTATTGCTTTACCAAAGGACCATTTTGGCAATGGCGCTATTTTCACCCTCTGTCTGTCTTCGGATGGGTCTGTTTTTCGTGCGGGAGGGTCTTAATACATTAAATAGGTCTAATTAGGTCTGAACATATTATCAATTAGGTCTTACTGTATTACTTAGGTCTAAAATTCTAGCACTTGCTCTTTTTTCAGATTCTAGGCGATGGGTTGGACAGTTCAGATTGTGATGACATCGCAGAACAACTTATCAACGGACAGACGGGGAGAAACCTGAAGGTATGTAAAGTAACGGGAAGTGAAGGGTCTGTCTAACATTAGTGAGTAAAGGGTGTGAGCGGTAGGTAGACCCTTTACTTTATATATGACTAAAAGGCCGTACACACGCAGCGTTTTTAAAGTCTTTCCACCAGACTTTTTGCTAAGCTCCTCCTACTTTTTCCACGAGAATATAAGAAAAAAAGATATAATTATTATTTATTTCGGTTGGTATCCATGATACCTACTAATTATAATTATTTTTTTTTATTATATTCTCGTGGAAAAAGTAGGAGGAGCTTAGCAAAATGTCTGGTGGAAAAACTTAAAAAACCCTACGTGTGTACGGCCCAATATGGAAATTCACATATTGTTCATTTACCCAAAAATGATATAAAAATAAACTTGGTCATCTATATTTTTTTTTTAATAAAGGAAGAAGAAGCAGACCTCCTTAGTTTTATACGATACAAGTAGTGGAAATATATAAGGTATATTCTGAGTTATCGATTATATAGGAAAAAATATGTATAATAATTATTATTTACTAGTTATTTTAATTATAATATACTTTTTTTATATGATTGGAAATGTGGAACCGTCCAATAACTCAGAACTTAACCTATTACTATAATTATATCGAATACATAATTTTGTTCGGGTCGGTTGTTAATTTTGTACTTTGTTAGCAAACAACTCGAACAGTGAGAAGAGGTGACACTTCCTTGTATGACTCCCATGAACTTTGACCTCAGGTCAACCCTATTGACTTTGACCTCCTATTGACACTGAGGTCAATAATAGCTAATCAATAATGAATAGAATTAAAAAATAATGGCCTGTTGATTATTGTCAATAGTCTTTCTTTAAAAAATATTTAAAATCCTTTATTAACTTAAAGAATTATTTAAATTGTTTAAGTTAATTATTTTTATATAAAATAGTTGTAGTTAGAAAATAATTATTTAAAATCTATTTTTAAGCTAATTTTTCTTAATTTGGAATCGTTTAAGATAAAAAAAATTATCTAGAATCATTCAACTTAAAAATAATATTTAAAATAGTTTAACGTAAAAAAACTATATGAACTGATTGAAATTGATTATAAGCTAAATTTTTTTTTTCAGTAATTGATCAATTTTTAGATTATAATAAATATTTCATATTTATTATATATAATTTTAGTTCAATAAATGTACTACAATTTGTGATAATAATGAATTGTTACAAACCACAGAAACCGAGGGAAATCAAATAATAACATTATAACATTATTAAGCAATGCACTTATGAAGAAATGCACTTCAGTTTATTTGACACTAAAATTACATTCAAATTTGACAGTTAAAAGTTAATGATTTTAATTATATAGGCTAATAATTATACTGAGGAAAGAGTTCTTTCGTCTGTCTGCAACCTTTTATAATTTAAATAAAAATCAAATAGGGTAAGTTACGAATTATCGGTCAGTACTACATCCTCGGTCATATAAGAAAAACAATATAAAAATTATTATTATTACATAGTGCTATCTAATAATAATTTTTTTATTGTTTTTCTTATGTGTTCGAAGATGTAGTACTGACCGATAATTCGGAACTTACCCTAAAGAAAAGAAAATTGTACACATATATTGATAATTACAATATAGAAGAAATAATAATTTGTACACAATTATTATTGATTCAAATAAAATCATAGTTTTAACTTTTGAGATTTAAAAATAATTTGTTCAATTAATATGTATTAATTGATAATTCGCATTTAAATATAACACCCTTTATATAAATAAATATAATTAATTAATTATATATATAATAAACTACAGGTACTGTACTAGTGTGTTAGAGATAATTAGAAAAAGTCTTTAAATTTAAATGTTACTTTTTTTCATTTTTTTTTTACACACCAGTTGAATTATATTAAATGTTAATTGATTTTTTTTAGATCATATTGTGATGAATAAATTGATTTATATTAATTTTTTATTCCTCCTATGAATAAACACGATTTATATCATTAGTTATTTATTTCTTGAATTATTTATTTAATGCATTTAAAATTAATAATATTTTATTTGCAGGTAATAATGGGGGGTGGAAGAAGAAACTTACAACCGAGAGAGAGCAGAGATGTGGAGGAAGGGAGGAAAGGGTATAGGAGAGATGGTAAGAAGTGGGGGGGGGAGGGGAATGGTAAGAAGGGGGGGGGGGTGAGAAAGGAATGGAGCGATTTTTTTAAAATTTGAAACACTCTAAAAGGGCAGTAAACCTTTGGCCTCAAGTACAAACATCAAAATTATAGTATGAAGTGTCTAGCTTTTCTTAGTATACTTACTTACTTTTTCCTTCAGGCAAAGACTTGATAAAAGAGTGGGAGGAGGATAAGATAAGAAGAGGTTTGAAGCACTCTTACATCTGGAACAAAGAGGACCTACTGAAAGCTGACCTCACCAACACGGAGTACCTGATGGGTGAGTTTGTGATTCTTAGAACTACTGAGGAAATATGTCAGTGCAGTGAAAATCCTGAGTTATATGAAGTATCGGTTTATTCAAAGCCACTTCATATCTCGTGTGCACTATATAGTTTTCTATGATTAAAATATTAGAAAACTATGGTCAGTGAGGGATAACTATAACGTAATTCTTGAATATCTTTTTAACATTTTCTATGATATAAACATAGAAAATACTTCATAACTCAAGTTCATTTCTGTCTGCAAGTTATTTGAAAGCAAATTTGATAAATGGTGCTTTGTGAAGAACTTATTTGAAAAATAGTGCTTTGTGAATACATATGGTGCCTGCTCGTGTTTAAATTGACCGCCATATTGGTTTACATCACGCTACACTAGTGTGACGTGTCGGCTGCTTGAAGTGCATTCATTCATTGTCTGATTAACTGTTGTTTTCTCGGTAATTATATTACCATGAATAACGCAAAGAAGAAAGATAATATCAAACCAAATCAGTCAACCACTCCTGTTTTCGAACCAATCACCATCTGAACATTGCGATCTGGCTCCTCGATCATAGATGGCGCTGACAACCTACAATTGTCTCAGGAGAGTAGAAATCTGCTTTTTATACTGGAAGATAAGTTTGAAACTAAGTTTAATGAATTGATAAATTTCCTTGAAACAAAAGATGAGAGAATTCAGCAATTGGAACGTGAGAATGCAACACTAAGGAGGGATGTGAATAGAGCATTGGAACGCTTGGAAAACCTTGAAACATATGGACGACGGAATGATGTTGTTATTTCTGGGGGATCGCTGCCGGTGGGAAAAGTTGGTGAGAATATCAGTCTTGTAGCTGCTAACATTCTTAAATCAGCGATGAATTATGAATTATCCAATAACAATGTAGCATCGGCTCACAGATTGGGTAAGCCTCCTGGCCTTGAACGACCTGATAAAAGAAATATCCTGCTAAAACTTACAAATGAAGAAACAAAAGATGACATCCTAAGGTCATGTAAGAGTGTGAAGCCGGCAGGGCTGTTTATAAACGAGAATCTTACCCCAACAAGATCGGGAATTCTCTTCTCCTTGAGAAGATTGAAAAAGAAATGCCCTGATAAGGTTGAGCACTGTGGATCGAACGGCGGCAGAGTCTACTTCTGGTTAAAATCTGGCAATGGTCGCTCGGCAAATAAAAAGATTTTTGTCGGTTCCCTATCAGTTCTTGAGGAACTTTGTACTTCAGAACTGAATGTTGACTTTGAAGATATACGGCCTGATGACATTCGTACCACATGACTGCCTTCATATAACTTTTTGTTCGAAATTACCTGCTGTTTATCTAGAGCTGACAATCTTGTTACACTTTCTTGCTGCTATTGCTCAATCAAACTGCTGTTATTGTTAACGTTGTGTGGCATTCTTTGCGTTTGCTGTTCTTCGAAATACTACTCTATAATGCCTGATGTTGCTCTGATGTTCCGCTGCCCTGTGATGCCTGATGTTGCTCTGATGTTCCGCTGCCCTGTGGTACCTGATATTGCTATGATGTTCTGCTGCCCTGTGATGCCTGATGTTGCTCTGATGTTCCGTTGCCCTGTGATACCTGATGTTGCTCTGATGTTCCGTTGCCCTGTGATACCTGATATTGCTCTGATGTTCCGCTGCCCTGTGATGCCTGATGCTGCTCTAATGTTCCGCTGCCCTGTGATGCCTGATGCTGCTCTGATGTTCCGCTGCCCTGTGATGACTGATGCTGCTCTGATATTCCGCTGTCCTGTGATGCCTGATGCTGCTCTGATGTTCCGCTGCCCTGTGATGCCTGATGCTGCTCTGATGTTCCGCTGCCCTGTGATGCCTGGTTTTGCTCTGATATTTCGCTGCCCTGTGATGCCTGATGCTGCTCTGATGCTCCGCTACCCTGTGGTGCCTGATGCTGCTCTGATGCTCCGCTACCCTGTGGTGCCTGATGCTGCTCTGATGTTCCGCTGCCCTTTGATGCCTGATGCTGGTCTGATGCTCCGCTACCCTGTGGTGCCTGATGCTGCTCTGATGTTCCGCTGCCCTTTGATGCCTGATGCTGGTCTGATGCTCCGCTACCCTGTGGTGCCTGATGCTGCTCTGATGTTCCGCTGCCCTGTGATGCCTGGTTTTGCTCTGATGTTCCGCTACCCTGTGATGCTTGTTGCTCCGCTACCCTGTGGTGCCTGATGCTGCTCTTTATTATTTATAACTCACTGATGTCTGACATTGATTTTTTCAATAATGCGGATTTAAGTGTTAACTTGATTAGTCGTATGCATTTATTATTTTGTTCAGGGTACCCTGGACCAATGTCACAATCTCATATATCTGGTATATGTGCATTTGTGTATTCGGTCTTGTTGTGTGGAACAGGGCAATCTATTGTATACTTCGAAATACAATTAGAATTGCTTTTGGTTTCCACTAAAGTAAGTTTTTGTTTTTGTGTGTTTATGTATTTGTATGTAATTCAAACTGTAAACCAGCATTTTGCTTTCCATCGATGTAGAGGTAATTGTATCAGTAGAAGAATGGACTCACTTATAATTATATTGAACTGAATGATTTTTTACAAGAATTTGATGTTGATCTAAATTACTTCAGTGAAATTTATCCTCAGTTGAATAATGGCTCACAATCTATGTACTATGATATGGATAGCTTCAAAACCTCAATTGATAAATCCCCCAATGATATGGCTGTGTTCCATCTTAATGTTAGGTCCTTATATGCTAAAATTGATGAGCTTAAGGCTTTATTTGATCTTTTAGGCTGTAGTTTTGATGTTATATGTTTAACTGAAACATGGCTTACATCCTCCTTATATCAATTGGTACAATTTCCGAACTATACTATGTATAATATTACGAGAGATTTAAGGAGGGGTGGGGGTGT
Organism: Caprella mutica; assembly: GCA_947561585.1. NCBI lineage: Eukaryota > Metazoa > Arthropoda > Malacostraca > Amphipoda > Caprellidae > Caprella > Caprella mutica. The sequence continues at coordinate 22,311 of CANNZV010001000.1, forward strand.
GAGTGTACTCGTTCACGATAGATATGAATCTACATTGATGGAAAACTTTAGCTTCTGTGATGCTCATATGGAAAGCATATTCGTTAGATGTTCCTATATGAGTAAAATTATTGTTATTGGTTGTATTTATAGGCCTCCAAATGGAGATATCCTTTCATTTTTAGAGTTATTGGAGGGTATGCTGTTGAGATTGTATGGTGAATTGCCTTCTGCTGATTTCATTCTGTGTGGAGATTTCAATATCAATTTACTTGAACATCATATTGATAATATAAGTGGAAGTTTTATGAATTTAATTTCGTCTAACTCACTTTTACCATTAATTACGAAGCCTACCAGGGTGAACGATGCAAGTGGTAATCACTCGCTGCTCGACAATATTTTCTCTAAAGATCCTCTAACTTTTATATCAGGAATTATTATCTCATCGTTATCAGATCATTATCCAGTGTTTTGCCTCTTTAGAAATGTGTTCCCTGATCGTGTAACTAATTTTTCAGCTAGTGATTCAATCAGATTTAGAGTTGTTAATGAGTATACTATTAATGCACTTCGTTCTGCTATGTCTAATCATGATTTTTCACCTGTTTTAGCAATGAATGACGTTAATGCTTCATTTTTAGAATTTGAAAGTATTCTTATGTGTCACTATAATGATGCCTGTCCCATTGTTACTAAGAGTGTATCCTACAAAGACTTTAGCAAACCATGGATAGATAGGAACATCAAGCGCGAAATAAGGAGGAGAAATAGTTATTTGGCACTGTATAGGAGTGGTAGGATGTCTCGTGATCAGTTTAACAGACTTAGAAACAGAGTTACTAAGATGATTAGAGATAGCAGGAGGAATTATTTCACGAATAAATTTGATCTGGTTAGGAGCGATATAAGAAGAACTTGGAGCCTAATCAATGAAACTATCAAACCTAACTTAAAAAAGAGAAGGGGAAATATTGATAGAGTAGTTAATGGAAATGATATTATTAGTAATCCAGGGGAAGTTGCTGATGCTATGAATAATTATTTCTCCTCTATAGGTGCAAGGATTGCTAATTCAATACCTGGTTCAAATTTTGATTATCGCAGGTTTCTCCATGGTGAATATGTTAGTTCGTTTTTATTTCCCTATGCAACAATCGAGGAGGTCGCTAAGTATATTAACTCATTGAAGAACAAAAAATGTTCTGTTGACTGCTTTCCAGCTAGCATTTTGAAGTCTGTATCATCGATTGTTGCACCTGTTCTGTGTTCTTTGATTAACTTATCCATTAGTAGCTCTGTTTTCCCTGATTGTCTGAAGCTAGCAAGAGTGGTACCCCTGTATAAGGGCGGGAATCCAGAAAATATATCAAATTATCGACCAATTTCTGTGCTTAACATTATATCGAAAATTCTTGAAAAACATGCATTTAATCACTTAAATTCCTATCTTGAAAGTAAATCTATAATAGTTGAAAATCAGTTTGGGTTCAGATGCGGCAGGGGTACCACTCAGGCGATATTGCATCATTGTGGTTATATTTATGAAAAAATTGACAAAAATGAGTTGGTGTTTGCCATGTATTTGGATTTTCAGAAAGCATTTGACAGTGTTGACCATGAGATATTATTGGGAAAGTTGTATTTTTATGGTGTGAGAGGTTTGCCTCATCAGTGGTTCAAGTCTTATTTAGCGAATAGGAGACAGTATGTAGATGTCAATGGTGTTCAGTCAACATCGCGTACTTTGACGCATTCCGTGCCGCAGGGCAGCAATCTTGGACCCTTACTTTTTTTGATATACATTAATGATCTTCCTAATTGCTCTCAGTTTTTCAAGTACGTGATGTTTGCTGATGACTGTACTGTTTCATGTGCCTTTGATCGAAATGAGTTGAATGATGCACATGTTGCAATTAATAATCAACTAATGTCTATTCTGGAGTGGATCAATTCAAATAAAATTAAAATAAATGTCGAAAAAACTAAATATATGTTGTACTCGTATAGGGGTGAAGTTCAACTGCCTCATCCGGTGAGAATCGGTAACAATGTTGTTTGTCGAACTGATAGTGTAAAGTTTTTGGGTGTCATGCTTGATGATAGGTTGAACTTTGCCCCTCATGTTTCTAATATAGCTTCTAAGATTTCACGTAGTTTGGGGATGATGTATAAGTTAAGAGAATTTGTGCCACTCTACGTGCTGAAGTCTTTATATTATGCTCTGATTTATCCATATATTAGTTACGCAATTGAAGTATGGTATGGTGCTCCCAACTATGTTAAAAGTGAAATACAAATATTGCAAAGGAGAACTATTCGTTCAATAAGTTTTTTGCCATATGATGATCATACTGCTTCTTATTTTCATCGCATGAGTGTGCTACCAGTTGACTATATATATTTTTTGAATGTTGGATTGTATATTTACCGAACAATTATTTTGAAAATTACGATAAATGTTTGAAAACGAAATTACAGACCCATAGTGAATTGCATGAATATCCTACGAGAAATAGACAAAACCTACTGATTCCTAGATTCAATAAAGAAAAAACCAAGTCTCACATTCATTTTTCTGGTGTAAGTTTATGGAACACAATTCCTGAAACAATTAAAGATAACTCAACGGTAGCATCATTCAAGCGTCATTTGAAGGAACATTTTTTAGAGCAAGTCAACCAAGTATAGTATCGTTCATTTCCTGGTATGTTTCATTCTTGTATTTTTAAATTATTATATTAACATATGGCAGCTATTTTCCTCTTTCATTGTATTGTGTTTTGAATACTTGCCTTCGTAACCACATTTGTTATTGTGTGTCTTTTTGTGTCTTTTCTACCTTATTCTGTAGATTATTGATTTTTAGTAAAGAGAAAAATTTAGATAGGTTGCCCTAGAAGCAAAAGCTTTTCCGGGCCTGAAATCTCTTATTTTGAATACATTTAGTTTTTTTAATGAACGTATATATATTCCCGTATATATGTTGTGAATGTAAGGGATTTTTGTTCAAATAAATAAATAAATAAATAAATAATTCAGGTCCCCATAACTCAGAACTTCATAACTCAGGAATTTTATTGTAATTTCATTGTTAATGCACACGAGGTAATTTAATTGTATCTATTACTTTAATTTAACTTTCATTGTCAGGTTTATTCGCGTGGAGTCACATGGATTATTTTCTGGACAGGGAGTACCAGAAGGACCCATCGCTGGAGGAGATGACCAGGGCAGCCATCGAGGTCCTACAGAAGGATAAGGAGGGATTCTTCTTGCTTGTAGAGGGTAAAGGCATTTGGAATGATTAGAGAGATGGAAATGAAATTTGCGATTTTTTTATCACTGAAGGAAAAAATTAATATGATTTTTCCTACAGCGATAAAAAACGCAGCGATAAAAAACGCAAGTGTGAACTCATTTTAAGAAAAGCTTTTTTCCGCTGTTTAAAAAAAACGCAAGTGTATAGCGGGCCTTAGAGATTGATACATAAAATGTTTAATTAGTTACTTTTTTATATAATCGATAATGTGGAACCGTCCGATAACTCGGAACTTACTCTAATCATATTATATTTCACATTAGGTGGTTTAATAGATCACGGTCACCATGGCAACAAGGCGAGGAAAGCCTTGACTGAAACCTTAGAAATGGACAGAGCAGTTGCCGCGGCGCTAGAAATGACGGATACGCGTGACACACTCATCGTAGTAACGTCTGATCATGCGCACAGCATGACTATGAATGGCTACCCTGGCAGACACACGGATATTCTAGGTAGGCAAATTAATTAATTTTAGGAGGCAAGAGTCGTCTAAATTCACCATATCTACAATTTTTCGTATTTGAATTTTTTTCCATTTAAAACTAGACTTGAATCTAATGGCAGTATTGTTAATAGTTTTATTATTCATGGCTTTAATTGAATTTAACGGCAGCATTGTTTACAATTTTATAATTCAAAACTTCTATTTCTACCAGGTTTTGGTGATCTTAGTAACATTGATTACCTCCCATATCACACCCTCTTGTACGGTAACGGGCCTGGGTACAGATCAACCGGCAACAGAGGTAGAATCAACCCTTCTGGGGATGATACCCGTAAGTAAAGTTGTTTTTGAATGCCTTATTAACTTTTGTAAAAGGCTTTATGCTAACTAGGTTTATCCTCTAGATGGTCGTAACTATCGTCAACCTGCTGCAGTTCCTGAGTCTTCTTCAGCCCATAGCGGAGATGATGTTGGTGTATGGGCAGTAGGGCCACATGCTCACATATTCACCGGTGAGATCATAAATTTTTTTTGTAATACATATGTATTATCCTGGAAAATAAACTTGTTCTGTATCAGTTTCTTGCGCTATCATAATTATCCATTGTTGAGATCTGATCCTCGATCTATCTTGTTTTTTAAACACGTTTTCTATCTCCACTTCGATGGTCAACCACAATAATTTTATCAATTCATTCAACATCATACAGAGAATGTTTTATACTTTTATTGTTCAAGAATCATATGTCCTAAAAGAAATTCAACTATTTTATTATCATATCAATTGTTGAATCTTTTGAAGATTGCCATAAAGATCCAATTTACTTCCTCAGGAACTCACGATCAGGTTTATGTGGCTCATGCAATGGCTTATGCTGCCTGTGTTGGTGATGGCCTTACATTCTGCGGCAAAGGACATCAGAAAACTCTAGTGAGGAACAGAAGCAACTTCAACCGCGATAGCAGTCGTATAAGCCAGCTGAACAGAGTCCCAGAGCAAACTAGAAGTATCAACAACATCGATCACGATTTGACCCAATCCACAGCTAATTCTGTAGGTTTCAGCAACCAAAATTTTCAAAACACTGGCAATCAGTTCAATTTTGCTAATCAAACCTCAACACTAGCATCTGGCAATTTGAATGGTCAGGTTAGATCTAGAACTCAAGGAAACATAAATGTTGGTAATCAACATAGAGCTCAAGTACAAAGAAATGCGAATCAAGCTAGATTGCAAGCATTAGCAAATCAGAATACTGGTAATCAGGCTAGATCTCAAGCACTAGGAAACCAGAATGCTGGTCATCAGGTTAGTTCTCAAACACTAACAAACCAGAATGCTGGTAACCAGGCTAGTTCACAAACACTTACAAACCAGAATACTGGTAACCAGGCAAGACCTCAACCACTAGCTAACCAGAATTCTCGTAATCAGGCTATTTCTCAAACACTAGGAAATACTAACCAAGCTCGATCCCAAACGCAAGGAAACACAAATACTGTTAATCAGGGTCGATCTCTAACGTCAAGAACAGTAAATTCCGGTAACCAGGCTAGAACGGTAACTCCTGCAATTACAGATACAGTTAATCAACAGAGTGTTCCAGTAATAGCCAATAAGAACAATTTTAGAAAAACTAACTCAGCAGTTGTTCGAAGTAGGGGTAGAAACCGATGGTCCAATAGGGGTAGATGGCGTTCGCGAAAGGTAGTATAGTATTTTATATTTGATTTATGTATATAATTTGTCAAATAGCGAACACTTGTTGTTTAATCTCTTTCACTTTTTTTCCAATCATTCAGTAATAGCTACTAAGATATGTTTCAGGGAATGTTGTATATGATGGAAATTTGTACGAAGGAGTCCCAAGATTAGGTATTTATATAAATATGGAGTAATTAGTGAGATTTATGATTATTTATATTCAACTGACATCAGTTTCTAGGTTTTGTATTTGACTGAAGTTAGGCAAAAATAGGAAATTTGAAATTCTGGTGAAGAGTTTGCTGCAGAGATATAAATAGGATAACATCTATCTCCAGTTTAATAATGCATGAAAATTTTCGAAATTATGATGACTATAGAGATTTTAAACTGCATGGCTATGAAATAGAAAACTGATCTTGTAGAATAGTTTTGAATAGATAGAACAATAGCCGTTTGTACAAATCAACGAGGGACCGAATAATTTAGAAAAAATGATCAATAGGCTAGGGTTATGAAATGACAAATTGAAAAACAAAGTTATGAAATTTATTTGGAATGTATTGGTGCCATTTATTGAATTACTATATGAATAATATCTAATTTAATCCCTTTATCATGTGATAAAAGGTATAACAGTATTATATACAATATAAGCTCGGCAGGAACTTGGTCATTTTGATATTTGAAATGTAAATAATTATTTCCATGCCATAATTTATCTTTATTTATTTCCCAAGCTTTATGATGAATTTTTTAATAAATATTTTTTAAACAATAGTTGTTTTCGTATTTGGTACCTGTCCATCAATATTAGTAAATCTGAGACTATATTAGAATAATGATAATTAGATCATTTCTCTCATAGGTAGCTGGATGGTTTCATATTTCTAATAATCATATTTTTGGTAATTAATTTTGGTGTATAATATTATAAATTAACTCGTTATCTTAATCATTATACAGATTTTTATATGATTAGAAATGTGACACTGTTCAATAACTCGGAACTTTCCCTGTTTTATGAATGACAGAACACAACATTCCGCAAAATAAGATAAAGTGCCAATTCATGCAATAAAATAATAGGTGTCACTCATAATTCTACTGTTGAACATTCTAATGGCACTTTAACTGTATTATTTAACCACCTTATCTTTGATTCATGATAACTTAGTCAGGCAACTAAATTTGTATATAACTTTATAAACATTTCATCAAAAAGTCTAAAGGACGACAGAGAGTCTACCAATTTTCTGAGCATTTATCAAATAACTATTTATTTAGTTAACTTTAATTCATTTATCTTAAAATGGCGAACCCAGACTCTTTGTCACCTGCTCAATTGGATAAAGTTATGGAATTTCAGGTTAGTTGAGAAATTTGAAAAAAGATGTTTGTAAATTGTAATTTTAAATTTGGTAAATTCCAAAGCTGGGCATGCGAATCTCTTTTTAGGATCCGAACCCGAATCGTGGTCTCCAAAATGGCCAAAAATCTCAATGTTCTCCAGTAATTACATGTAATTTTTAAAGTTAGGAATTAATTGGAAAATTGTTGCCGGATAATTCAGGAGATTAAATTGAAAGCCTCGGTAGTCGCCGGGGCCCGGATAAACTTCACAGCTTCATGCATCTTATGCAGACTGGCCTACAGGCAGACCCTGCTTTTATTATCAAATCATGACTCAGTCTTATTATCATTTATCAAATGGTAATGACCATAATGTCACGCGCGTTTGAGTGATCTGCAATATCGACCGATTTCGCTGCGCAATCTGCTGATCAATAGTTTGCGCAGCCATCGATCGATAGCGCAACCATCGATTGATCCCTGCGCGTTTGAATGATATGATTTTTTTAGTTTGTACACCAAATTGACACATTTTATAACGTATATTAATCAATAGCGCAACTATCGATCGATTTTTGCGCGTTCGAATTATATGGCTTTTTTTAGTTTGTACACCAAATTGACACATTTTATAACGTATATTAATCGATAATGCAACCATCAATCGATTTTTGCGCGTTCGAAAGATATGATTTTTTTTAGTTTGTACATCAAATTAGCACATTTTATAATGTATATCAATCAATAGCGCAACCATCGATCGATTTCTGCGCGTTCGAATGACACAGGTTTTCTTTGTTTATGCATTTAATTAATTTTGTTTTTACTGGAAAAATATTTTTGAATACTTTTTTTATATTTAATAAGTCAACCATCAGTCGATTGTTGCGCGCTTGAATGATATGGATTTTATTCATTTATGCATCTAATTATTACATTTAATAGAGCAACCATCAGTCGAGATAACCCAGTCTATATTTGGTGCACAGAATCCCACTGACTTTTACAAAAAGCTGAAAAAATCCATCATAAATTTCCAATAATTTTGCTGATCCACCAACATTTTCCCAATTTATCCACCGAAAATTAATGGTAACATAGGAATATATAGCTAAAAATCCACCGACTTTGCTAGAATATTATTTTCAAAGGGAAAAAATTCCACCGACAATTCCACCAATTTTGGAGAGACAATCACAAATGGAGAGTTTATGAGACATACTATTTTACTTGGTAAAAGTAAAGTCACAATTTCCTAACCATACCACTTTGGAAAATAGTAAATACCTAAGGGCCTAGCCGCCTAGGCTAACAGCCAAGTAAAATAGCATGTCTCATAAACTCGCCATTTGTCTCTCCAGCTCTCTTCAAAATTTAACAAATTCTCTCCAAAGTGATCAAATTATCATTTATTCTCTCCAAAATAACATTGTAGCATAGGAGAAAAATAGATTAAACTCGCCATTTGCAATTGAAGGGCTCAAAATAACTGTCACAAACTCGCCATTAAAATGGCGAGTTTGGACATGCTTCATTACTTGGGCTAACAGATGAATTTTACAGGCTAAATGCTGCGGATTATACAGTTCCCATTAATTCATTAGTCATTACTGTATTTTAAGGTTTACAAAGTGCCAACAGAGTAATTAATCCATCAGAAAAGACTACTTTTCCAGAGTAGTAACCATATAATTGATACTCCTTAATTAAACAGTCTTTCAGTATTTGTTGCCAGAATTAGTACATTCCTTCCTTCCATGCAATATGCTATTTGCATAATCTCGAGAATGCGCTGCAATTTTTTTTAACCCCTTTTACCCTCCCAATAAACGGAACAACGTATATCGATTCAATTTCTTTTCGATTGCTGGGATATCTTATCGATAGATTGTTCCATCCGTACGCACCACTTCAATTACACATATGTTAGTATTTGATTTCTCCAATTTCTCTCCAATTGCAACTTAAGAGCTCAAATTTAAAATCACAAACTTGCCTATATATTGGTGTGCAAGGACATACTTTATAAGTTCAATGCCTGGATGAATTGATTGTGAATATTATAACTTTTATATTCATAATCATATTCATACTGTTCATTGTTCAATACCAGTATTATGATGGCTGGTTCTAACTAATAATGTATTGTAAATTTTTGAATACCAATTTAATCATTTTTTATTCTCCTTTCAATCCAGGAGATAAGTGGATGTACGGACGTGTGTGTGTGCGTCAATGCTCTTCATGCAGCTAATTGGGAGGTAGAAGTGGCTGTGCATAAACACCTCACAGATGCTTCCTCTGATGTAAGAATATAATGCATTCTGCTATAATTTAATGCTCTAACACATTTCCTTGATGTGAATCACCGGTGGGTCACATGGTTTATATTTAGAATAGAAGATCTAAGCTTTTTCTCATTAACTAATATTCTTTTAATGATTTATATTTATATTCTAAAGAAGGATATATTGTACATAAAATATGGAAAAGTTCACTAAATTTTTTTAATATTTTTCTGTCCAAATTAAACTGAAATTATGACAGTTAAAGCTGTCTCAGAAAATGTGTTAAAGGCTCTATGAATATAATAGCTACATAATATTTAAATTTAATGGTTTAAAAATTCTAAGAAAGGATCTTCATTAATTTAATGCTCTAAAGGCTCTATGACAAGAAAAAGAAATGAAATTTGTCAGACAAGAGAAATATCATCAAAAACTATTTAGGTATCTACAAAATATACTTTTTAAATTGATTATCTGTTTTCCAGCCCCCATATTATTCATTCTAAAGTAATGTTCACTTTAATTTAATTAGCTATTGTAAAATAATGTTCATTAAGTAAATATATTAAAAATGTTCTTCTCTCCTCGCCAGGTAAATAATAGCAACTCTCCTGTAACTGTAAATAGTAACAACTCTTCTACGGAACCAGAGGCATCGCTACGCAGAAGAGAAAACGCAACCCAACCATCCGCCTCTTCTTCCCAAAATGTAATTTAACTCAGTCTTAAGAACTATAACTAACTAGCTATTGCACCTGCTTGAGAGAATGTTGTTTAGGAAACATTGGTTACCTAGCTATCTGTAAATATTTTTCATATCATGGCTTATTTAACCCATTTATGCCCTTAATTATTTGAACTTGAAGAAGTTTATTCACAACGTGTTGTACATTTTCATATAAAGACATTGCTGGACATTCATTTTATGTAATTGAATCTTGATCAATTGTAGAAATTTTTTACTTAAAACTGGATATTGAATATGTTTAAGTATAATTTTCATGTTGTGTTGATGCAACACTATTCATAAATAGGTTAATTTAAGATAAGTTCTGAATTATTATATATTATATTATTCTCATATCAATAGTAATCACAATTATTTTATTGTGTAGCTAATATTTCTGTTAGCTACACATAATCCTGAATACCAGAATGATTAATATTCTCATTTTAACTGCATCATTTTGTAGTTATGTGGCCTAATTAATATAGCTAGCTAGCTACTGTAGCTATAGTAAATATAGACCATTGCCTATAGCTACATATATAAAATTTATAATAACATGCATATCTTTGAAAAGAACTAGTAGAAAATTTTTGTGATGTCCCCCCATGGGGGTGTTTTCATTAGCTGTGGTACTGTATAACGGTCCACCGTTTAGGTTCTTTTAGTGATTAGAATATTAATCTTTGTTTGTATTTTCAGATTACTCTTTATATCTTTTAATCTCCTTTTACTAAATACTCATTGCCATGCCCTAGAACCAACTTGCTTATATGGTTCCGACCTCAGGCCTTTGGTCAACAATGCTCAAACGTATTTAAGTTAAATAACACTTTATTATTATAACTCAAAGGATTGTATTTATGGATCAAGCAATAGTTATAACACAATGCACTTCACTAAATATTCACAAGTATTGGTCTCGTAAACTAAGGACTTGAGATTTAGGTGTTAATCTCATGCGAGCCAAATGGTAACTACCTGTGAATGCTCATTACACATAATTATATAGGTTCGCCAAAGCAGTTATGCGGACACAAGTAATGTGTTTGCCTCACTACATTTTGGAATGAATATTTAGTAGGCCATAGCAATAACTCTTTATTATTTATTTCACATATAAGTTAACCAATTCCTTTTAATTTCAGTCAAATGAAGCCTCTTCTAGTAATTCAGTGACGAGAAGTCCACAGATTGCTTCTGTTCAAAATCAAGTAGGAATATTTAGAAGGTGAGTACCTATTCCCTATATCCATAAAATGTATTAGCTACATTGGAATATTCATAATATTTAACTCTAGAAGTAACTAGATATTGTGAATTTTTTTATTGCCTTTATAAAATTGGGCATATTTCTAAATTATTAAACGGAGAAAGTGAAGTTTTAAAGTCGTAGAATTTATTTAAGAATAACTTAGGTAATAAAATAACAAAACCAAAAAATGTTTCAAAACCCTGGAGAAGGAAACTAGGGTAAGTTCTGAGTTATTGGATGGCTCCACAGTTTTGATTGTGTGAGAAAATAAAATACTAATGTTACCAGCTAATTATTGGGTATTTAACCTGTTTTTTAATTTTCTTCTATGAAATGTGGAATAATGATAGCTAGTAACTTACCCTACCAAACTAAATGCTGATTCTTCCTTCCAAAAACTGAAATGCTTTATCTGTTTATTTCTCCTTTTCAGAATCTTGAGAATGGCAGCGTACATAGGTTTTCACATCCCCACTCAGGTGTTCATCAGGTGGCCCATGAGACTCTCCTACTACGTACTCTCCTCAATGTTCAACTTTGTCAATGCACTGGTCTTCACTCCGAGTAATAGTGAGTACACTTACATTGATAAGGGGCATGCACTATCAACACTATGGCTGTACCGATGCCATAATTATTACCGACACGAATACCGATATGGCGATAGCTACTTGGTATTAGTAATCTGCCTATAATGATACACTGATACCTAAATATCTCCCATTGCTACCTCTCACAGAAAATCTCGTATACCTAAAAAATAGCCAATATAACGAGTACAGCCCTAATCGACTCTATGGAACCTTACAGGAGGGAGTTTTTTTATTTCTGTATTATACGGGTTTATGTCATAAGACATAAACCGGCACCATTTGATTCCCAATCATATGTTTTAGGGAAGCACCCCCATACCTAACAACCGACCACTAACCCAATCTTATATATTTATTTTAGGGCTGCACTATTCATTTTGTTGCTCAACTTCTTCTTAATGCATCTATTAATTCTTTAAAACTGATTTATTTATTATTTGAATAGATAGTAGCTATTTATCAATTTGTTTCATAAATAAAGAGCGTAAAAAATGATCTATGCTAGGTGTAAAATAAAGAAAAACTGGGAATCAAATGACTGGCCATCATGTTTTATTTGTACTTGAAGCCTCTTGTACACAAGTGATCTTTTAACACAGGGAGGGAATTTTTAGAAAACGTATTACCAGAGACTTTTTATCACGACTAATCATTATTTATAATGTAATGCTGGTTGCGCATACCTTTTTTTGGGTTCGGAATCCGTACCTGAATTTTCACCATTTTTGGGTTCCATACATGATGCATCCGAATACCAAACCCAAATTTGAAATTTTGGTGCAAATATTTATTCCGAACATTTGAATGCGAACCTCTATGAATTCTTTTAGGTTAATATTTTATATCTAAAAATGGACAAAAGTGAACTAGACTCTACACATCCAAGGCTTTTAGGGAAACATAAATAAAAAAGCTTTTAATAAGATATTAATTATTTAATAAATAAATTATTAATAATAATTAGTTACTTACAATTTGCTACTTCATTAAATTATTTAATTTAAACAACTATATGTTATTTTTGCACCATACTGAAATCATGCAACTAAAGGAATATTCTTTCTCCGTTTGAATATTCTTTCTCGGTTTCAGAAGTTTTACTGTATCATCACCTCTATTTGCTTTTTCTATTTCTTCTATTTTTAGAAAGGTCAGACTGTTAGCGCTCTGTTAGCGTTGATATGATAATGTTAGCGGTCAGGACATATACTGTCCATGTTCAGAACGTAAAATGAAAAGGCAAGTTTTTTCCAGGATACATAGCTTCGAATATGTGAAAAAGATGTTCCAAGCATGGAAGTCCGAATCTCTTTTGATCATGGCATGGAGATAATTATTTACACTTCAAATTGATTTATACTTCCGTACCTGGCATCAATAGTACAAGAAAATATATATATATATTAAAAAATATGTTAAAAAATATATGTAGCCTAGCTATATAAATTTATGTAAAAAAAGTTAATTAAAAAATTCATATAAAAAAAAAATATATAAAAAATATATAAAATAAATATACACATTTTCATATAGCTATATTAAATTTTAAAGCGTGGCATTTTTCTTGCAACCAACCATCGGACAAATTCACTCTGTGAATTAGTATATACTATATAGGGTGACTTGTGTAATATTTTCAGTAATATTTATATTGGTGTAACTGTAACTTATGAATCCACACATGGATCGTTCCTACTTCAGATTTCTTTCATGAATTTAAAAAAAAAATTAAAAAAATATTTATAAAAATATACACATAAAAAATATATAAATAAATAAATAGCTGTATAAAAAAATATTATATATATAGATATAAATATTTTTTGGAAATTTCTTGACCGTGTTTGATATATAAATATATATATATATAGCTGTATAAAAACACAATGCTCTTTATAATAGGGAAGGACGATCGAATTTGTTGAACCGTCCGAAAACTTGGACCCTACCATGACATTCAATTCATAGAAATTATAATATTAACGTATTTACATTTAGAGATCATAGTGTGACTGAGAGGAAGGAGGTATTGAAAAATAACCATGCCGAATTTATTATTGAAACATCTTTATTGAACTAAAAAAAATACGAAATACAAATAATAATGAGAACAAGGTCTTAATTTAGAATCAAGCCCTTATATAAGTGTGAGAAACATACTTTTCGGGTAAAAATACGCTTGAATATTTAATTGATATGAAAGAAATGGTCACTTTAATGTTACACCAAAATCATTACAATTTTTAAACACAAAATACAATGCATATTTAATTATCAGATGCAAATTAATTACCAATTAAAAAAACCAGTAGGTTATTATTAACTATACTCATTAAAATTCATTAATTGTGGAGTTAACAGGGTTCTGTTCATATTTTGTTGACTTTTTTTAAACGTCAAAAAAAAAATTCATACATTTTCTAATTAACTTCTGTTAATTGTTTATTTACCCTATTTGTTGAAACTTGATCGTATGCTTCTCTTTATATATCATTTAACTTCAGACATTGGTAATTAAAAAACGTTGGTAGCTAAATGTTATTCATACCACTAATCAGTTAATATCAATTATTGTTTTTGGTACCTCTGCACGATAATTATCTGTTCTTCTTACTCATTATTATTTTAATAAGGAATTAACTATGTTCATTATCGTTCGCGATAAGGCAGCCATAGATTGGTCTCCCAGAAACGTCTGAAAAAAACTTAAAAAAAAAAAAAAAAATTTCGTCACCAACACTTAATCAAAATCCGAATTCCGAAGTCTCAGTTTAATCTTCATGTTGGATGTCGGCTAAGTCATTTTATGTTTGGTTAGTGCTCGCAAAGGTTCTTCTAGTTCTTCTCTTCAGTGAAACGTAGAAAATTCAAGATGGAAAATAAGGGTAAATATAGTGAGAGTGATTCTCAAAAAAGTTTTGACGAATCTGTACCTGCAGCTGTAAATGTTACTGAAGTGGGAAGTCATGTGGTAGAAGTGAGAAAAAATGTACCTATTGATGGTGAAATCGAATCTCATACTGAAGTATGTGATAAGGCCAGTGAAGAATGCGAAGATGATGATTCTGTTGAGGACTTGGAGGATGATTCTCTAAGGAACTCTGAAGAGGATTCTATAGGAAACTCTGTAGATGATTCCGAAGGAAACTCTGTGGATGATTCTGTGGGGAACTCTGTGGATGATTCTGCAGGAAACTCTGCAGATGATTCTGCAGGAAACTCTGCAGATGATTCTGATGACGACTCTGCAGATGATTCTGATGACGACTCTGCAGATGATTCTGATGACGACTCTGCAGATGATTCTAATGACGACTCTGCAGATGATTCTGATGACGACTATGCAGATGATTCTGATGACGACTCTGCAGATGATTCTGATGACGACTCTGCAGATGATTCTGATGACGACTCGGCAGATGATTCTGATGACGACTCGGCAGATGATTCTGATGACGACTCTGCAGATGATTCTAATGACGACTCTGCAGATGATTCTAATGACGACTCGGTAGATGATTCTGATGACGACTCGGCAGATGATTTTTATGACTACTCTGTAGATGATTTTTATGACACTGAGGAAAATTTTGAAAATGACGCTGAGGAAAACGATGCAAATGACGCTGAGGAAAACGATGCAAATGACGCTGAGGAAAACGATGAAAGTGATGACACTGAAGAGTCTGAAGATGATGAACCAGCATATTTTGATCTAATTCAAAATCTAAAGGGTAAATATTGTATAGGATTCTGAAGAGAACAATAGATTATTATTTTGATTTGAACTGACAAGTCAGTATTTCACGCATTATTGGAACAAAAATATCGCGTCTCTTCTTATAAGATAAATGAATTCAAACTAACGCGTTCAATTCCGGAAATGAATTTAATGTATTCGAATGAACTGCAATAGGGTGGAATTAGCTTGTGGTGTGATGGAATTAACGTATTTTAGGATGAACTTAATTTATATTCACAAGAACCTAATTTATATTTCAATGTGCTTGATTAATCGTTAGATGAATCTTAAGAATAAGTAGTAGTTAAATTCGACAATAGATAAGATGAATTTGAAATGGCTAACTATATTTGAAAAGTTGCTATTGCTAACAGAAGTTAAAATTAATCAAGTGAAATAATAAGATCAGCATTTAAAGTTTACAGTACTTCTTCCTTTTATTTTAGACGTTTAAGAATATCTTTTTGAATATAACTGCATTCAAATATCCATTTATAGTAGACTTTTTTTTCATTAGTTGAAATCAGGTACACATATTTTTCATCATGAGTTTCGTTTCCCTAGTGAGATTCATGTATGAGCGTTGTCTAAATTAGGCCTAGGCTTAAATTACTATCTCTATGCCTGTTCATAGCTACCTGATTTACCGCTAGAGAAACTGTGTTATAAATTTTCTTACCTGAAAATAGACGAATTACTACCAGGTCATACCGGTCAAAAGATACCACACTTTTAAATATTATGATTTGTATAGTCCTATTATTTGTAATTTCAACCAGTACAGTCCTATTTCTAATATTATTACCTAGTACAGTCCTAATATCAGCATTATTAACTAGTGAGTCCTAATATTAGTATTATTAATTAGTATAGTTCTAATATTAGTATTATTAACTAGTATAGTCCTAATATTAGTATTATTAACTTGTCTAGTTCTAATTTAGTATAATTAACTATTTAGTTCTAATATTAGTATTATTAACTAGTATAATTCTACATTGCCTTTTCTTACTATTGTATTATCAGTTATTTTGAGCAGGACACCATTGGATATCGCTGAATAGATTTACCGGCTTAATTATTAAAGATGCGTGGTATTTTTTTTACCTTTTTTGTAGCTTAGGCTTCGGCACGGTACCGGTTCGAACTGATGCGTAATATTTAGTGAGATTTTTTGGATAGTAGAGATACAAAGAAAGAATTTTTTGTTGTTGTCGTCCCCGCTCCACCACTGACTCAGTGGTGGAATTTTTTAATCTTCTTAAGGGGACCGTCCGCAAATTTTGAAAAGTTTTTTATTATTGAAGTTATGGTTCTGAAACTTTGTATGTATATCCCTATCGTTTTTGTTCATGACATTTTTTCGATTAGACCCATAGAAAACGAGTTATTCGAATTTCGAACCATTTTCAAAAACCCCGCACATTTTTTTTTGGTTGAAGCTAGAGCATTGCGGTTTTTTGCATTCGATTCTCCATACTGATATCTACTATATGATTTTCTTCGATTTTGATTTTCGAATGGGTTTTCTAAATTTCGACTTTTTCATAAAAAGTAAAACAAAAATTTTGAAAAAAAAATTTGTCGGAAAAAATTTTCTACAACAAATTCGGAAATCAAAAATCGTAAAAAATCATATTGTATATATCATTATGGAGAATCGAATGCAAAAAACAGCAATGCTCTAGCTTCAACCAAAAAAAAAATGAGCGGGGTTTTGAATTACAAGATTTGTAAATCTCAGAATTAGTAGGAATTTCCTTTCAAAGTTTGATGATCTGACACGCAGCATCCATCCGCTTCGAAGGTTTAGGGATAACTGAGCAATCTTTCTTTGCATTCATTAGTGTGGGCGTTATATAGTGGTAGGTTAGATACCAGATATAGCGAGATAATTAATTATTACGAATTATAATTGGCTGAGAGATGGTTTTTAGAGTACATATTGACTCCCTACCCCCCGGCCCACTTTTGCCTTTCTCCCTCTCCCCAGGGGGGTTAGAGTTATACGAAACCTCTGATATTTTGCACACACTATTAGAAGGTTATGAAGCAACTATTTACACAATAAAGAAAAAAAAGATAAAATTTTGAGATTTCTTCGCGGACGGTCCCCTTAATCGCTTCATATTTTTAGATATATTAAATAATCGTATTTTTCATGTTCTATGATAATTAGTATCAAACTATAACTATACGAGGTTATGAATGGACAAAAGCATTGGGTTATTGAAAATTTATATTTTCAACTGACAATTCGATTGATTCTTGTATTTTCAAATGAAAATATTATACTGTTTCCGTTTTATCAGATAAGTTAACTAAATATTCGGTTCTGGTTGCTACCTAATAGTAATGATGTCCTGTTATATTTATAATACCAACCTCAATCTGTGAAAATCCTGAGTTGTGAAGTATTTGGCTCCTTCATAACTCAGAGACACTTCATATCTTGGGTGCACTGGTTAGTTTACAATCATAGAAAACTCTGGTCATTGAGGGATAACTATAAGTTAAACATAAGAAACTACTTTATAACCTAAGTGCATTTCATAATTCAGGTCCCATTACTTGAGTGCAGGAGTTTTACTGTAATATTTTATATAATCTAATATTCTAATTTCACGTTTCAGCTTCAGAAGAAGATGTGCTCAGTTTCATCTCCCAGTACTCCAGTAACTACCCTGGCGTCGCACACCCCGATATGATGCACTGCTCCTACAAAACTGCAGTCGCGACTGCAAAGAACAACCTGCAGTTCCTACTGGTGTACCTGCATTGCAAGGACAACAACAACACTGAGCACTTCTGCAGGTGAGACGCGTTTCTTGAAGCCTAAAAAGTTATTAATGCGAAATAATGTTTGTAGCTAGCTACCTGACGCTTTACAGTAACTACATAGTGAAAAAGAAAACCAAGAGTAAGAAATCTGTTGTCAGATGTTTACAATAATTATCTTGTACAATGGGTTGTAATTAATACATCCTTTTTACAACGGACTGTGAATAGTCTATCCTATTAACTATGGACTGTAAATAGTGTATCCTATTAACTATGGACTGTAAATAGCATATCCTATTAACAATAAATTGTAAATAGTCTATCCTATTTACAATGGCCTATCCTATTTACAATGGCCTGTAAATAGCGTATCCTATTAACAATGGGCTTTAAATAGTGTATCCTATTAACTATGGACTGTAAATAGCATATCCTATTAACAATGAATTGTAAATAGTCTATCCTATTTACAGTGGCCTGTAAATAGCGTATCCTATTAACAATGAATTGTAAATAGGATACAAATTATATTGCATGTTCAAATAATTAATGAAATTTTTTGGTAATTTAATTTTGAATTCCAAAAGGTTAATACTGGTAATTAATTCTTTTTTTTACGTACAAAATAGGAGTTTGTTATTTAGTTGCTAATAACATTTTGCTTGTTACAGGAATGTGCTGAGTGATGACAGAGTGAGGACATTCATCACCTCTAACAATATTCTCTTCTGGGCCTGTGACATCACTCTGTCTGAAGGATACAGAGCATCAGCTGTGAGTACAACTTGCGAATGTATTGAACTGATGTCTAATAGCGTTAGAGCAATCAGCCATTTAGTACGATCAGTTGTGGCTAGCATGACCACTTAGGACTTACGGCAAGTTACGAATTATTGGTCGGTTTCACATCTTCGGTCATATTACATATAAGAGAAAATGATATAATAATAATTGTCTTATTTTGATTGGTATCCATGATACCTGCAGGTATCAAAGATACCAATTGAAATTAAATAAAATAATGATTATTGTATATATCGTTTTTCTTGTATAACTGAAGATGTGGAACTGACCGATAATTCCTAACTTTGCCCCAACAGATTTAACTGATGACTTATTACTCGCATTGCTAGAGCTATCACACGTTTAGTGTGACCAAATTGATTTGAATTGAGTTTACAATTTCGTATGAAAATTAGTCTTGCTTGATTTATTTCATTATAGGTAAATAGAATGTTATCTTTCTAATGATTATATTTATTTTCAATATCATTAGGGTAAGCTGCAAGTTATCGGACAGTTTCACAAAAAAGTTGAACACAACTATACATTTTTCTATAATCGAAAATGTGAAACCGTCCAATTACACGGAACTTATCCTAGCGAATACTAATCTGACATTTATCTTTTTTTTTTAAACTGACAATATTTCTCCATTAAAAAAGAACATTTATCTTAAATTTCAACCCTTTTTTTAGATTCTACAGGAGAGTACATACCCCTTCCTAGCCCTGATTGTGTCGCAGAACAACCGCATGAATGTGGTAGCGAGGATGGAGGGCTCTAACGTGTCCACACCAGAGAGGTTCCTGACTTACCTCAAGAGTCACCATGAGACTAACATGAGGTTCATAGTCGCAGCTCAGGCCAAACAGTAAGTCAAAGCATTAGTCGATAGGGTGACTGACGTGTAAGTTCCGAGTTATCGAACGGTTCAACATTTTCGATCATACTGGAAAAAGGTTATAATTATTTTAATTTAACCTTTCTATTGGTATCGTTTTACCAATTAAAGAGTTCAATTTTAATTATTATTATTTACTTTTTCTTATATCTGTGATAGAAAATGTGGAACTGTCCGATAACTTGGGACTTACGCTAGTGAACTTTACTCGGATTTGTTAAATAATAGTCCGTATATAAATCTGCAGATATGTAAAAAAAAATGTATTTCCATAAAAGTTAAATCTAAAATAGATTAGCTATAAAAATTAATATACTGGTATTATTACTCACAATTAAAAAGTAAGCCTGTCACTTATATATATATTTTTTTCGCGCACTTATTCCCATATTTATTCATCATAATATTTTTCACATTATTCAACGAATCCCCAAAGTTTATTTGTTACTTTATCACTGTTATTAATTGTTATATAACTTATTTTCATCACAGGGCACAGCTGGCTGAGAACTCCGCGCTGAGGGTAGAGCAGGACTACGCCTACGAAGAGAGTCTGCGCAGAGACAGGGAGAAGGCGAGAGTGAAGAGGGAGCAGCAGATGAAAGAGGAGGAGGAGAGAATGAGAGAGGAGAGGTTTGAACAGAGGAAGGGGGAGAGGATTGAGAGGCTCAAACAGCTGGTCAAAGAGGCGAGTAGTTTTTGAGAATGTACATTAAACACGTTCGTAACGCGTGTTGACCTGGTTTGAAACGTGTGGTAAACATGTTTGAATGCGTATTGAACATTTTCGAACGCATTTTATATTAAATAGGAACTTGTGTCAAACATATCTTTAGCAGATTATATTTTATCTTTAACTTTTTCTATTCATTATTCCTAACTCAACTGTCCTAGCCCTTGTTGAATTTCAAAATTTAAATATCAAGTCATCACTTCAAAATGGAGCTGTTTCTTATTTATCTCACCTTCAATGTTATCTTCAACCTCCCCCCCCCTCATTTCAGGACTTGCCCCCCTCCACCCCCAACTCCCTAACGGTAGCCATCAAGTTCCCCAGTGGAGAGAGAGAAAGTCGCACCTTTTCCCTCAGTGACCCTAGTTACCTCCTCTACTGCTTCATCATCAGCCACAGCGCTTGTCCAAAGAGGTGAGTAGCAAACATTGCTATGTTATTAAGAATTAAATAGAAATGAGTATCAGAAGGTTTAGAATTTGCAGTAATGGTAATTTCGGCAATTTAGATTTTGTAGATGAAGGGATTTGGAAATTATGGTTAGTTAATTAATATGTTCTAATTTGATCTGATATTCTATATTTCTATTTCCCTAAATCCAATAATTTATCATCATATAATAATACTTTGAAACTGTAGCAACTGATACAATAGTAAATTTTTTTACATTTCTGTGTTCCTCAGGACTCAAACTTTTCCCATCACTTTTTATAATGTATATTCATTAATTCACTAGTTTTTATAGCTAATGTATATTAATTAATCCATTACCTTATTTATTTATATCAATTAATCCATTACCTAATGTATTTATATTAATTAATCCATTACCTTATTTATTTATATCAATTAATCCATTACCTAATGTATTTATATTAATTAATCCATTACCTAATGTATTTATATTAATTAATCCATTACCTATTGTATTTATATTAATTAATCCATTACCATTACCTAATCCATTAATATATTAATTACTGTTCTTTTTCAGATACGAGCTCTACACCTCAGGTTTCCCCAGGACACAGGTATCGATATCACCTCCCGAATGGGAGGAAAGTGACCTCTCTGTGGAGGATGCTGAGTCACAGACCCCCCAGGGACCCCCTCAGGAACCCTTGAACCCCTCTCATCCCGGCTACATCAAGTTCTCAGACATTGGTATCCCACAAAGAAGTCTACTCTTAATCAAAGATTTGGATGCTTAGGATGCCAGAAATAAAATGAACACAATTTTGCTGTGACCGGAACTGGGGTTAGTTACTAATTATTGAACGGTTCCACATTGTCGATCATATGAGAAAAATATCTTAATTAGTATCCATGATACCTGGTAGCTAGCTAACATGGATACGATTTTAAGTAAAAGTTGAAATTATTATATTTGTTTATTGTATCGAAAATGTGGAACTGTTCGATAAGTCGTAACTTGCCCCATGTTACGATTCATTTGATTCGTTTTCATATAATTTCTTGATGTGAACCCTATTGAAAATTAATGTTGGGATCTAAAATATTTGTCCATTTTTTTTGTCAATAATAGCTGTGCAGATTTTTGGGTATGAAAACTAACTTAATTCATTTTCAAAAGTTAACTTGTATAGAGTAAATGTATTTTCAATAGAAATGGGTTTCTGGGCTATAAATACTGTAAATAATAATAATAATTTTAAGATCTGCTGTTTTTTCATTTTTTTTTTCATTTTTTTTTTCATTGTCGAAGCCCTAAGTTTCGTAAGTCCTGATACGTGTGCGATATTTCTTTAATGTTTAGTGAATTAAATAATTATTAATCCATTAATATAATATTAAATTAATACATTTAATTAATGTAATGTAGCTAACATCATTTCAAATTAGTTTACATTTAAAATACCAAATTTTGAAATTTTTCATTAATTTAATTTCTTGGAGATTACTAATTTTAAGTGTTAGGGAAAGTCTCGAGTTATCGGACGGTCCCACATTTTCGATCATAAAGGAAAAAAGATAAAATTATTTAACTTGCTATTTTAATTGGTATTCATGATACCCGCAGGTATCATGGATACCAATTAAAATAACGTGTTAAATAATTATCATTAGACACTTTTTATATGGAACGAAAATATAGAACTGTCCTATAACTCGAAACTTACCCTATTTGACTTTTAATAAATATTAAAAAGTTCAACCCAAAATAGCTAAAACATTAAGTTTTGACGTCACAGGATGGTAGGGTAAATACTCAATTACCGGAGGTGTTCAAGTTGCCGAATAAAAATGTCAAGATTACATTTTCATAATCACTTGCTGTATATTTTAAATTACAAACGACTACTAAATTTAGACCAATACGGTGATGAACGGTAATTGAGTATATTTATGATATATTAATAATTATAATATCAACACATCACATTTAATGAAACTATATCAATTGACACTGAAGTTATCTTATTTATATCGTAATTCTTATCGTTATCACCATTTCTGATCATTTCCACAATACTTTGCCTGTCTAGAGCTAGGGTAAGTTCTTAATTATCGGTCAGTACCCCATTTTCGAAAATGGGGTACTGACCGATAATTAGTAACTTACCCTACATTGTAATGGGGGTTGCTAATATTATTTTATTAATGTAGAAATTAGCAGTTTAATGTAACACTAATATTGTACATCTGGGGTAAGCTCCGTATTATCGGTCAGTTCCACATCTTCGGTCGTATAAGATTTTTAAAAACCTTATAATAATAATTATTTCACTAGGATTGATTGAGTGAAATAATAATTATTATATTATTTTTTCTTATATGACCGAAGATGTGAAATTGACCGATAATACGGAACTTACCCTCTCTCTCTCTAAAGGGCCGTACACACGTAGGGTTTTTTAGGTCTTTCCACCAGACTTTTTGCTAAGCTCCTCCTACTTTTTCCACAAGAATGTAAGAAAAACTATATAATTACTATTTATTTTGTATCTATGATACCTGCACGTATCATGGATACCAACTAAAATATATAATAACTATAGTTTTCTTATATTATCGTGGAAAAGTAGGAGGAGCTTAGCAAAAAGTCTGGTGGAAAGACTTGAAAAACCCTACGTGTGTACGGCCCTTTTTAATAATTTATTGTTTTTACACTAATTGCTATTGTACATAATAATTTCTTTGGATAATAATATTCTTACCAGCGTGTATTCATTTCCATTTATGTCTAAGGTGTCACTCCGCAAGAGTTCAGTCTTGCTATTCCAAGGATGTTTTTCCATTACTTTGCTGCTTTTGCTAGGAAAATTTTGTAAAATAAATTTTTTCATTTTTTTTCTTAGTGTTACACACAAAATTTCATTTAGTATGTTTGTTAATATATTTTACAATGATTATATTTTTCATTAACCTTGATTGTTTGATTGAATAATTATTAAATTTATATATTTCTAAAACTGTTAATGGAGATCTTGCTTAATTGTTTTAAAAATTTATCTTTTGTATAGTTACAGTTATTTTTTTAAATTGCGAGAGATTTCGCCGAAGTATTTTAATATTGTTTCGTAAATATTATAAAAAACTTATTAAAATTCAATATTAGGATAACACTACCCTTTGTTTTGGTTTGTATTTGCAATGTTTTCACGCTTAAATCAAAACAATTGAGTGAAAACTCATTTTGAAAAAAAAACCTAAAAAAAACAGAAAATGAATCATAACTCAAAAATGAATCAAAACTCAAAAATATCAACATTTAAAGAAATATGTAGGTATAACCAAAAATGTCTAACAATTCTTTTTTAAATATAGCTACAGTATAACACATATATAGTGAACTTCAACAAGTTCACTTCAACTATTTCACTATAGAGGATTTAAGAAATGAATAGAAAATTTGCCTTTTCATGGCAGACTATAGAAAATATTTTTTAAAATTTATTTAATTCCTCTGAACCCTATTTTTTTTCTTTCTTTTTTATAGTCATTCATGGTAGACTAAATTAAATGAATAAGTTCACTACAACGGCAAGTTCACTTTACATGAATAGCACGTTTTTCATTGAATCCGTACACAGCACAAACAACCATGGCGAACATTCTTATATACAATTTACAAATAACTAATTGAGTCGCTGTATCTAATAATGCAGGGGTACATGGCCGTGTGTCCGTATGTGCGTATTTGTTTATGCGCAGAAGAGTCTAAAATTCGAATCAAGTGGTAGTATACTTTGTAAGTTAATAGTACTTCCATGGTTTATATACCTACTGTACTCAAGACTACCACTCACTGGTTCACTGTTCAGAATTTTATTCTAGAAGAGTTGCGCTGTAATTACGTTATATTACCTAACTGCGTACTGACAGAAATATAAATGAATGGTTTATTATACATCATACGTAATTAAAATAAGTAAAAATGCTATTATTCTTCGACATATTTTCATTAGTACATATATTGCCTTATGATCTAGAATTTATTTTAAGTTCATTTGCAGTACCTAGATTTAAGAAAAATGATAACCAGCGGCAGCCATTTTTCTGTTCGGATCATTACTCGTCAGAGGTTCACCAAAGTTCAAAGTTCGTCAGAGGTTCACCATTCACACACAATAAATGTTTTGTTGAGCTTGAGTAAGTTAATTCGATTTATTATAATCTTAAGTGATTCAAATCGGCGTTATTTTGTATTTAAATTAGCTAATTATACATTTATTTTGATAATGAGTTTAGCTCTGGATAGATTTCAGTACCTAGTTAGGTACAAGAATATAGGTAGGTATTTTGATAGGTAGTACCATGAATTAAATAGTAACTATTTAATTCATGGGTAGTACAAAGTTTTTCTTCCATGTCGTTATAGGTACCTATCTACAGTATAATAATATAGGCCTATTTCACTAAACAATTTTAAGAGTTTCTCTAAATTACATTTAATATAAATGGATGGCCTAACATAATTCAAAATTAGCAATTAATCTAGTTAAGTTAATATAGGTGGACGGTACCTACATAATATTGAGTAATTAGGTAGTGAACGTTAGCAGTTCACTAGCTGATAACTAGCTAGGTTGTGACGATATGCTTTTTAAATCATAAATCTTAAGAAAATCGTAGACGAAACGAAATGAAATCGAATACTATATATTGAAGTCGTAGAACGATTCAATATTGTTTAGCTTATTCATTTCGTCAATAAATTTTTCGGAATCTATGATTTTAGAAGCATAATGGTTAACCAAGAGCTCTATGAGTCTATGTGAGCCATCTGAGTCACCAACCCACACTAAGAAGAAGAAGAAGAAGCATATTATCTGTTCACAGATTAGGTGTGAATTTTATTAATTTTGATTTTACTTTTTTTTTACCTAATCTAAAATCAATGTGATAGATAGTTTTGCTACAACTGTAGGTATAATAGTGATTATAAAGCTTTTATTTTAATTCGTACCAATATTTTACCGGAAGGTACCATGGATGCTAAATAAAATAACTAGTTGTATTAGGCATAACCAAAGACAATATAAGATAGACGCTCAACTTGATGGGGCACCTGCAAGAATAAAACAACCAATCAGAAACGATATATGCATTCAGTAGCATACGTCACACCAAAAAATAACAAACGTACGATACCATATTCACAGAGTGATAACTATGGTATGACCGTATAGGCCTAATTAGTATTATTTAGTTTCTCTTATGATCGAAAATGTGGAATCGTCCGTTAACTCGTAATTTGCCCTAAAAGATACTGTGGTGCTTTGGAATGAGTTGGTTAGGTACTGTGAGGCTCAATTGTCAATTGATATCGAATAACTTACTCTGTCCTGAAAATGATGAAATCCAGTGCCTAGAATGATTCTGAATGAATAACCTGAACGATTGAATCAGTTTTCGTTTAGCTGTTGATGTGATAGGTGGCGTGTGTCGTTCCTTTGTGTGGTTTAGTTTAAAAATGTGCTCTATGATCTGCTTAAATAGTTACACGCAGATGTATTACGTTTCAGCTAAATAGAAGTTGTTGTTAATCAGTTCGTTATCTTCGTAGCCTAGTGTGTAAGAAAGGGTTATTTTTTGTAGTTCCGAATTAGTTACCTACCTAGTACCTACAATGCAGTTACATGGTGAGTGACTTGAATTAGTATTTTGAGACGTTGTTTATAAAATGAATATAGTTATTATTTGAAATAATGAACGTGAAGCTTACTGGTAGATGATGCAATGAGTTATTATAAAATAGCTACATAGTATTAGGTATTACATTTACACTAACATTTTAGTAATTTAAATAAATCCCTGTTTCAGAGTATTTCGGTTAAAGCCAATCAGTTTAACTTACATTTTTAAAGGTGAAGACTCTGATATGTCTAATTGGCTTGGAAATTCGAATGAATTCCTATGATCGTATGTTAATTTTTGCTTCAAAAGTGTGCCAAAATTGACTTGGATCAGATATTTTGTCTCAAAATTAGCTTACAGTTTACCAGACCATAAAAAATAGATTTTTGATATAACAGTCATAGTATTCATAATTCTCAATTCGCTTCGCATTGACCAATGATGATAAATAGTTTGAATGAAATTTTCTGGCAATGTTACCAGACCCTCAAAAATACTGATAGACTGCAGAAGCTGGTACAAAGTTCTCCAAAAATCCTTTGTATTGCTCTCTGTTCTCAGCAAAATGCATGTAAGTATTAGAGTGAATTAGAGATTGTTCACACATAAAATGTTAAAAAATGTCCCACATTCTACAGACTGGATACTTCCCAGGAACATTCTCTGCTGTATGGAAATACTAGTATACTACCTCTAATTAATGATATATGATTAAGGTTCTTCTTTTTTTCTTTTCGATCGAAAAGTGGAGTATATCGATAACTCGGAAGTTATCCCCACTCATTAAAAGATGCCAAATTTATTTGTGCGACGTGGCCACATTTTTATAACTTATTGGAATAGGCCTAAAATTCTGAGTAGCTTCTGAACATTTCCACGTGCCTTCAAGCGTATTATAGCTTCGAATTTTTCAGATCTTGGGGTACTGTTTATTCTTCTCAAATTCCTTTCTATGTTCAATTTTAATTCAGACTTCTCTCGAGAGCACTGCATCGTATTCGTCCTCCATTTTCCCGGGAACGTGCAAGTAGCCGATGCCCCAATAGTCCGTCAGTTACATCTTTCTGTGTTATTTCTCGTTTTAGTTTTGATTAAAATGGAAAATATGATTAAATATGATTAATAACTAATCTAAATGAAAAAAATATTCATTTCTTTCATTTTTTAAATTTTAAATTTCTCTTTTATTTTACTTTATTTCTAATAGTGATCAGTATTATGCAATCCCTCATTTCATTTCATAATTTAATGCAGTTTGTTGGCACACCTCCCGATATACATATATTTTATGTTAAATCAGTAGTAAACTACAAAAGTATCGAACTAATGAATTGTAACCCGTTTTCCCATGCATGATATCATCATACACATGCTAATCAGAGCTGTATTTATACCAGCTTGAAATTCCTTTAATAATAATTTTTTTAATAAGTATGAAGCGTCAAATAGGGGTAGGAAAAAGCTGTGCAATTTCGTGAATTTTCTTTGAAGAAATCGGAAACAATATGGAAACGGCTTCTAATTTATCCATTAAAAAAATAATGTAGCTACTCATATACTTCAGGATAGCTCATCAAATGTAAGAATATGAAATACCTCTCTTTTCACAATTGAGTTATAGAGTCCGCAAACAATACTTATATTCACTTTGTTGGTCTAGCGACAGTAACAATTAATGCCACAAATTCAGTCAGTTTGTTGGGACACTGACACGAAAATATCTTACAATACCATTCGACATAATTCCTCTTCTACTGGTTTCGATAAATGAAACTTAAATTGCTCTTATAATAAAATTAACAATCATTAACCCACTAACCAATCCAAACAATTAATTATTTTACGATACAACCCCAGCAAACTCTCAATTTAATAATCCAGTTGGCTGCTAATACAGTCATCATTTTCATTCAGCTCATTTTTATTTGAATGGAAGTTCAAAGCATTTGAGCAAATATTATATTAAGGGGATCGTCTGGCGTTTTTTTTTGCAATTTTTACCGATTTTTTTTACTTCAGTTACCCAGTAAACATTCTAAAGAAAACCTACAAAAAGTTTCATATTGGTCTGACAACTATAAGTCAGTGTGGGGCAATGAATAATGGAGGGGGGGGGGGGATGTGAATGATATGGTGTGCTACAGTGGCCCCCCCCTCTAAAATGGGCCTAGCCTCCCATTTTTGGTAGATGGCTTCTTCGTTGCCTTGGGGGACCTTTGAGTTTTATGGCGGGGACGAAAATCTCCCTTTTTTCGTTTATATTTTAATTTTGTATTGTGTTTTTATAATTTTGAACTTTTTTGTTTACTCCATTATCTCGGTAACTTTTTTCTCAAATCGTATTCGCGCCAAGTCTATAGACTCTATGGGGGTTGGTCCTACAGAAAAAATTATATAAGCTAATCTGTTCAGCTCCAAATTCCTAAGATCGTCTCGAGTATTTTTTTTTAATTTCGATCTCTAATTTTTTTATTTGGAAAATTAAAAATAAAAAGTGAAAAAAGTGAAAAATAAAAATAAAATGAAATAACAAAATATCTAGAAAAAAAAAATTATATGAGCAACTTCAAAGATTTGGAGCATTTTACACCTTATGTCAAAATCTCAGTTCAAACGGATGAGTATTTATTATTGAATTATTGAAACAATAAATTTAGCTCTGGTCAATAATAGTTGAGGGCTTGTTGAATTGTAGATTTTTTATTACTTTTCTTCAATAAATATTAAATATACTTATCCTTACCATCCCAAAATTTTGAAATATTTACGGATAAATGAAATTAACTTAATTCTTTGTGAATAGTTTCTTGCTAGATCACTTCATAACATCTTATGCCTCAGAATTGTACTAATTTTGTACAAAATGAAGGAGTTCTATTTCTTCCGTTCATTCTTCAGAAATGTTCACAAATTCTTCCACATTTGTTGGGTTTCTTATCTGATTACGGTCTCCAATAATTTTCTAAACGTTCTCAATTCGATTGAAGTCAGCGTTCTCATTAGAGATCTAATAAGGTCCTAATTTTTTTTAGCAGTGTGGCATGGTACGTTGTCCTGCATGAAAGTCGGAGATTGAGGTCAGTTGTTCGTTCACACGAGAGAGAGTATGTTGACGAAGAAGCTGCTTTACTTATTTTCTCATTAGTACCGATGATATCTAACTTTTATTCAACACTATATGTACTTTCGACCACTAATCATTTCACTAACGACATGCTTTTGACCAAACAAAAGGTCTCTCCCTCTGGGTCTTTTTTTTAGATTAAATGCTTCGATGCTGGGACGAGTGATTGCAAGTCAACCTGGAACAGTAAACCTGGACCCTAGGTGTACCTTCAGACATGACGCCTATCTCACGATATATTTAACTAGAAGTGTTGAAACGGTTAGGCATGCTTTTTAACACTCATGATCTACTCTCGGCGTTGCTTTGGGAGATCTGTTAGTCTTCGGTTCGGAATCTTAAAGTCTTACTTCTTATACTGAGCCGCAATACGTTTTAGTGTTTGAATATTCATAATACATTGTTTACTTTTCATACAGTGTTTACTTTTCATACAGTGTTCACTTTTCATACATTGTTTACTAAAATTACTGCATGTGTTACATAACAGCTAGGTTCCTATTAATAATAACTTAATTTCCTTCCATCAGACATGCAAGTTCTTCTCTCCAGTTGTGACTATAGAGAAGTGCTGCCTAGGCGGAGGTGAGTACTAATTTATTCTTAGATTTAAGCATTTCCTATTTTATTTAAAAATAATTTTTCCAAAAAGTTTCGATTGGATAATAGTTATTATACATTATTACATGATCGAAAACGTTGAATCATCCGGAATCATCCAAAATAATTTTTTTTCAATTTGATTGTAAATTCAGTCGCGAATATATGCGATAATTTTTGTACTCCTTGTACCAATGAATAGAAGCACGATAACTCAGATAAAACTTTGATTAACAGCTCCAACCGTAAAGGATTAAAGATTAATAGAAAAGATGTCAATAACTATTAAGTAATGATGTATCTTAACTATAAGTCTATTACCAATATTGTGAACGGACATTATTTCGAATAACTAGAATATAAATCGGTATAAAACTTAGCGACAGAATCTATTATCAGATGCGAATCGAATATCAACTAATTATAAATAATAACCAATTACTATATTACTTAACTTTTTCTAACATATAACCTTTGGTCTGTAGATCCCAATGAATATATATTCATATCAAAAATAGAGTTAGAAATTGGAACAATATAGAACATTGGTTCGATCGCACTCCACGGTTTCAGTGAAACAGTTTCAAGGGTTTTGCGGTTTCGTCTGTTATTTATTTGTGCTAAATTCAACTTTTATTGGTTTTGTTCATTGAAATTAGTGATTTTATTTTTAACAGTACAGTTTTTGCACTTAAGCAGCATATAGCTACGTATGTTTTGATTTTAAAGAAAAGAAATGTTTTTCCAACTACGAAAGGTTCGATGAATAAAGGTATACTTTAAGGGTTCAGTACCTCCAACAATGTTCTTTTTGTATAATAATTATCATAGTTACCCTTAAATTACTTTACGCATTATAATCAAAGTTACTCTTTAATTTTTTGTACATTAAAATAACCATAGTTACCATTAAAATACAATACGCATTTTATCAAAAATAATCTTTAAATTTATTGCGCATGAAAATAACAATAGTTACTCTTAAAATTCATTATAATCTAAGTCACTCATTCATTTTTTGTGTTCAATGAATTGATTATTGTGAAGTAAAGCATATAATTAAATATACTAGTGGTCCCGTGGCTCCCTTTTTGCTATTACGTTTCAATGAATATAATTTAATTTACTTATTTAAACATTGATATCAGAATAATTTCATATCTGCGCAATCATCTGCTTACCAAGCGTATCGTTAGGTTAGTGTGACGGACAGAGAGCTGCCGCTCCGATCATAGTTTTGATTAGCTTTGATTACTAGGTGGAACGTCGCAGTACTCAGAAACCGAGTCTTGATATCGGTCAATCAGAAATTTCTTATTTTCCGAGTTTTGTGAGTGTTCGATTAATGCGATCTTCCTTTATCATTATCATATTAACAATTATAGGTTAGAAATTTTGATAGACTTTAGCTAAGACGATTGTCTAATGTTCTTTATGTCATGAATTTTCAACTTCATTCGAAACTGGCGAACTATTATTATTATTCTGTACTTAGCTTTGGGATAGTGGTGGGCATTTCTTACGAAAATCATTTTTTAATTTCGAGTGATCTGAATTAATACCCAGTGCCGCAAGTGGCCGTTTATACTCTATGAAATTTTAAATTATTTGCACACGGCTTTGCTTTATTCTGAGTTCTAAATGGTATAGCTATTGTTAAAATAATTCGTTATCTTTATTGCCTATTGCGTTTAGAGAGTGAGTGTTTTGTATGACAGTTTTTGTGGCTTTCGAATTGGGCTACACCTGCAGTTACCATGGTGAGTAAATTTAAAGATTTTGTAGTTTTTTATAGAAGACATTTAGGCTTCAATTGAAAACTTATTGATTGATGTGATGATTTATTAAATTATTATAAAAATTAAATTTGCAATACTATTTTGATTCATGATTCAGAGTATGTCGGTTAAAGCCAATCAATTGGCTTGTATTTCAAAACTCAGATGTCTAATTGACTTGAAATTTTGAATGAATTCCTATGATCACAAATTAATTTTGGCTTGAGATCTTCAAAAATCAGTCTAAATTGGCTTGGATCAGAAATTTTGTGTTGGCACCCACCATATCAGGAACATTTTCTTCTTTAGGTAAATATAATTTCATCGATAGCCGCTGACACGTGCATACGACTTGTTTTTTTTTATTTATCAGGGCTTTATGGACGGAATAAATGCATGCGATAAAGTATAAAATCATAAATAAAAATATAAAAAATAAATAAAAATGAAAATATCGGTGTCGGTCCTTTCGCCGAAAACAACTTCGCCGCATGATACTTTCGCCGAAGAACACTATCGCCGAAAATTAAAAAAAAACACTATACGTTACATTGTCCACCTAAGGTTAGGTTAGCGGTGCGGTTGGTGAATTTATCGTACATTAAAATAAGCATAGTTACCCATAAAATTCATTAAAGTAATTAAATTCTGTTTGTGATTTTCCTCATGAATATTTTTTATTAAATACTGAGAAGATTGATTGTATGATATTGTATATTTTTTCAATTTAGATTATTTTATAAAATAAATGAGTAAATATGCCGGTCCTGATGATTTAAACCTAGAATAATAATTACCGTTAGGATGTTATGGTTAGTTATTTTTTTCAAATGGAAGAAATATATGAGTATAAACTTTTCTTTCGATTTTAATATATATTTTATTTTTTGTGGTGGGTTGGTCTAACTACTCAAGAATTGAATGGTTGGTAAACCTTAGTGTACAAATAACAAAGGCTGGGACAATATGCTCTTAAAATTATCCCAAAACTATCATAGACGAAACGAAATGGTATCGAATATTATATACCGCTCATTTAGACCGATTCAATCAATTGGCTAATTTGGAGTACATTTCAGAGAGAATTGAGTGTTGTACTGTTGGTGATAGAGTTTTTACCCAATAAAATGTTACCTATGATGATAATAATAATCAAAATTGTTTTCCTTTGGATCAATTCCATTCTACTTGTATATATATTACATATGTAAGGTTAAGTTTCGAATATATGGTATAATGTTTTTTGTTACCTATTTTCAACACGTAGTTGAATAATAATTATTATACTGTACGGGCAAAAAATGTTTCCTCTTTTTCAAATGCTTATTAATCGTTAACCAATGGACGAAAAAACTGTATCTTGGTCTCTTTTTCTCCGCCTCTTATTGTACTATTAACTGGTAGAAACTATTTTTAACTGATGGACATAGTTTAAGAACAGGTAAGCAAAGAGTGTGGGTGACTATTTTTGTCATTGCGCAAAGGTTATTCTTAGAGCTAACTCTGTGATTTTACTTACTAAAAGGCAGTGAATGAAAAAGGAAAAAAAATTATAAGGGTACACATTTTAATACAGGGTGTTTACACTACTTCCTTAGAAACTATTTGGAAATAGAACGACTTCAGTTACATTTTGATCTTATCGAAGTTTTTTTTATGAACATTCGTTCTTCGCTTGTTCATTGCATGGTTAAGGCCTGCTTCACACTTGGATTTCTAACAGCGCTGAAAAAATCTCTACCTAAAATGTGTTCGCACATGCGTTTTAAAAATTTAATGTGATTTTTCCATCATCGATGAAAAAAGTGCAAGTGTAAATACATTTTAAGAACAACTTTTTTCCCCGGTGTTAAAAATGCAAGTGTGAAGAGGGCCTTAACCATGCAATGAACGATCGAAGAATGAATATTCAGAGTGAAAACTTCAATGAGATTAAAATGTCACTGAAGTTGTTCTATTTCAAAATAGTTTCCAAGGAAGAATTGTAAGCCCCCTGTATTATAATGTCTACCATTATATATTGTTTCCTTTTATTCAATGCCTTTTAGTAAGTAAAATAACAGAGTTAGCTCTAAGAATGACCTTCGCGCAATGACAAAAATTGTCACACTCACTCTTTGCTTACCTGCTCTTAAACTATGAACATCAGTTTGAAATTGTTTTTACTTGTTAATAGTACAATAAGAGGCATTGAAAAAGAGACCAAGATACAGTTTTTTCGTTCAATGGTTAACGATTTATGTATAAGCATTTGAAAAAGAAGAAACATTTTTGTGACCCATACTGTATAATTTTCTTAAGATCGAAAATACAGGATCTTCTGATGAATCGGATCTTACTCTATTCCTATGGTGCAATGTGAATGATATTTACTCAAGTCTAAGACCGCCACACCCTATAAGTAGTGCGTGAAATAATAACTGCGATTTCCAACCAGAACAAACTAGTATGGTAAGTTGTGATAAATTATTGAAATAATGCTGATGTTTCATACCATAATGTTAGTAGCTACATGAAGAACTAGTGATATACTGATATTACTATGTATATATTTGTAGCTAATGTTATAATTATTCTTGTTTCATTAAATTAATATAT
Source organism: Caprella mutica (assembly GCA_947561585.1). Taxonomy (NCBI): domain Eukaryota; kingdom Metazoa; phylum Arthropoda; class Malacostraca; order Amphipoda; family Caprellidae; genus Caprella; species Caprella mutica. The sequence goes on from CANNZV010001000.1 coordinate 57,123, forward strand.
TTAGAATAAAAATTCAATATCTCTTAAAAGATAAAGATAAAACATGATATTTGACTCAAAATATTTCGAAATATTTCTGCATATTCTCGCTCATCTTTTGCTTTCATTTATATTCGAGACCAACAATTGTATGTAATTTTGTCTTTTATTTTCAGATTTGAAGAATAACTATGTAGTATGTACACCTGGCAACTCCAAGGATTTAGTTGGAAAATTGGATGTACCTCCCAACTGTTCGGTGACATGCCTATATGGATGCAGCAAAGCTACTCCAAGAATAGAGTCACCAACTAATGTTATGAAAGAAAAAATTGAGCGGAAATGGAAGAGTCAATAGTAAATAACATTTACGAGAGTAATTAGCCATTAAATGAAGCATTTGTTAAACTAACAGTCTGATGATAGATCCATCGTTCTCCTTTGCAAATAATTTTTGGATTAATTGCAATCATAAAACTAATTTTTCCTCCTCCATCCACTACAGATAACTTCTGATTAGACCCCACAAGGATACCACAAATAAATTTAAAAATGGAGATGAGCTCATTTGGGATGGAAAAAAGGTACGTAATAGTGGTTACTGAGGATTAACTAAATGTTAGCTATCTAAATAGTGATAAAAGTATAGTGAAACAGTGGAAGAATAAGTAGGTCGACATTTTAAACTACGATGAACCTTCCATAAATTTCTCTTTGGATAACAGAGCATTAAGGTAACGTATGCATTCATTGATACTATTTTATTTCATAGTTATCGCATTTCTACCGATCTGAGTCTATCTATATTAGGAATGGAGGTACTAGCTTTCTATACCTTCATTCATTTGGTGGGTACCGGATGTCGTTGTGACTCTTCATAAATACATTTAATAGTTATAAAATTATTATTTTTTAGATTCTTCTTTGAAGTCACTTTTGTCACAGCGTTATTGAAGGTATTATTTAGTAAGCACACAATATTTCTTGATTATTTTGCATGAAATAATTTCAATATTATGCATAGGATGTAGGCGAATTTGATAGTTTACTTGATTTCAACTTGTGATGTAAAACGGCTTGAATCTTATTTTTAAATTTTGTTTGTGTTTTTCTACTTTTTTATCTATGATTTTTTTTAAAATTTGTAATCATTTTTTCAATAAAGAATATATAAATTTACCTTGCTACTTTATTTGATACTTCAAATTAGCTATTTGTATATTTTTCCTATATAACATTTACAAAAATGTTACGATACCGATACTTTATGCTCTAAATTTTTTGATTAAAGATGATTTTTTTATTTTTCTCATTGTGATCAGTCTTTCAGCCGCTTTTTAAGTTGAAAAATGTTATGTGATCTGAATATTAATTATATATTATTAACAGGGAAAAAGAGCGTCTGTTGTAAACTTGTATGCTATTTTATAAAATCATAATTTTTGATTTCTTAAATCTTATCTTTTTTGTTCAATTTATAAATTTGCATTAGATACCAAATTCATCGTCGGTGTAATATTTCGGATTTTGTCCAATTTGTTGCAATGAAAGAAAGATCATTTGCATCCCAAGTTACCATAGTTACTTAATTATTCAAAATCAAATGATGCAAAAGTAAATTCACTTGAATATTTCATGAAGTTGCATTCATTGAACACATATACATAGAGATATATTAAAAACTATTAAGAGTTCACTTTATTGTAATATCACAGCATAATAGAATTAATTGTCACAGTAGTCATAGCTTACATATGTACTATCTACGGTTCTAGGAATTTTGCCCGGTGAAATTTTTCCCATGGATTATAAATTTCTAAGTATTAATTGTAAATTGAAATTTTAAAATACGAGATGAATTTTACATAAATATTATTTTTTCTAATATAACTTCAACTTATTGTACTTTAACAAGTTTTATTTAACCAATGTTAAATAGCCACGAAATTGAAAATTAGATTAATTTGAATTTACTTAAAATAATTACAGATCATCTTTTAATTTACAAACTAACTTAAGCTACCCTAACTTACTTACTAACTTAAAAATAATAAGTTATAGTATTTTCAAAATACTGAACCATATGGTATTTTTTTATGGTATGTAATTATTTTCAGTAAATTCAATTTAATTTAATTTTCAATTTCGCGGATATTTAACATTGGTTGAATAAAACTTGTTAAAGTACACCTTGTTAAAGTTGTATTTAAAAAAATTATATATATTAATGTTGTATCTCACATTTTAATCACAATTTACAATATACGGAGAACAAAATTTCACACGGGCAAAATTCCACAGGGATTCCTTTCACCACTATCTACATTATTCACTTAAATTAATTTTGAAAAGCAAATTTGTAGGCCAGTATTGCAATGATTGAGATAAATGAAGAGATAGCTCTTATGAAGTACATGTTGTTAATTTACAACTTTTAGAACAGATAGTAAGTATAACTAAAGTTATCAAATTGTGAATTGATTATTATTACATACCGTGATATGTGTTTTATATATAGTAAGTTTTATTCTACATTATTATAGCACTGAATTAGAGACTAGTATAATACCGTGTTCAACAGCTTTATATATCATTACAAATAATAATTATAATATGATTAGCTATTATAATTACTATTTGAAATCCCTGTATGACTACTGTTTTACTCATATGGGCTTTGATATAATCTAATTTAAAATACATATTATAAATACATGACTTATAAGTTATACAGAAAATCTTAGCTGTTAAACGGTTATTTGGCAACGATGTACCGAAGGAACCATTAAAATGACAGAAAATTAAACTAATATCTTAAATTAGAAACCATTAGGTGTTTTGAGAAATAATAACTAGAATTAATACTCATGCACAGCCCTTAAATGAAACTTATTATAGAAAATGATGATGATTAAATTGATAATGATACGTAAAATGATGATTAAGTTCATAATGATGAATAAAATAATGATTAAATGGATAATTATGTATAAAATGATCATTAAATTGATAATGATACATATAATGATTATGTATAAATTGACAATGTATATTGACTAGAATTTTAGAGGAATTTATGGTTTAATCACACATAATGTCTCGAAATTTTCTATCACCTTAATAGTATGGTATCCTTATTAAACCAGTATAACATTGGAAAAGTAGTCTCAGTGAACTGAGAATTCATTTATTTAGTTGATTCATCCCTATAATTGAGTAGAAAGTTACCAGCGTCATCAATGTAGATTTACATATGGTAGCAATGTAGCTACTGAGACTACTTCTCAAATTCATTATACTGTGGTATTACAATACTGTTAAGTAATTAAAGTGAACTGAAGATGGTAATAGTTGGAAGTATGTACAGTTTACTTCCAACTTTGTTAGCAAACACCAGTTCATTCTCCAATTGTTCGCTCTTCATTTCAAACCTGTATGCTTTAGTTTCAGCATTCACATGTTGTCTTTCAGCAATTTCCAGATTAGTTTGACAGGTTTCCAATTCCTCACAGGTTCTCTTCAATGCATCCTGTAGTATACATACAATGTTTTCAAGCTTGTTTCTCTTGAGTTTTTCAAATTCAGAAGCAGAAGCTACCAATTCAGCTTTTTTGAGTTGTTCTTCAAATGACCTGAATTCGAGTTCATAAGCTGTTATTTTCTTTTCAAGTAGTTTATTTCTAACTCTCAAATGTTGAATGTGATTACAATACATCTTTTCCATCTTTTGTTTCTCTGACCACTGTTCGTGTACCATTTCAGCCAACTGAAAATTAGAGAAATGAACCATAAGATGAAAAGAATTGCTTTCATTTTTAGTAATTGGAGTATCAAGGTATGATTTTAAAAGAATTCAGAATTTCAATATTAGAATAATTAGTTGGCTATCCTATATTTTCCGTTAATAGACTCAACATTATTGTAATAAATAAGTACATACATTTTTCTACTAATTTACTGTTATCAGATAAACAACTATTTTATTCAGAATGACTCGTATGTAAGTTTCTAAATAGCTCTGGTGCTTAAGTGACGCCATACCTTATTAATGTACTTAGGGCTTCCAAGGGAGAGCTTCATTAAATCTGAATGAATAACCATTTCTCGTGATTCTTTCTTCAAATTCAAATCTTCAAGATCCTGTAAGATAAGGGAAGAAAACTTATTTTCTGAACTTAAAATTAAATAGAAACCAAGTAATAAATTAGGCCGCTCTGTAGCAAAGTGATATATGAGTCGAACATTCCAGAGAGGTCGAACATTCGCATGCACTGTATGGAAAACTGGGTAAATTGGGGTTTTGTATGTATTGGTCTACATGGTGGCCTGAATGTTGTCTCTTCGGAGTGTCATATTCAACTATATAAAATTTTAAACTTACAAATTTTCTCTAGAATGATCTAATTTTTGAAGTGAGAAAAAATATTTACTCAAATTTTTTCATAGAATTTTTCCGAACCAAATATTAAATGAATAATAAGCAATTAACTTAATTTACGAGGCAATAATGTGAAGCTGAACTACTTCATCAACCGTAAAATTTACTTTGTTGTCTTAATGACCCGTTCGTTTTTAGCTGATTGAATCTGTTGAACATTTTTATTTACTTCTTGATATTTTTTTTTTCGTTTAGTATCGAAGAATTTCTTGTATGGGTATTATGCAGGAAAAAATATGAAAATTAGTCATCAAATGAAGAACTTTGAAAAATGAGGTTAAATGCAAATTTATTTAATTAACGCAATTATGAACCAATGTTAGCTATTAAAAACATTCAAACATATGAAAATATTAGAAGAACATATTGAATCTATCCAATGAATAATTATTCCAAACAATGCTTAGAAATATGAACATTTGTATTTCATTATAATATCCAAACAATTCAGCAATATTTTGAGTTACTAAAACAAGGATATAATTTAACTTACATTCGGTAAATAATATTTGCACTCCTTTTTAGACTGTTGAGCTTCACATCGTTGAAATTGGATATTTTCTTCATCATTGGACTCGTAACATTCGGAATCGTCATCCTTGGAGTCGTATCCGTCATGCTGAGGAACTAAGAAACCTTTTCCCCTCTTTTCACCTTTTTCTTTGATACTCAGTCCATTGAATGATTTCGTCAAATTCTTTAGATAAGAGAGAAAAAAATATTTACTGAACATGAAATTGAACGTAGTGTTTCTTTGTTACCAGATTTTTCCCTTTTTCTTCTTCATTTAAGAACAATTATTCAAATGAAGGATATGTAGTACCTGTATTAACTCTAAGGCCTCTTTCACAGGGCATTGTTCATGTCGTGACAATGAAAAAGGTGCATGAAATAACGGTAGGACTGAATGAACGTATTTGTTTTGTATGTTCTAATAGATAGGGCATTTTTTCAAGTTGCATTTTCGTTGATAAAAACGCCCCGGGTGAAATAGGTCTAATATTTTTGTCAGTTACACTTAACTCCTAGGACCTAGAGTATAGACAGAGTATCTATACTACTTTATGTATATATGGATACACACTGTTAGTTTTCTTCTCATTTTAGGATCTCGTTAATAATAATAATAGTAAACTACTGAACTGACTTAGAATTCTTTCAATTGATTAATCAATAAATGGTGCCCAAAGTGAATCCAAGAAACTCTACTTCAGAAACCCCCTTGGTAAGAATGTGGAACCATCTTAAAAAAATGATAAAAAAGTAATTTATTCCGTAATGAAGATTGTGTGATAGCATCATTAATTTTTTTAGATGCAATACATGAAAGTTGTTGGTCTTATAATAAACATCAATGATCAAGATTAATTCTGAAGCAGCGGCCAAATGATATGATTAAAGACTGAAAAAAAGACTGGAATAAGAAAGACTGACATCGGATGTTAAGCAGATTGATCGTCAGTTAGGTAATAGGTCATACGTAATATACGTAACTTGATAAGAAGATGATTTGAAGTTTTGAAATCTAGCTATAGATGAAACTGGTAAGGAAGAAATGATTACAGGTAAGCTCACCATTCTCAGTTCCTCGCGGAAAAGTTCCTCGCACTCAACTCACCCCGTTGTAAGTTCGCCTCGGCTCAATTCACCGCACGGTAAATTCACTGCGTGGTAAATTTAAATAATATAACATGTGTTTTGATATTCTTTTAAGCAAGGTCAAAAAGGTTCGAGAACTGTATGCATATTATAATTGATAGAGAACGTATTCAAATACTCTATACAATACGTCTGAAATACTCAATATATTCAATTTATGAGTATATCATGTATATGTGGCAATAAAATGACAATTAGGATTTGTAATTCTTCAAAATTTGAAAAAAATGAATATATTCAGTGCTCTTAAGTGTTACAAGTATTTTCGTTCAAATTTCAATAAACTAATGTTTAACGTGTAGATGAAACTCTTTTTTCCTAGCATTATTAATGGTGTTCATACATGTGCTATATAATCATTCTATAGTTCAAAGAACCTCACACAATTCTTTCTTTTTACAATATCTTCATTTTACATGCGAGTATTAAAATCTAATTTATGTATAGCTAGTTTTCACACCTCAACTGCGTGACCTACCGTTCCAATTTCTACGTCGATAAAGATTTCTTGACGCTACAGTTACGTTAAATGCCTGGAAATAGGGTTGTTTACGACAGGTCATCTCTTAGTTTCAGTAGCATATATGTATCCAAATTCTACTCAAAAAGATGTTATTATCGAGAAAACAATCCTTACATAATTTCTATTTTTTTCATATATTCAGTATTAATTATTTATAAATATTTAACTACACCTCAAACAAGATTGTATTTTTCACGTAATGTGTGTCTATTTAATGCGGATACGTTTATTTTTATTTTATTTTTTGTTTTATTGTTATATTTTGAATTTATTTGTTTTTGCGATGAATTGAGTTGCAGTGAACACCGGAAGGAATAGCTGTGGAAGGATTGATTTATACAAAAGAAACACGGAAGCTATAACACCCTATGTAATAGTGAAGTCGGTTAAGAAATATTAATCAAAAAGTTAGAATTACTGTTTCGTTGTCTATTAGAAGAGGAGAGAAATGTCTTTACAATGCTTATATGATTATCAATTGAAAGAATTTTAGTAATTCTTAGCAAAGTGTCTATGCTACTTTTCATATGAATAACTTTATATATCTCGGCTGATTTAATAGACAATATAGTAACATCGTATTTAAAATCGTAATTCGGAAACACCAAGACTACGCAATTCACTTTGCATCAAGAAAATATTAATATTTTAATACCTACCTCAAATCCGATAGGATCAGGAATACTTTTCCTTGAGGAAGTATGAACAATGAAGTTGTAGATCTTTTTGCAAAAATCTTCATCGATGTACTTAAATTGTGTCATTGTGAAAGATATCGAGAATTGAGTAGAATCACGGACTGATCTGAAATAGAGGTTTATTTTTTCATAAATTGGACACTAAGCTTTAATTATATATATGATTTATTAAATTCACCATACCAGTGAATATGATAACCTACTGCCTATGAATATGATATATTATAATATGATATATTAAGAAATATTTATGAGAGTAGGCGCTCTAAACGGCTCGTAATATGTTTTTAACTCGTAATTTTTTAATGATATATGATATTAAAAACATATTGTCACAACCCTATTCATTATTTTAATGAATGAAAAGTGAAAAAATCAAACATTATACACAGTTATGATGATTTATGATTACACAATTATATAAATAAAGGTATCAAATCAAAGATATCACACTATAATCATCCCCGTATATACTAATGCACAGTGTGTCTTTGTCTGTTGGTTGGTTGGTTGCAAGAAAAACATTTGAGGTGCAATTCAATTTCATGATTAAATTATTGAACCGAAAATCTGAATCAATACGAAAAATATTATAGAACTTAAAAAAATTTAACTCGAAAAATTTAAACTCGATAAAATTTCAAACTCGATAAAATTTAAAACTCGATAAAACTTAAACTCGGAAAAAATTTAAACTCGGAAAAAATTTATACTCGAAAAAAATTTAAACTCGAAAAAAATTCAAAGTAATAAAATTATTTAATGAAACTCAAAAATTGATTTGAAACCATTTAACCAATTATTTAATTTGATAAAATTGGTATTGAATCATCATTCAATTTCAAAAACTGGTTATTTTTTAACGGGAAAGTACACTAGTTACTTACTAAGACACACTACTCTCGAAAAGTTCTGTTTCAAAAGAATTTCATAGCTTTTAAAATATAGTAAGGATAGTCGAGGTATTTTGTCTAAATGACATAACAGCTAAACTGTGAATTAAAGACAATCGAAAGAACCTAAAATTATAAATATAAGGATAAGTTTACTTCACTCTAGAGAGTTTACTTCATTATAGAGAGTTTACTTCATTATAGAGAGTTTACTTCCCTATAGAGCATAGAGAGTCTACTTCACTATAGAGCCTACTTCACTATAGAGGGTCTATTTCACTATAGAGCCTAGTTCACTATAGAAAGTCTACTTCACTATAGAGCCTAGTTCACTATAGAGAGTCTACTTCACTATAGAGCCTACTTCACTATAGAGAGCCTACTTCACTATAGAGCCTACTTCACTATAGAGAGCCTATTTCACTATAGAGAGTTTACTTCACTATAAAGGTCTACTTCACTATAGATAGTCTACTTCACTATAGAGCCTGCTTCACTATAGAGCCTACTTCACTATAGAGAGCCTACTTCACTATAGAGAGTCTACTTCACTATAGAGCCTACTTCACTAGAGAGCCTACTTCACTATAGAGAGCCTACTTCACTATAGAGAGTCTACTTCACTATAGAGAGCCTACTGCACTATAGAGAGTCTACTGCACTATAGAGAGTCTAGTTCACTATAGAGAGTTTATCTATTTACTTATCAAATAACAATTTAGTTAAGTTTAATCTATTTACCTTTAAATACTGAACCCAAACTCTTTGTCTCTTTCTCAATTGGACTAAGTTATGGAATTTCAGGTTAGTTGAGATATGAAAAAAAGATCGTTTGTCATTTGGAAAATTCTAACCCACGAAAAATAGTATGGCTAATAAACTCTCCATTTGTCTCTCGAGCTGTCTTCAAAAGAAGCTAAATTTCTCTCCAAAACGATCAAATTTTCATAAATTCTCTCTAAAATGACATAGGATATAATTGGGTATTTCTCTCCATTCAGACCCAGTCTGCAGAATTTGGGAGATATTAGGAATATTATTTTATAACAATTTTGAATTAATTCCTATATTTACATTAATTTTATGACTCGAGTCCATTTGTCCAATACTCCGTAACTATGAAAAAATAACACTGGTTAATTTTTTGTCCTTTGGACAATATTTGGAGATACTCAAGTCAATTGAATTTTTGTCTTTATTTTAAATATTCGAATATTCATAATATGAGGTTTTTTTAAATGACACATTAAGCAAGTTTTGTGTACAATGTGCAAATAAATTATTAATTCCTTTTTAACATGACACTGGCAGTGTATATGAATTATTACAACAATGGTTGGAAAATACAAACCATTTTTCTTTAGGTTTATATGGTCCTGTTTTTGATTCTAGGATAAAAAGCGAGGTGTTCGAAAAAAATAAGCTTCCACACCTCATATGCAGTTTCTTAAATAATAAAAAGGAACTATTCATTTATTTGTACCGTGTACGCATAAACTTCCCTATTATTTTAATATTGAAATAGACTGGCATGTTATGAATATTCGTCTTTTTCTCTATAAGGATAAAATTTCAATTGACTTGAATCACCTTTAAATATTGTCCAAATGGATCAGGATTTCACCTATGTTATTTTTTCATGGGTACACAGTATTAAACAAATGACCTAAAATTTAAAACTTTGACTATTTATTATCAGTTTGTGTTTGTCACCCTATACTTACTATAAGTATACTCATACTATAATGAGTATACTTCATTATAGAGAGTTCACTTATCTTGTATTAATTCCTATTCCTACAAAATTTAATTTAAAAATAGTTTACCTGTTTCAACTGTGTGCCGGCGATTTTAATTTCTAGGGAAGAGAAAATGAAACCTGAACTACTGCGAGCAGAACCTGAAGACTGAATGAATCTCACAAAGAAACACACGTGGGATTATCATTATAGACCCAGCTGTTTACAGTTGTCATGTAGTCTATTACATTATCATAAACTGAAGTTAGCCAAATCACTGAGAATATTCAAAATATTATAGAGTTAAATTATATATTCTGTTAAACATAAATATATCTTAGAATTAAATTGAGTACGAAGTTAAATAACAGATGTGACTAATGTTGAATATTTATTAACTAATCGTTAATATGGAAGCATCTAGAAACTACGTAAGCAGAAAATAATAAAAGAATTATACTAAATAAACCACAGAACGATTGAATTTTGTAATTGTAATATAGTTCGAATAATAGTTTTTTCTACTGTATTTCATTTTCAGGAAACTAATAAATAAGAATCTACCAGTTTCTTTTTGATTCGAATAGGCTTATTCGTTCACCGACCTATATAGTCAGGCTGATGTTCACCGACCTAACCAGTCTGACAATATGTGAATGACATCATCCTTCTGTGAAACCGTAACCAGTAGCATATTTCGAACTGTTGGATTGAGGCAACTAGTTATAATCTTAATATAATAGGAGTTATTCCAGTGTAGGCAATTTGAATTGGGCCAGTATGTGCAACTTAACATCGGGTCGATGTTCGTAGGCAATTAGCCTGAAACGATTTTCCACAATGAAACGTCAAAAATCAGATTTGGTCCAATGTGAATTATGTGAAATTCCATATGAAGCCAATGCAGTTATTAATATTCATTTTATACAAATAATAACTTATTTTCCATAATGCATAAATTATGAAACCAGTCTTGGCCTAGTCAAATAAATTAATTTTTCATATAGCCTCTGCCTTTTTATATGATATACACTATGAATGTATTAATTATACGCTCATACAATTCAATCATTTAACTCTTTGCGTTAGTATCATTATAAATTGGACACAGAGGTAACGTCAGTTGAGGTTATAGTCATAAAACTCAAGATATCATCGACCTATTTTGATTTAAGCAAAAGATAATATTATATTAAGATTGAGATGTTTATAACGATTTACTTTCAAATTAAGTAATCTTGAAAGAATAAAAATTTATTTTCTGTTTTGTTAATTGTTTTACGCATCTTCTAGTATGCATATATGCTATGCTATTGGAAATTCAAACTCGCGATGTTTCTATTCCAGACTTCAGGACAAGATACAAAAAATTATTCATAATTATGTTAGGCCAGTAGGGAGTATTTAATACCGATCCAATAGTGGTTTGGTCTGGCCAGAATATTGGCCTAATACTGTTCCGGGTGTTAGAACTATGTATCGAACCAGTACTAGTAAATTACAGAATGATTACATGTCATTTCTTGCAGTAATTAATACTGGTCAGGTTCTGTCAAAAATTTCACTAATGTTAAGGCCGAGCCGAAATACTATTTCGGCTCCAGTCTGCTGTACCCGGCCTCCAGTCTGCTAAATTACTCTAAAGGCTTAGCTTGAGCTATTCTTATTATGTTTGTAAAAACTACCTTTGTAGTGTTCGTATTGACGGTAGAGGCCTATTGTCTCAATAGGCCTAAGTTTAACTACGCTTCAGGATATCAAATTCCAGATGCAAGATATTATTTATTTATTCTAACTTACTTTCATAGCAAATAAAGTAGACACTAAATTTAGAGCCGTTTGTTTGTAACAAACTTTAAATCAACGCTACCGTTATTAACTTTTAAGTTAATAAGTGACAACAAATACTCATCTCTCTATATATATTTTCCTTAATATATATATTCTAATATATATATTTCCTCTAATTTATTCTGTTGTTACTTTACTACGAAATCAAACTGTATTTTAGCTATTTTTTCGCCTACGTCTTTACAATTATAAGAAACGAAGTTCAATAAAAGAGTTTCAATTAATGATACTAGGTTTAATAAAGTTCCTTTAACTTTAACTTACTAAAGTTATAAACCATCCATTATGAATAGCTAGAACAACCCAATACAATTTAATTGAACAAATTAGAAAAGTTTGAACCAATTTTTGATTGATTAACAAATATTCCAAACTGGCCTTTAACATTGTTCTGTTGGAATTCACAAATGAGTAAAATCAGAAGTAATTTATACTCTATTGTCATTAGTATACATGTAATGTACATGCATGTGAGCCTGTACGTCACATGTGAACATTTTGTGGTTCCCAAGTGATTTTGCAATTGTAAGTTCAGTTCATTCATGAGCTCATTCTACTTCAAATTGGTGATGAGAACTTTTGGTTTCGAACTCTTGATATTTTTTCCTTCCAAGTAAGTGTTTTTTGTTGTTTGAAAAGTCTATATTTTTTATTAAAAACAGGTAATGGACTCTGGATTGTTAATTTCAAGTTCAACCAAGATCATTCTTTATGAAGTGGGAACAGTTGATGAATTTCTGGAGCATTTTTATCTATAAATATTGATGACCTGTGCAAAGCTAGTGAAGATGAAATCCGTTCAACAAAGTAACTTCTAATGCTTTAATAACACTTACAATTCTAACTGATATCCAAATCCTATACCTCTGATTCAGTTTACGCTAGAAAATTTAGAAACTCGGTTCAAAATTTCATATGGATTCAAGAAAACCGTCATGGAAGATTCAGTGAACTTACATGAGCGTCAGCATGTTTAAACTGTAGCTAGGCTTCCTATTTTTTATTTTTAGTTCACACTTTTACAAAAATTTCAATTGAAACATGCTAACAAGTTGCTAAAAAAATTGCAGTGTTGGTTTCCAAAAGAATTAAAATCCTATAGAACCTAAAAACTGGAATAATGATAAATAATTTTTTGTTTTGGAAATAACATGTCACTCTTTTTCATGGAAAGTTAACATTTTTTAAACAATATAACATAACGAGGAATCATGTCGAAATGGAAGAAGTTGATCAAGTGATGGTTGTAACTCGAAACATTTCAGTGGCAATTCGTCCTCTGTTCGAATGCAACTTACACTTATGTTATGTAAATTTAAAGAGACAGTCACTACATACTGGTGTATTATTACTACTACACATGCTGCATGTGTTCTAATCAGACGCTTTAAGCCACTTGTACACGTTCAGATTGACGTTCAGACTATAAACAGTTGGTCAGTGTTGCTGAACGACACGCATTGGCTTTAGTCATCAGAGAAACCTCTATATTATATATTTAATATTTGTTTATATTTAAATTGTACTACAGCAAATTCATTTAGTTATCACCATGTTATTTAATGAAATAGCTTATGTTACTCGAAAATGATCTTGATTATCAATGTGCATCTTAAAATTCGATTACAAATATCAATGATTAAAAACAATTCATTGCGTTCCAGTTACATTAATATATATTTACTGGCAAATTATTGTAAATTTTTTCTCGTTCATCCTATTTTATTAAAATAAACTTTATTCCATTTATCACAAATAGCTATGATCTCTTTCTATGAAATTTTCAGTATTATTTATGTTCAAAAAAATAAAACCTATCATTATTAAAATGATACACATTGGTTCATCATATTTAAAATATGAAAAAAAGTCGAAATAATATGAGGACTACTATCGCAGACAACCTTTCATCTTCGCACACCGTGTGTGACTGGCAATCACTCAACTTGTCGAGTCTCAACCTATGGCTACCATTGACAGATTTCAGAGCGTGGACGGCATGAAAAAAACAAAAGAGATCAACCTTTGTGGTGGACATTCACGTCCACATTCAAAGCTGATAGTGTAAACGCTGGTTTAAGGAATGTATACGTCAATGAACATAACACTGTAGTAGATAGTGATCATTTTTTTATATTCAATTCTATTTTATTTCCCATCGAATCAGAGCCAGTATCCATTTGTTACTTGATGCAAAGAAATCAGTTTGTTAATTTCGAGATTGATTGCTGAACCAATAGTTTGTAAAGTGCGTCTTTTACTATTTAGGCCTTAGAGTCTGCAGGTAGTGTCACGAATGTGTATTTTTGAGAATGGGCGTGTCCTACAATGAATGTATGAAATTCCGACGGTATAGTGTGCGTACGCATGTGTGAGAATTTTTCTATGACCTTAAATATGTGTATGCGCACAGTTCAGTATACCTACATTCGCCACTGTAGACGATGTATTAGGTAATATGAGGCATACTCGTGTGTATTCAAAGATTGTTTTTAAAAATGCCTACCTGCTACATTCTTTACATAATGCCTGTAGAAGAAATACGACCATGAATACATACCAAGAATTTCATCAATATAATTATTTATCTTTTGGTTTGTTATGTTATTTAATTACGACTTTAGTTAGGGAAGAAAGAAATCAGAAAGGAAGAAAATTACCTGTGCGTAAAATTTTGTTCCTTACAAATTGCTGGACTTAGGTAATATACTTAAATATTCTTTTTATCGTGATGGATGTACTACCTTAGTCATGTGTTTTCTGCAGAATGTGTACACCCTAGTGATGGAAATGTTCAGGTTATTTAAAATTCCGCACCTCCTAGTAATGTTAAGGAAATTCAGTTTCATTGGAATATGTAATTATTGTGTAAAATGTAGTAAGAAATTTAGATTTCTATTAAACTTTATATTTGCTATTGAAGGAAGGCTATAAATTTGTGTTGTGGATGGCTCAGTTTAAATGTTTTGTGAATGTGGAAGAGTTCTGCAAGGATGGTGTATTTTTCGTTTCTTCAACCCCTTTTTACGAATTGCTCTAAAAAGTGATGTTTCCTCTTGTGGTTTTTGGTTTTGGGAGCTGTGCTGTCACAAAATATCCTGATGGTTTGTTCCCAATATATTCAGTTCCATGTACTATAAATTTCACTAAATGCATCTATTCTTACGTCAAAAGGGAAGCGTTCATTGTATGAAGTTAAACAGGTCAGAAGAAAGCACATTTTTTGGTCTGGTGTACAATGCAGAAATATTTTAATTCATTTCGGAAAAAACTTTATAATTAGCTAATCCTTCGACTACATTATGGGCTTAAATTGAATTCCTTTCTTTGCATTTAATAAAAACTCAGTATTTGAATTATAGCATTTACAATATCGTTTCATATTATTGACCTGTTGCCCAGCGAAGAGCATGAGTTTTTTTTAATATAGAGAAAATATTTCAGTTTTCTATGAAATTTCTCTGAGTCACAAATTTAAATTTAATAGAGTCTGAACGAAGAAGTATGAGCTAAAATACAAAGAACAAAATGAAATCGAGTAAAACTCCTGAGTTATGAAGCTCTCGAGTAATGGAGACCTGAATTAAGTTATCTATAATTAAATTATATAAAATGATATGCGTCAAGATTTGCGCATTATTAGCCCTCAATGACCATAGTTTTCTAAGATTTTAATCATAGAAAACTTTCTATTGCATTCGGGATATGAATTGACTTTGAGTTATGAAGGAACCAATACTTCATAACTCAGGGGTTTCAGTGCATTATTGAAAACATTTAGCATGTGTTTTATAGGCATACAAAATTGTTCTAGGAAAACTCGATCTCGGAAAATTCGGTCTCATTTTATAATAATTTTATGAAAAAACAAAAACAGAAAAAGTCGAAATTATGGATATTAAATTGTTTAGTGTATTTATTAAAAGCTGATAAAATCATTAACCTTTGATACATGATGCGTAACATTAGTAATTTGGACATGTTTTGACATTTATTTAAGTTTCGGTATCGAAATATTCGGTCTGAGGTGTAAATAAAAACTTATCAATTAGATGCATAGTGGGACATGTGCTCAAAAGAGTCTACTTTGATTAGTTTTTACAGTAGAACAAAAGCAAACATATCGTTTGAATTTTGAAGTCATTTGGAACAATGGTATAGAGCGTTTTTTACAAGTTTTGGCTTAGGTATTTGGTTAGAGGCTCGCGAATATTTAATAATATAATAAATATCCACATTTTTGAGCAAAAATGTATTTAGGATTATAGAAAAATATAAATTGAAAAACGAACAAAACTCTCTCTACCGTTGTTTCAAATGACTTCAGGATTCCAACGATATGTTTGTTTTTGTTCTACGGTAAAAAAAACTATTCAAACTAGACTCTTTTGCAACATTGGTACCAAAATCAAGGAAAATAGAATGTTGGGTCAAGGTTATTTATAATTCCAAGATCGAAATTTCCGGCCACGTACAAAATATAAATATATAAATTAACATATCAATTATGATGATAAATTGATGTTAGTTAGCTAAAAAGTTATATTGGGCTAAAAAAAACTTCCTATTTAGAATCTTATCATGAAATTTCTATTGTACAACTATAAATTCGAGCACACTAAACAAAGACTTTTTTAGTCTTGTCCTGAGAATCAATAGAATGAGTTCGATTGTCAACTTAGTAATTTTGGTTCGTAAATGTAAAGATTTTCAACTTAATCTAAGTGAATCTCCTCATGACAATAGTGTGCAATTTCCTGTTTCAAATTAATATAATCGGTCCAGACAGCACATAAATTAATTTCTGTCGATGAGATAATTTTTGATCGTCTAGGTATATACCGTATATTTTGATTGTAAATTGTGTAAAAAATACCAATTCTCGTGAAACAATTGAAGCTTTACGAGGATTATTTTGTAGAAATGGTTTACCTAGTCTCTAGAACAATGGTTTACCTATGTTCCAAAACTGTGGTTTCTGACAAGGCATCTTTTTTGTTTTTGCTGAATCACCGTTATCAAATGGGCAGACAGAGAAGACTGTACCAATGTACGTGTCGTGGAAGTCTAACAGGTCTGCTCTCTTAGAACTAGGTTCTCTAATGTTCTGTATTATCGTAATGTAGCTACATCATTCGATAACTAAGCAATTAATTTTGATGGCAGCAAATCCACCTCCGTCAATTACTTTTGATAGCAGCAAATTATATGACTATCAAAGGGAAGGTCAATCCTAATATTGAACATGTAAGTATTAATATTAACGGAGAATCCAATATCTGCATTCAATGGTGGTTTTAAGGTACTGACGTTAAAATAGGGGCGTGGGAAAAGGCGCTTTTGTTTCAGGCTTAGGACAAAATGTGTACACATGCGTAATAGTTGGACCTTGTAGTGAAACATGGTAACCTAAAATTGGGTCTACTACGTCGTGAGCGTACAGACAGGACCCACTTTTATTACACCCTGCTTTTTAAAAAGTGGTTATAATTGCGAGACATGTATCGATGTTAATCGTTTGTAGACATAGAAAACGGATACCAATTTTTGTGGTGATTATTTCACGATATTTACCACAAACATCAATATATTATTCAGAGGTTATTAGAAGTAATTTGTTCAGTAATTAGTCTTTGTAACAGAAGAAATTTTAAGAGAGACTATATATAATACATACAGGATACATGTTTATACAATATTAGAATCAAATATTGAAATATTAGAATCAAATATTGAAATATTAGAATCAAATATTGAAATATTAGAATCAAATATTGAAATAATAGAATCTAATCTTGAAATATTAGAATCAAATATTGATACCTTTAAATATCAAATATTGCAATATTAGAATCAAATGTTGAAATAATAGAATCAAATATTGAAATAATAGAATCAAATCTTGAAATATTAGAATCAAATATTGAAATATTAGAATCAAATATTGAAATATTAGAATCAAATATTGAAATATTAGAATCAAATATTGAAATATTAGAATCAAATATTGAAATATTAGAATCAAATATTGAAATATTAGAATCAAATATTGAAATATTAGAATCAAATATTGAAATATTAGAATCAAATATTGAAATATTAGAATCAAATGTTGATAAAGTTGATTTGAGTCGATAGTAAAGAAAAAATAAAATAGTAATTGGTTAACTTAATGGGGTGTAATGTGCTTGTGTCCCTGTTTTGTTTTACCTTGCATTGATCCTCTTTCCTGAGTATTCTTCACAGCAAGGAAGAAACATTCGCCTAGAGAGCAGAAATCATTCTATCTGGTTTATGCTGCCAGACGTCCGCTAGATGTCATCCAACTAACATCTCTACCTAGAAGCTTCTACCTACCTACATTCATCAACAATATTATGTATCTACATTCTAAAATTCTCTGCTAAATTGAATTTGTACATCGCACTATCATGACGAGATAAGGAAGTCCCCGGGCCCGGGGTGAGGAGGAGGATGGTTTGATCACAGGTTACTTGGAGGATAAAACTTTCATGGGGAGCTAAAGGTAAATGCTAAGGTTTTAACAAACACTAATAATCATAAGCACTAGCACCCCTAATGTTAAAACTTTAACAAAGAAAGAATTCAGTAACTGATCCCATACAAATTATATACTTGAAACTATAATATTTCTTTTAAATTAAAATTGACTCAAATTAACCTTTATAAAATTATTACAGTGTGTGCTGCAAGGACTCTAGGGTGGTGGCAGTAAATGGCAGTAGCTAGAATGTCCTCTATTCTCCTCTTTGACCATTGGTAATTTAATACGACCATATTTCCAGTATATTAATATTAAAACCTTTGTTAAAATTTAAAACTATTAAGGTTTAAAACTATTGAGGTTTGAAACTGTTAAAGTTTGAAACTATTAAAGTTTGAAGCTGTTAAAGTTTGAAACTATTAAGGTTTGAAACTATTAAAGTTTAAAACTATTAAAATCAAATCTATTAAAATCAAATCTATTAAAATCAAATCTATTAAAATCAAATCTATTTAAAATCAAATCTATTTAAAATAGTTTATATTAGATTACTTTATGTTATCTTAAATTAAATTTACTTTCTATATTCTATATTAAATTCTATATTAAATTTCTTATATATTCTATATTAAATTCTATATTAAATTTCTTCTATATTCTATATTAAATTCTATATTGGATTTCTTCTATATTCTATATTAAATTCTATATTAGATTTCTTCTATATTCTATATTGAATTCTATATCAAATTTCTTCTATATTCTACATTAAATTCTTTATTAAATTTATTCTATATTAAATCTCCATTATTTTTAATCTGCAGTTTCAAGTTCTGGAAACAGCTCTGGGAGGTGTTTTGGCCATAAGAAGAACAACATTTTAACCACTTCCATTTTTTATAGTATAATGCACCTTATTTACGTTACTAGGCATTTCACAAATAAAACTCATTCAAAATGATCTTCTTTTGTTCACCCAGAATAATTATTTATTTAATTTAGCTGATTATTTCTCAGATGGAACCTCCGGCGGGACTTGCTGAAATCCTCCAATTGTGATCACCATTTTATTTTCTAATCTTCGGGCCCTTCCTTTCCTATTGTATAATATTTCTTTCAGAATATTAGTCAATTAAAAACTAGTTTTTTCATTAAATCGTTTGATGAGTTACATCAAAATGGTTAATGATAGCGAAGAAGTTTCTTCAAAATGTAGCATGTCTGCAGAGGAGCTGGACTACTTTAAGAATAATCGTAAGTACCTCAGAAGCAAAGTTACCAAATCTTGTAAAAATTTTAAGGAAAATGTCAATAGTTTCGAATTAGATGATTGCACGGATAACTTAGAAAAAATTAAAGATCTTAAATCAAAACTCAATGAAATCAATGGTACAATATCTAAGAATCTCTGGAGATACGAGAAAGATAGAGATAAGATTAATGACGAAATTGATAAATGTGAATCCTATGATGATGAGATAGCAAAGACTATTAGACTGTTGGAAAATAGGAACAAATTATTGTTGGATATTCCTGAACTTGAAGGTGATTCTTTACCCTTACAGTCTGATACAAATGCTTTAATTCAGAGTAATATTAAATTGCCCCCATTACCTCTGCCTGAATATAGTCATGCTGACGGAGAGAGTTTAGAGCTATTTTTTGCTAATTTTGAGACTATCATTAGTAAACACCGTTTGTCTGACTTTGAGAGGTTCATCCTTTTAACTAGGCAGCTTAAAAATGAACCTTTAATATTAGTTAAATCTCTCCAGGGTACTCGGCAATCTTATCTTGAAGCTAAAAATTTACTTTGTAAAGCCTTTTCATCTCCTCTAAATCAAAGATACGAGGTAATAGAGAGAATTTGTAAACTAAAATTGAGTGAAACTAGCGAACCATATTCTTTCATTAGTGAAATGAGTACCATCAAACAATCCTTCGCAACTCTTAAGATGGATATTGACACTATATTGCAATATTTCTTTTGGCGAGCTATGCCTGAAAATTTAAAACTCCAATTGATTCATATTACAAATTCGAACAAGCCTTCTCTTGAGCAAATTGAAAATAATATTTTCGAGGCTGTAGAAAGATACCAAATGGTAACTAGGAATAAACCTAAGTCTAACGAAGGTAATTATAGTTTATCTGCTCATGCTGCTAACATAAACTATGACAAAACTCAAAAGACAACTAGACCATGCGTTTTGTGTAGCTCTATTGAGAATAAATATTCACATCCAATATTTAAATGTGAAAAGTATCCTACAGCAAAGGCTAAGATTGGTAAGTTGAAATCGATGAACTATTGCTTAAAATGTGCCACAGGTACCCATAAGAGTAACGAATGTAGGTTTAAGTTCTATAGAAATTGTTCGGTTTGTGATGGTAAATATTTTTCATTTTTGTGTTTGTCTTATCAAGATTCTAAATTTGATAAAGATAGGAAACCTAGAAATGTAGAGGAGACTAACTTAATTAGCACTGTTAGTATTGAAGCACTTTCTTCTCATTCTAAAAGCTCTGTTATTTTGCCTACTGTTACCGGTAAATTTAAAAATAACTTCAAAGTTCGTTGTATGAAGGATAGCGGGTCTCAAGCTAGCTTCATTAACGAAAATATTGCCGTGAGTCAAAACTGTAGAGTGTTGAGAACAATTAAATTATCTTTGAGTGGATTCAATTCAACCGTTAAATTTGATACTAGGGTGGTAGAGGTAGATATTATGTTTGGTGGTCAGAATCAGTCATTTGAGGCTATTTGTATTCCTGAAATCAAAACTAAATTAGAAATATCAGGATTGAAAAAAGTCTCGCAGAAACTAACTAGAAAAGGTTATCAGTTAGCAGACGAATTTCTATTGAACAGTGATGAGATACATGATGTCCACATAATTATCGGTTCAAACGCTGCGCACTGTCTTCCAGAGGAAACTGTTTGTTTTGGTGACAGAGGCGTTTTTTCTCAAACTCCTGCCGGTATTATGCTGTTAGGAGACATCAATGTACTCTCTGATAATCTGGACTATTTACCTAGAATTCCTATTGACCCGTTAGTATCAAGTTCTTCAGACTTGGTAGGCGATATTAAATTTGATGAAGCAGTTTCATCGAATAATGTTTGTGTGAATATTTGTGTTACTGACGATAAGGGAATGTTAATCGAGTCTGAGTTAAGGAGAGCTGCTATAGATATTTCAGATTGTAATAGCAGATGTCTGGATGAGGAATATTCTAATATTCTGGATTGCGACAAATCTGACTGTCATGAGTCTACTTCAGATACTAATGATTATTTAGTAAATAAAACTTTAAGTAGTACTAAACGATCTTCTGATGGGAGATTAATTATGCCTATTATGTGGGATGAAAAATATTCATCTTCTCTCAGTCACAATTTCAATTTGTCTAAACAAATTTTGAAAAGTAATTTGAAGAAATTAACTAAGAATAAAGATAGATTACTGATGGTTGATGATGCTATTCGAGAACAGGAAGATATGAAAATCATATCTAAAATTGACGATATTCCTAGATTTCTTGCTGAACACCCAAATTACAGTTTTTTGGGACATATGCCTATATTTAAATTGAAAAGAGACACTACTAAATGTAGAATAGTGTACCTAAGTAATGTACGCGATAAAAATGATGGTAATATTCCAGTTAGTCACAATATGGCTATGCATCCAGGTCCTACTTTAAACAGAAAATTATCAACGGCTGTCACTCTTATGAGATTTGACAAAAAGATTTTCACTTACGACATTAAGAAAGCTTTTCTAGCTATAGCGTTGCCACCAGAGGACGCTGAACGACTCTGCTTCTTATGGTATAACGATGTTCGTAATGAGGATTATTCGTTGGTAGCATATACCATGGACCGCTTGATGTTTGGTCTTCGCTGTTCTCCTTCTATATTAATGATTGCATTATATAAAATTTTAATATTGGATGCTGTAAGTGATGACAAATTGGCTAGATTGAAGCGGTCAATGTATGATTTATTATACATGGATAATGGTTGTGTTGGAGCAGAGACTTCTGAAGAACTCGTATGGGCCTATAATCAAATGAATGATATTTTTGGACCATATAAATTTGAGCTTCAACAATTCGTCACTAATGATTCTGAATTACAGAGTAAACTTACAGAATCTGACGAAATTCCTACAGAACAAAAGTTGTTAGGAATGGTTTGGAATACAAAGGAAGACACAATCACCACTCAACATGTGTTTCTAGATAAGATGGCTTATACTAAGCGTAAGGTATTGCAGAGTATTGCATCTAACTTTGATATTTTTCATATGACATCCCCCATTTTAAACAGATCTCGGCTGTTTATGCAGGCTCTCCAAACTCAAGCTGGACTGGATTGGGACAAGAGACTTTCAGATGACCAGCTGAGGGAATGGAGGAACATCTGCAACCAGGTTAATTCCAGTCCTGGAATATCTATTGATAGATACATAGGAGACAGGAGTGATCCTTATGAGCTCCACGTGTTCACGGACAGTTCTAAGGTAATGTACGGTACCGTTATTTACCTTCATAACACTAAAACTAAGGTATCTAAATTTGTACTATCTCGAAACAGAGTAATCAATGAGAAATTAAAACAAAAATCCATTCCTAGTCTCGAACTACATGCTATTCTGTTTGGTGTTGAAACACTGTTTGACATTTATTCAGAGCTGACAAACGATTTGTGTCTTGAGCCAATAAATATTGTCAATTTGAAACTTTATACTGATAGCTTAGTTTGTTTAGGTTGGTTACAGAATCATTCTTACAAAACTCAGAAAACTAACAATCTCAACATTTTTGTGAGGAATCGGTTAGATAAGATTAGTAACTTTTGTGACGGAAAGCCCGTGGAGTTTGGTTACTGTGCAGGAGTGCAAAATCCTTCAGATATGGTAACACGGCCAGTCTCTTATAAGCAGCTCATGAAGTCTACTTTCATTCATGGATTGCCTTCAACTGAATTGAATAAATTAGATGGCAGTGAATTTCCTAAGGTTATTATTCCTAATGAGAGGCTTCAAGTAAATGCCTCGTGTCAAGTAACTGAAATTTCAGTTCAGGATCTGGAATCTGTTATTGAAATTGAAAGATTTTCTAGTTTTTCGAGGATGGTAAATGTTTTGACTCTAGTCAAAAAGTTTATTTATAAACTTAAAGTAAAAGCTAAATCTCGAAATTCTAATTTCAAACCTAATTCTTCTGATGAAAATTTTTACAAAGATTCTATTAATTATATTCTGTTGCAAGAGCAGAAAAGATCATTTCCAGAAGTTTATGATTATTTAAATTCTAAAAACAAACTTCTTAAGAACATTCCACCCTTGATAAGCCAATTGAACATTTTTAAAGATAGTTCTGGAAATTTAAGAGTGAAATCTAAAATGAAGCGTTGGATAGAAAAAAACTCTGAAGATTATCCTATTCTTTTGCCTAAGTCTGGAATGATTGTTGACTTATTAGTTAGAGAGGTGCACTTTAAGTTGAGTCATAGTGGATTGTACGTGACTCTTAAAGAATTAAGGAAGAACTATTGGCTAATAAATGGATATTCCGTTGTTAAAAGAATTTTGAAATCCTGTGTTAATTGCCGTAGGTTTAACAACAGAACTATAAAGTTGAACCAAAGTCCTTACAGAGACTTTAGAATATCTCCATCTAATATTCCATTCCGACATGTATTTATTGATCATCTCGGACCTTTTCTGGTAAAGTCGGAAAATGATAACCACTCTAAGAGATATATTTTGCTTGTTACTTGTCTGTGGTCACGCGCGATAAGTTTAGTGGTGTGTAGAGATTTGAGTGCCTATGAATTTTTGAGGAATTTTCAGATTCATGTTTTCAGACACGGTGTTCCTTCCTTATGTATTAGTGATCTGGGAACATCCTTGGTGAAAGGCGAGAATATTTTAGGAGAAGTTTTGAAGGAAGATGACGTTGTTAAATTCTTAATTGAACATAACATTGATTCGACGGAATTTAGTCAGTATCCTAAGGGTTGTAGCAGCTTGGGTGGACTAGTGGAGTGTTGTGTAAAACTAGCCAAGAGATTAATTTACGGCAGTATTAGGAATAACACTCTACCTATGAATGATTTCTATTTCCATATTGAGAGAGTTAACAGTTTAGTTAACAAAAGACCTCTATGTTTCAAATCTGTAATTAGAAGTTCAACAAATAAAGAGATCGTTCCCTCACCTATTACTCCTGAAATTTTGGTTTACGGTAGGGAAATCCCTTCACTAGCTGTTATTCCCGCTCTCAATATTAAGGATTATGATGATCCTACATGGGATATTGATTTTGATAACTTGCACACTCATATAAGAGAGAGTGATAAAAGACTATCTAAAGCTAATGATATGCTAGTTAAAATCTATAATGAAGAGTTTTTAGCTCAACTAGCTTATCAAGCCTCTAATAAAATTGATAGGTACGTTCCATTTAAGCATGTGCAGTTAAATGTTGGTGACTTGGTGTTACTAAAAGAACAACATCATAAGCCGGGTAATTACCCTTTAGGATTAGTTCAGGATGTTAAAATGAACTGTCTTCAAGAAGTAACCGAAGTTTCAATTAAAAAGGGAAAAACTGGCGAAATGGTACGAAGACATGTAACTTCTCTAATCCCCTTTTTGAGATTTTCAGAGTACGCTGTCCCCGAAGCAAAGGCAGCCAGACTATCGGACAAACCTGATGATCAGAAATTATCCCATATGATCACTGAAAAGCGGCCAAAGCGAAGAGCTGCTATGAAATGTAATGAAGCAATCAAAAATATTAATTGGTGATTGCTTCAACCACTTGTAAATATTATTTTGTATTGTTCTAAAGTTTAATGTTCCTATTGTTGAAATTCTATGTGTTCTTGTTTCTGTTGTGTTACTTTTTAATATAAATATATAATCTGATTTTACAACACTAAACAAGATAAATTCTTGTTGTGTCAATTTATTGATTCATATTTCTCAATAAATATGAATTCCTCCTGTTGGGAGTGTTGATAAAGTTGATTTGAGTCGATAGTAAAGAAAAAATAAAATAGTAATTGGTTAACTTAATGGGGTGTAATGTGCTTGTGTCCCTGTTTTGTTTTACCTTGCATTGATCCTCTTTCCTGAGTATTCTTCACAGCAAGGAAGAAACATTCGCCTAGAGAGCAGAAATCATTCTATCTGGTTTATGCTGCCAGACGTCCGCTAGATGTCATCCAACTAACATCTCTACCTAGAAGCTTCTACCTACCTACATTCATCAACAATATTATGTATCTACATTCTAAAATTCTCTGCTAAATTGAATTTGTACATCGCACTATCATGACGAGATAAGGAAGTCCCCGGGCCCGGGGTGAGGAGGAGGATGGTTTGATCACAGGTTACTTGGAGGATAAAACTTTCATGGGGAGCTAAAGGTAAATGCTAAGGTTTTAACAAACACTAATAATCATAAGCACTAGCACCCCTAATGTTAAAACTTTAACAAAGAAAGAATTCAGTAACTGATCCCATACAAATTATATACTTGAAACTATAATATTTCTTTTAAATTAAAATTGACTCAAATTAACCTTTATAAAATTATTACAGTGTGTGCTGCAAGGACTCTAGGGTGGTGGCAGTAAATGGCAGTAGCTAGAATGTCCTCTATTCTCCTCTTTGCCCATTGGTAATTTAATACGACCATATTTCCAGTATATTAATATTAAAACCTTTGTTAAAATTTAAAACTATTAAGGTTTAAAACTATTGAGGTTTGAAACTGTTAAAGTTTGAAACTATTAAAGTTTGAAGCTGTTAAAGTTTGAAACTATTAAGGTTTGAAACTATTAAAGTTTAAAACTATTAAAATCAAATCTATTAAAATCAAATCTATTAAAATCAAATCTATTAAAATCAAATCTATTTAAAATCAAATCTATTTAAAATAGTTTATATTAGATTACTTTATGTTATCTTAAATTAAATTTACTTTCTATATTCTATATTAAATTCTATATTAAATTTCTTATATATTCTATATTAAATTCTATATTAAATTTCTTCTATATTCTATATTAAATTCTATATTGGATTTCTTCTATATTCTATATTAAATTCTATATTAGATTTCTTCTATATTCTATATTGAATTCTATATCAAATTTCTTCTATATTCTACATTAAATTCTTTATTAAATTTATTCTATATTAAATCTCCATTATTTTTAATCTGCAGTTTCAAGTTCTGGAAACAGCTCTGGGAGGTGTTTTGGCCATAAGAAGAACAACATTTTAACCACTTCCATTTTTTATAGTATAATGCACCTTATTTACGTTACTAGGCATTTCACAAATAAAACTCATTCAAAATGATCTTCTTTTGTTCACCCAGAATAATTATTTATTTAATTTAGCTGATTATTTCTCAGATCAAATATTGAAATATTAGAATCAAATATTGAAATATTAGAATCAAATATTGCAATATAAGAATCAAATATTGATACCTTTAAATATTACAAATTAAATTAAGAGTTAACTAATAATTATAATATTTTCATTTTTTCGTGTCCAAAAATGTAGATCCGACCAATAACTTGGAACTACCAAAAAGAATTTCACAGAACATAAAATTTCTGTTTGTTCAATGTAACACAATTATATAAATCTAAGAATCTATTAATTACTCTCCTATAGTGAGTGAGAGTTAAGCTATGGTTGACTTTTAAAACTTTAACTAATTCTGGTAATAAACACTGGAACTCTATTTAATAAGCTTAGTTGAAATCTCAAAACATTGACTTTCATTGCAACTCATAGGAAATGAAATGTTTATTGAGAAGTTACAAGTATCAATTATAAGTCTTATTACCAAATGGTAATGAGACTGAGTCGTGATTTGGTAATAATAGCGGGGCCTGCCTGTATTAGTACAGCGATACTGTGAACTTGAACTCACAATTGTCATTCAGAGTATCTGGAGTTATACGATCTGTATTAAGAAAAATCATAGTATGTAAGTAAGCTTTTCTCCTTTATTGTTATATATTATTCATTCACATAGGCCCCCTTCAAATTTGCGTTGTTTCTCAACGCCGCGTAAGAAAAAAGATCATTGCAAAAGGTTTTGTTACAATTGTTCTTAACGGAACACTTCACACTTTCGTGAAAAAAATACCAGTGTGAAGGGTTCCGTTTAAAACAATTGAAGCTTAACTTTTTGCCATGAGCTTTTTTTCTCACACCGCGTTGAGAAACGCAAGTGTGAACGAAGCCTCAATGTAAATTGTAGTTTTCTTCTGTAAATACATTTTTGCCTGTAGTTATGCCGAATGAATCACTCAGTAAGTCAAAAATAGAGTATTGTACAAATTAGTTGCGTGTTATTGCTATTTCCTCGTACAGTATATTGACAAATAAATCTGATTCATTATACACTTGCCTGCTAGAAATTCTAAACAGGCTTGTAATTAAGTCTTCGTAATTGTTTTGATCTTTGTTAAATTCAATTATATTGAACTATTTGTCATCAACTATGATAGGAAAAGAACATATTTTAACAAAGTGAATATTCAGGTAGTGTTTATAAATACAATAGTTACCCTTCAAAATCCTATGAATACCAATTAAATATGCTTAAATGAAAATTATTCAGCAGGAATGTCACAGTTATAGTACTATTTGTGACATATGACTATTAGGAAATGGAATATACTTCAAACTGAAGTACATTTAACTCTTATCTAATATATTTAATAAATCTGTCCAGTTGTTTTTGGTCTGATATCTCGTACACTAACACCACCAAATTAACATGTAAACATAGGAAGTTTTTGAAGCGTGGGTGAAACCACGCATACAAACCAAGTAAAGAGATTAGTTATGAACTCCATAGAAATTACAAAATGATATTTCCTGTTCATACTACAAGAAATGATGTATAGAACTATATTTACAATGCTAAATAGCCATGTAAATAACTACCTCAAATTGTACCTTAACGGTTAGGTTCTAGACGCAGTAGTCCATTTAGAACTTTTGTACACCATCAGTATTGTTGTTTGGTGTATTAGCTGACTGTACTGTTGGTTCTATTACCGGTAATGGTATTGAATTCCTTATCTTTGGAATATGTTATTGTTATCCATTATTCCACATTATACGGTACAGTACTCTATAAGATGAATTTGTATTATTTGTACATCCAATAATATTTTCTCTTTGAAAATAAAAGATTAAAAAAGTTCACAAGTCATATTTTTGAGCTCCAAGAAAATTGTGTAGTAGATTAGGATTGTATCAATATTTCCTGGTGGTTGTATATGAATAAAACAAAATGAATTTTGAAAGTAAATTAGTTAGCTACTATAAATATCAGTGAGCTACTATATTTATATATGTATTACTATTTCAAATTCGTATCATCATGTGTCAAATTAAAATCTACTTTTTAACTTTCTTTTCAACTTAAAAAAGGAAAAAAAATTGCAGTTATTTTTCTAGTTCAAACTTCAATGTTTTCTAATACGTAACTCAAGTTAATAGGACTAATTTGAGACTGAAAGAACATACTTTCAATACATCCAGAAATTCGACAAATCTGCCTAAACTCTCAAGTGTTATAATTCTTATAGTTACCCATCAAATTTTATTAGTTTTATTATCATTATTTAAAAGTTTTTGTAATATCTTTAGTGTAATTAAGTGATTATTTTATATTGTTATATAATTTAATTTGTAATAAATTGTAGTTCTCGTAATATTGGGTTTTATTATTACTAATAATACAATATTAATATAATTAAATAACTATAATTAGAAATGTAAATCACTATCCGTTTCGCCTAAATGTCAATCAATAAATTTTTGACATCTGTAATTAATTATAATTTTTGTGGGTTGGTCTAATTATTCAAGAATTGAATGGTTGGTAAACCTTATAAGACAAATTAAAAACTCTATTATGAAAATATCAACCTAGTGAATTCTTAGTCTAATAGGGTCGTGGCTAGGTTGCTACTAATTTTGTGATATTCCTTATGCTTTAAATGAATCAGTTTTTATATTCTTTCTAGTAATTTGAAATCAGTTCGATAGTGTTTTCCCCTAAAATTGCTTCCATTCAAAATTTCAGTTTTTAGGATGTTAAAGTTTAAATTTAATGTTTATTTTTTAGCCATCAGCTACATTTTTGCCGTCTCTTAGTTTAAACTTTAAACCTCATTTTGCTCGCTACAACTATTCAAATTTTCGCATTCTTATTATTTTTTGTATTAAATCTGATCTTTACAGATGTCAAAATCAGCAACAATATTTCTCCATGCAATAAATTTGAGTGATTTCACTGCTGATTTGTCAGACAGCCAATAATATCCTGAAACTTAAGTACGAAAAAAGTGAATAAAACTAGAGTTTAGAAAATCTCTTAACAATTAGTGATTAATTAATTTTATTATGATTGTTACTTTTGAATATTAAAAGCAGCATTTCAATTTAATATTCAAATAAATAGAAACTAGATTTATTGAAGATTTAGATTATTTGATTAAGAAATGGATAGTTATTTTTTACCGTTAAATAGAAATTAGGGAAGTAAATAACATTATTGAATTTCACTGAGAGTATATTTCGGTATTAATCACTTCTATTATTTTTTTGAGAATTATCACCAAACAATGTTCATGGGGCAGTTAATTCTGAACATTTTATCTTTACTTGCTCCTAATTTCTTACTTTCTTTTTAATATCGTATTATATTAACTAGTTCAATACCTGTTATTTAATCTAATAAACTATATTCGAATGCAAGTTTGTATGATGGATACACATGTTTTGATTAACCAAAAAAATCTCTCAAAAGCCAATATATAAATTTAATTTTTGAATAATAATAATTATAAGTGCCACTATTGTAGCCCGTACTCATGATACTGCCACAAATGATTTGTTTTTCCTTTTGCTATGCGTTTCTTAATAAAAAGTGTGACACACGGACAGACAGACGGATGGGGCTCTAATTATAGTATAGAAAAGTAAGAAACTAAGAGCAAGTAAAGATAACGGACCAGAAATTAGGCTTGTAAAGATAACGGACCAGAAATTAAGCTAGTAAAGTTAACGGACCAGAAATTAAGCTAGTAAAGTTAACGGACCAGAAATGAAGCTGATAAAGATAACGGACCAGAAATTAAGCTAGTAAAGTTAACGGACCAGAAATTAAGCTGGTAAAGATAACGGACCAGAAATTAAGCTAGTAAAGTTAACGGACCAGAAATGAAGCTGGTAAAGATAACGGACCAGAAATTAAGCTGGTAAAGATTACGGACCAGAAATTAAGCTAGTAAAGATAACGGACCAGAAATTAAGCTGGTAAAGATAACGGACCAGAAATTAAGCTAGTAAAGTTAACGGACCAGAAATGAAGCTGATAAAGATAACGGACCAGAAATTAAGCTAGTAAAGTTAACGGACCAGAAATTAAGCTGGTAAAGATAACGGACCAGAAATTATGCTAGTAAAGATAACGGACCAGAAATTAAGCTATTAAAGTTAACGGACCCGAAATTAAGCTGGTAAAGATAACGGACCAGAAATTAAGCTAGTAAAGATAACGGACCAGAACTTTTTCTTAGTTTTAAAAAATATTTTCTTCAGTATTTTATAAATATACAAACCTAATAAATGATAATATTAATGATTATACATTAATAATTTTGCATATTTTATTAAGTGAAAGAATCGATAAAAACGTGATCCATTTTGAAGTTGTGAAGAACGAGTTGAAAAAAAAAAAAAAAAAAAAAAAAACTTCTGCTCAAACCCTTTAATGTGGTATTTATGATTCCAAAATTATATTCTTATTCCAATTATTGATCAAATATTTAATAATTTAACCAAGTAAAGATAACGAACCCTGGTCCGTCATCTTTACTTGCTCCAGAAATTATACCGAATAGAAAAGTCACAATTTGTGTTAATTGATTATTCATTTGTTATTTCAACTTTTCTACCATGTTTTCAAATTGTTCATATTCTTAGTAAGAAAATTATATATTACAGGCGTATAATTTGCATCGTACTCTAACACTAAAGTGCATAGCACTGAAACAAGAAAAGTGCATCGCACAGAAACCCTAAAGTGCATTGCACTGAAACTCCCCATAGTGCATCGCACTGAAACCCTAAAGTGCATCGCACTGAAACCCTAAAGTGCATTGCACTGTAACACTAAAGTGCATTGCACTGAAACCCTAAAGTGCGTCGCACTGAAACCCTAAAGTGCATTGCACTGAAACCTCAAAGTGCATTGCACTGAAACCCTAAAGTGCATTGCACTGAAAAACCCTAAAGTGCATCGCACTGTAACACTAAAGTGCATTGCACTGTAACACTAAAGTGCATTGCACTGAAACACTATAGTGCATAGCACTGAAACACTAAAGTGCATCGCACCGAAACACTTTCTAACTCTTGATGCAAATAACTAAATAAAAATTATCGAATGATGCACTTTAGTGTCTCAGCTTTAATTAACGAAACACTTTGTATCTTGCACTGGTACGGTTTATTTGATTGTTTTTATTCTTCCAATTTGTCACCAAAAAATTTCTCCTAAAAATGATCTTATAAAACGTATACGAATATTTGTTAGGTTTTCTCACAATGTCGAATGTGGAATATTATCTTAGGATGCAAATGCATTTTATATGTAATACTCTTTTCGTCCAATGATTAGGCATTAAAAACTGTAAAATATAATCACATGTTCTACATGAGGAAACTCCAGGAATTTAACAATTCATCATTTTATAGAAGTTATGTAAAACCATTATACATCTCTTTAATTTATGTACCTAGATCTATTTGAGAAAATTCAAATCTCTTCCAATTATTATTCTAACATATTTATTTAATCGACTTTGGTTCCAAATAAAAATTTAAACAAAGTAAATATTCATTTAATTTTGATAAATGCAGATGTTACCCTTCAAAATCCTATGTATACCAAACCAATTACATATTCTTAATGAAAATTATTCAGCAGGAATGTGACAGTTATGATATTTTTTATGACATATGAATATGAGAGAATAGAAAGTAATTGAACTGAAGTATACCTAACTTTAACCTTATTTATTAAACAGGTTTAATAAATCTACTCAGTTATTCTTGGTCTGGTATCTCGTACACTAACATCACCAAATTAACATGTAAACATAGGAAGTTTTTGAAGCGTGGGTAAAACCACGCATACGAACCAAATAAAGACACTAGCTATGAACTCCATGAATATTACGAAATTATGTTTCCGGGGTGTGCTGCAAAAAAAGTATATATATATTCTACCATGCTTAGCCATGTTAATCACTACATCAAATTGTACCTGTAACGGTTAGGTTCTAGACGCAGTAGTCCATTTAGAGCTTTTGTACACCACCAGTATTGTTTTTTTGTGTATTAGCTGACTGTACTGGTGGTTCGATTACCGGTAATGGTATTGAATTCCCTACCTTTGGAATATGTTATTGTTACACATTACTCCACATATTATGGTACAGTACTCTATAAGATGAATTTGTATTATTTGTACATCCAATGATATTTTCTCTTGGAAAATAATACATTAAAAAAGTCCACAGGCATATTTTTGAGCTCCAAGAAAATTGTGTAGTAGATTAGGATTGTATTAATATTTCCTGGTGGTTGTATATGAATAAAACAAAATGAATTTTGAAAGTAAATTAGTTAGCTACTATAAATATCAGTGAGCTACTATATTTATATATGTATTACTATTTCAAATTCGTATCATCATGTGTCAAATTAAAATCTACTTTTTAACTTTCTTTTCAACTTAAAAAAGGAAAAAAAATTGCAGTTATTTTTCTAGTTCAAACTTCAATGTTTTTTAATTCATAACTGAAGTTAATAGGACTAATTTGAGACTGAAAGAACATATATTGAATAAATCCAGAAATTCGACGAGTCTTCCTGAACTGAGCGTTTAGATTCTTATAGTTACCCATAAAATTTTATTATTTTTATTATCAGTTTTGTAACTTTTTTGTAATATGCTCAGTGTAATGAAGTGATTATTTCATTACGTTATATAATTTAACTTATAATAAAATCAATTTCTTGCATTAATGGGCTTTATTATTATGAATATAATAATATTGATATAATTTAATAACTATAAAAGCAATATAAATCACGATGCGTTTTCGTATGAATTTCAATGTTACATTTTTTTTTAATTGATTATTTACAATTTTTGTGGGTTGGTCTAACTATTCAAGAATTAAGTGGTTGGTAAACCTTAGAAGGCGCGTTAAATACTCTATTTTGAAAATATCAACCTAGTGAATTAAGTTACACTAGTTTTTCATTTGTAGATATTTCTAAGATTAGAGATTAATAATCTTTATTATGATTCTTACTTTTGAATATTAAAAGCAATATTCCTATTTAACATTCGATCAATTAAATTGAAACTAGATTGATTAAAGATTTAAAACAAAAATTATTAAGAAATGGACAGCTATTTTTTTACCTTTAAATAGAAGTAAGGGAAGTAATATCTTTATTGAATTTCGCTGAGAGTATATTTCGGTATTAATAACTTCTATTATTATATTATCACCAAACAAAGTTCATGGGGCAACTCTGAACATCTTATTAATATAATACGATATTGAAAAGAAACCATACAGAATAGAGAAGTTTCCAAGTTACAATTTGTTTTAATTGATTATTCATTTGTTATTTCAACTTTTCTACCATGTCTTCCAATAGTTTTCATATTCTTAGTAAAAAAAATTAAATTTAATAGGCGTACAATTCTCATTAACTATCTCTAAAGATTTTTTTTATTTCATAAAAATTAGCTTCTTTTTATATTGTATTTTTTAATCTTCTATCCTGAGACACTAAGTGCATCAGACAATAAGTTTGATTTTTGTTTTCTACGGTTCGTAAGTTTCCAAGCTTCCACTTTTGAAATGATGCAGTGTAATTTCTGTAGACTAATTCACGCTACAATTCTGAAACACTAAAGTGCATTGCACTGAAACACTAAAGTGCATTGAACTGAAACACTAAAGTGCATTGCACTGAAACACTAAAGTGCATTGCACTGAAACACTAAAGTGCATTGCACTGAAACACTAAAGTGCATTGCACTGAAACACTAAAGTGCATCGCACTGAAACACTAAAGTGCATCACACTGAAACACTAAAGTGCATCGCACTGAAACACTAAAGTGCATTGCACTGAAACACTAAAGTACATCTCAATGAAACACTAAAGTGCATCACACTGAAACACTAAAGTACATCGCACTGAAACAATAAATTGCATAGCACTGAAACACTAAAGTGCATAGCACTGAAACACTAAAGTGCATCGCACCGAAATACTTTCAAACTCTTTATGCAAATAACTATATAAAAATTATCGAATTACGCACTAAAGTGTCTCAGCTTTAATTAAAAGATTTTTTATTCAAAGATTTATTCAAAACTACTCCCATACATCTGACATATGTGCTGGGAGAGGCACATATATCATAATAAGATGCTAAATAAATATACAGTACAAAGAGATGAGTAGTAAGGCCCATATTAAGCCTGATTGCTTCTTGGGCATTAAAAGAAAAGAAAAAAAAGCAGTAAGAGAGAAAAAAAAGAGAAAAAATTAAATAATAAGAACATTAATAATGAAGGGTTTTTTATTTAACGCAGAGCTATGAGTAATGAGCTTCTGATCACATCATGTATCACTCAACCGCAAAAGAGACCTTCCGAGTAACATTCTTCTGAATGTACTTACAGAACTGCCACTAATTAAATCTGATACTCCATTCAAAATAACCACACCCTTGTACAGTATACATCGTTGAGTTGTTGCTTTTCTGAAGCGAGGAATAACATATTTATATCTATACCTAGTCAAATGATTATGGTTTACATCAAACGTAATAAGTTTATTTAACATAATACAATCATAATTAACAATCTTTATAGTTTTATACATATAAATACAGACACAAACTTCATACAATTTTTCCAATGGCAATAACTTCATAGAGTGAAAGGCAGCTTCAGTGTGTGCAGAATATTCCAGTCCATTCACACATCTAACTGCTCTCTTCTGAAGAATCATGAGGCCGGAGTTGCAAACCACAGCTCTATTCCATAGAGCAGGTGAGGATGGACAAAACTATAATATAGGCGCCTGAGTACATCAATAGGGTAAAAACTACGCAGTTTAAACAGCATCCCAACTAACGAAACACTTTGTGTCTCGCACTGGTACGGTTTATTTGATTGTTTTTATTCTTCCAATTTGTCACAAAAAATTTTCTTCTAAAAATAATCTTATGAAAACTATACAAATATTTGTTAGGTTTTCTCGCAATGTAAAATGTGGAATATTATCTTAGGATGCAAATGTATATTATATGTAATACTCTTTTCGTCCAATGATTAAGTACGAAAAATTGTAAAATATAATCACATGTTCTACATGAGGAAACTCCATTAATTTAACAATTTATCATTTTATTGAAGTTATTAAAAACCATTATACGTCTCTTTAATTTATGTACCTAGATCTATTTGAGAAAATTCAAATCTCTTCCAATTATTATTCTAACATATTTATTTCATCGTATTTTGGTTCCAAATTGAAAATTTGTACAAAGTAAATATTCATGTAATTTTGATAAATGCAATAGTTACCCTTAAAATCCTATGTAAACCAATTACATATTCTCAATAGAAATTATTCAGCAGGAATGTGACAGTTATGATATTATTTTTTACATGTGAATATGAAAAAATGAAAAAAAATTCGAACTGAAGTATAGCTAAATTTACTCTCATTTATTTAATTTGTTTATTAAATCTACTCAGTTATTTTTGGTCTGGTATCTCGTACACTAAAATCACCAAATTAACATGTAAACATAGGAAGTTTTTGAAGCGTGGGTGAAACCACGCATACAAACCGAATATAGAGAATAGTTATAAAGTCAAAGAATGTTACAAAATAATAATTCTTCAAGAAGGGCATAAAATTATTTCTACTATGCTAAATATTTAGACAAATGTTAATCAATGCTTCAAATTGTATCTGTAATGGTTAGGTTCTGTACGCAGTAGTCCATTTAGAACTTTTGTACACCACCAGTATTGTTGTTTGGTGTATTAGCTGACTGTACTGGTGGTTCAATTACCGGTAATGGTATCGAATTCCTTATCTTTGGAATATGTTATTGTTATCCATTATACCACATTTTACGATACATTACTCTACAAGATTTTTTATATTATTTGTACATCAAATAATATTTTCTCTTTGAAAATAATACATCAAAAAAGTCCAAAAGACATATTTTTGAGCTTCAAAAAAATAGTGTAGTAGATTAAGATTATACTAATATTTTCACGTTTACTATAAAGAAATTGAAAGTAACTTATCTATATACTAGTATATATAGTTTTAAGCTACTGCATTTATATATTTATTACTATTTTAAATCCTAATCATCATGCGCCAAATTAATTTTTTAATTGTTTTTTTTTATCAACTTGAAAATTAAATAAATATTTGCAGTTATTTTTCTAGCTCAAACTTCAATGTTTTCCAAATTATTAATACTAATTTGAGACTGAAAGAACAGACTTTTATACATCCTGAAATTCGACGAGTCTACCTAAACTCAAGCGTTTAAATTCTTATAGTTACCCATCAAATTTTATTATTTCTATTATCATTATTTTCAATTTTTTTTAATATTCTCAGGGTAATGAAGTGATTATTTTATTATTTAGTATAATTTAACCAGTATTAAAGTCTATTTCTCTTAATAATGGGCTTTATTATTACGAATATTATAATATGGATATAATTTAATAACTATAATTAGCAATATAAATCAATATCCGTTTTCGTATGAATTTCAATATCCATGTTAGTTTTTGTTCATGTATTAATTTTCAATTTTTATGGGTTGGTCTAACAATTAAAGAATTGAATGGTTGGTAAACCTTAGAAGACACATTAATTACTCTATTTTGAAAATATCAACCTAGTGAATTAAGTTACACTAGTTTTCTATAAGATTAGAGATTAATAAACCTTATTACGATTCTTACTTTTGAATATTAAAAGCAGCATTTCAATTTAATATTCAATTAAATTGAAACTAAATTGATTAGAGATTTGTTTTTTATTAAGAAATGGACAGTTATTTTCACAGTTGAATTGAAATAAGGGAAGTAATTTAACTGAGAGTATATTTCGGTATTAATCACTTCTATTATTATATTTTTACAATTATCACTAAAGAATGTTCATGAGTCAACTCTTAACATCTTATTAATATAATAAGATATTAAAAAGAAATAGAAAAGTTACAAGTTGTTTTAATTGGTTATTCATTTGTTATTTCAACTTTTCTACCATGTCTTCAAATTGGTCCTATTTTTAGTAAAAAAAATTATGTATTACAGTGTAAATTTTTTGTACATGTTTCTATGAGAGAAATATAGCAATTACATAATCAATAAGGATCTTGTTTGAAATTCACGAGCCACCATATTTCAATAATGAAAATTTGCAAAATGATAGTAATTATTATATAAACAAAAAATTCAGTAGTTTAGATACGAGAATTTTATACGACAATCGTGAGAGAAATTTGTATAATTTATTATCCTTCAAAAATGGCTTCTTTTAGACTCAAGAAACTTCTCAAACTTAGTGAAGAAGAAAGCGTGAAGATATTTAAAGAATATGAAATTATTCCAACATCTAAAGTATGCAGAGAAGAACATTCAATGACTATGATAAACAATAGTCGATATTGACATTGTATGTTAAATAATAATTTTTTATTTCTATTTGTGTCTTTATAGGTTAAGTTTTGTTATTTTCCCATATATACATATATTTGTTTATATCTGATTATTTTTCATTTCTTAAAATAAAAAAATATATTCATAAACTACATAATAATTATTATTATTTAACAAAAATTGAAATATGGTGGCTCGTGAATTTCAAACAAGATCCATCAATAATTCGACCATCAAAACTAAATTTTAATTTACTCATCAGTAGAATTTAAAAAAAAATTATATATAAATTGATGAAATATGAATTAAATGTTATGCCCATTTTCTTTGATATTGGGAACCATTTTTAGTAATTAGATCATTGGACGAGAATGTAGGAGCACAAAGCTGCTTACATTGGAATTTTTTGTTTATATAATAATTACTATCATTTTCCAAATTTTCATTATTGAAATATGGTGGCTCGTGAATTTCAAACTAGATCCCTACATCGCTCACGTGTTCGTTTGTAATCATCTGTATTTAATGGAGGTTGATACTTTTTTTTAGTAACAAATCAAAGAAATAATCTTTTAAATTAATCTCATCTTTCTCACCACTTTGTTATATGTTCAAGCTAAATTTCTACCACCACTTCATCAATATTCTCCATAACAAATTATGCTTTGCAGAAATTAGTTTTGAGTTACAGTTAATATAGAGGAGGAAAGTTATGTTTTAGTAATATATATAAGGTTTATGAACCATTCATTGGAATAGTTAGTGAAAGCCACAAAAATAGAATCAATACGTAGATAAACTTGAACAAACTAGTTGACTGAAATGACGAGTCATTCAAATTGTCCAACCAAATTCAACTGATGAAAATTCTCAAATAAAATAGAGTTGACTGAAATGACGAGTCATTCAAATTGTCCAACCAAATTCAACTGATGAAAATTCTCAAATAAAATAGTTAAAGCCAATTATCTCTAAATTACGAAAGTGATGATATTTTTTATAGATATGTCATACAGAAAAAAACATTATATAATAAATTATTCATTCAAAAGCTAGCAAAAACGAAATTAAAATGAAATAAGGAATAATCTTAACCAATGAAAATATAGCAGGGCTAACAATTGTATTTCCGAACAAAAAATCGCTTGAATGATGAAAATCGAGTTATTCTTGAAAGCGCTCTGAATGATTTCAAATGAATAAAATAACATAAATCAAAGAAACAGTAATAGTTTAAATCTCTGAGGTTTAGTCATGTATGTACAACAAGATTTTTTAAAATTTTAATACCTTATTATTGGTCGAGAAACAATGGAGAAATGTAATTGCCTCAACAAGAATATTCAACATCGTTAAATTGTGAGAAAGCTTAACCAATATGTGAAAAATTAAAATAAGATTTTTAGGAAAAACTTTTGGGTGACAAAATTGGATAGAAAAACACACTAAAAAAACATGTAAATATGAGACGCAGAGTGCTTCGTGTATTGTCACAAAACCCAGATACTCAAGTGCTCACTATTAATTTTCAAATGCTTATTTAATAAAGAATTATATTGTCCAGAATTACACCGTGAATTAGTCTACGGAAATACTCTTAACATTTCAACAAAAGAAATTTGGAAATCTGAACTGAAATTCTCTCAAGCTCTTGAAACAGAAAACTTTGTCAACATTATCGTATGACTAATATGATATTATTGTAGTAATCCAAGTTTCTTGTACGTAATATTTGATCGTCATGGATTTAGACGATACTTTAGTATATTATTAATCTGATTCAAAGTTCAATATAATCATCACTTTGTTCCGAGTTTCAGACTGGATTTCAGCCACTTTATGAACATGTAAAGATAACGGACCAAGCAGAAATTAATAATTTTTATATTGTTTTCAGTTTAATAAACGATTATCAATTATACTATGTATATAAGATTGTAAGTAGGTACATCGATATCTATGTGAGTGAAGTTGAAAATAAAAGCCTTTTCTCATCATATTTTATAGCACTTTAAGTTACTGTAATTCCTACCTTATAATTTCGTACAATTATTTAACTATAAGTTTTATAAATATGATAAAATTTTAATTGAAATTTCTCTTCAATAATTATTTGATTTTGAAAAACGTTTTGAAGAATAACTCGATTTTAATTATTCCATAGATTTTAAGCTTAAAACACAATTGTTAGCCCTGAAATATTTTTGTTGATTGAGATCATTCGTTAATTTTTTATTTTACTTTCGTTGGGTCATTAATGGAAGAATTTATTATAGAATATTTTTTTTGGTTGATATAGCTGTGTAAAATTCCATTACTTACGTAATTTAGAAACAATTGGCTTTAACTTTTTTATTTGAGAATTTTGATCAGTTGTATTTGGTTGGACCATTTGAATGACCTGTCATTTTAGACAACTGGTTTTATCTAACTTATCAGAGTAATGATTCTATTTTTGTGGGTTTCACTGACTATTCAAATGAATGGTTAATAACCTTATATCAATGAGTAAAAAGATATTCTACCTATGTAGGAATAATAACTCTATTTATTTCACTTGCAGAACTGTATTTCTTATGGAGATTAAAATGTGGTTGAACTGAATCCTTCAAAGTAATTATTATCATGATAGAAGTTAAGATTTAAATTTGTTAACTAAAATTTTCACTCAATACCTAATCTGATAAATTCTCAATTTAAAATGTAAAGTATTTTTCCATTATCACCAAATCAATTCATTGATTTTCATGAATGTAATATATTCATTCATAATTCATTACAGATTTATCTCTTTTACTTCCTCGTTCAATGAATAGACATTGAAGATTAAACGGAATTATTAGACAAATCAATAAAACCACAGTTTTATAAATAATGTTTATATTAGGGGAAGTAATGTAAACCTAACATTTATAAATTTTCGAGGTTTGTTCTAACTATTCAAGATGTAAATGTTTGGTAAACCTTAGAAAAGTCATTAAATACTCTTTTTAAAAAACCTCTAATAGGGTTCTAGTTACACTAATTTGTTTAATTGTTTGATCTAATTATTTCAATTGAACTATTTGTCTCATCCATAATAAAACATAAACATATTTTAAATTAAGTGAATGTACCTCTTGTTTTCGAAAATATACTTGTTATCCCTCAAATTAAATATATATACTAATTAAATACTCTTGAATGTAAATTTTTAAGCGAGAAGGAGACAGTTATGATATTATTGACAATTCAAGAATATGAGGAAATAAAAATCTCAAACAAATTCATTTTTGAGGTGAATTTCATTGATTTGGAATTCGTTAATAAATCTGCTCAGTTATTTTTGATCTGATATCTCGTACACTAATATCCCTTAATCAACATGTAAACATAGGAAGTTTTTGAATTTTGGGTGAAACCACGCATACAAACAAAATAAATAGTTATGAACTCAATAAAAATTACAGAAATATGATAACTGCGCATACTCAATTATGTTTTTTATATGAATAAATATAACATTATATTCTATAAATTGCGAGTCATTTCTATAGAATAGAAATAATTGAAATCAAATATGACTATGTGAGGTTGTATATGAAATGCAGTATCATTTATGCGATCAAAGGTAATACTTAGCCGCTCGTTAGCACAGTGGTATGGGCGTTTGCCTCATGTTAGTTAGGTCGTACGTTCGGGTCCCGCACTGACTCAGTGGGATTTATGTCCTGTGTGAACGAGTGGTTACTGGACAAGTGGACATGTTTGAGTCACCTGGCTGGGATTAGGTTAAGGCCAGGATTTAGTACATATAGGCCTACTTGTAGGTTTGAGTGCTGTCTCTTAATAGCGTCCCATTAACTTTAAAAAGGTAATATTTGATTTTGCCTATTGCCAATTTTATACACGAAATAAAACTATCATGGTGGTCTAATTTTGATTTTCATATTCTAACTGAACTAGATTTACTTTCTTCTATACTTAAAAAAAATTCTAATAAATTGAAACCATAACTAATTATGCTCTCTATTTTAGAATCTGAAATCCATTGCGTAGTGACGACAAAGACCTTAAAAGAATAGGCTCTGACGTCACTTCAAATACTACAGAGGAAATATAATATTATTTTTCAGTATGGCTGTGACAATGTGCTTCTAAAATCGTAGATCCCGAAAATATTTTTAACGTACGAAAAGAATTAAACAGTATATTGAATGGTTCTAAACCAGCGGTACTATAAAGTATACGATACCATTTCGTTTCGTCTATGATATTCCTGGGATCTATGATTTTAAAAGCATATTGTCCCAGCCCTATTTATCAGTTATCATTTAGCTGATGTAGATAAATTATTTGAAATGGAATTTTATCATCCATGAGATCATCAAAAAGTTACTTATCAGATACGAAGCTCCAATCTTCCCATTGGCTTTAGGGACATATAATCTGAAAGAAAATCAGAGACGAGTCTATCAAAGCATGTTTATTACTGTAAGCCTATAAATGAATTAGGCTGAAATATCAATCATAAAGAAATGTTACTTCTTTATAAATAATATTACCCTTTTCTTCCATGCAATTCAAATATAATAGATAAATTAATATAATCTTTAAAGTACATTAGAATGATAAAATTCAGTTATTTTAGAGGTTATCCAATATTTTTTACCGTTTTGCTTCCAGATACTTCAATGAAAACAAATATTTTATACCTTGTATTGAAATACCTTTAAATCAATCTTTTCAACATGTGATATTATGATTTTATTGTTTTTGCTAATATATTTTTTTTCAGTCTATTATCTCTCTCTTCAAAATATTATTATAAATAGCGTAGTACATTACTCTCTGAAATATGGTTATTAAATATAATTCCCTGTTCGGTTCCGTGCAATTGAAAATCCCGTAGTTCAGTATTTTGGAACATCTAATGTTAAGTTTTCATTATTTTCCCTAAAATAATTACATATAGTTTTGTAGGTTGGTCTAGTAACGCAAATTAAATTTTATTGTCTAATCATTGGATGAGACAAAATAACAAATAAAAATGAAATGGATTTATCAATAAGTAATTTTTGTGATAATGAGATATTTACGATAGTATTTATATTATGCATTCATTTTAATGCATTGTTTACAGACCAAAGAGTACATACAAAATTTGTAAAAAAAAAATGTTTCTATAATGATATCGGTATCAAATCTAATAATAAAATTCAAACAACAGGAGTGTTATGTTCACGGATAGTGACCATTATTAATTGTTCAGAATGGTACCGTGAACGATAATGGCTCTGTTGGAATTCACTTGGAAATATTAAGTAGTAAATTTATGAATAAATCTGAAATATGTCTTCTCTCATGATAATAATTACTTTGTTTTACTTTTAAGGTTTCAGTTTAACCACGACTTTTAATCACCATAAGAAATACTGTTCTGCAAGTAAAATAAATAGAGTTATAATTTATACATAGGTAGTATATTTTTTTACTCATTGATATAAGGTTAATTAACCATTCATTGAAATAGTTAGTGAAACCCACAAAAATAGAATCAATACGCAGATAAACTTGAACAAACTAGTATAAAATGAAGAGTCATTCAAATTCTCCAACCAAATACAACTGATGAAAATTCTCAAATAAAATAGTTAAAGCCAATTATCTCTAAAGTACGAGAGTGATGATATTTTTTATAGATATGTCATACAGAAAAAAACATTCTATAATAAATTATTCATTCAAAAGCTAGCAAAAACCAAATTAAAAAGAAATAAAGAATAATCTTAACCAATGAAAATAAATCAGGGCTATCAATTGTATTTCCGAACAAAAAATTTCTGGAATGATGAAAATCGAGTTATTCTTGAAAGCGCTCTGAATGATTTCAAATGAATAAAATAACATAAATCAAAGAAACAGTAATAGTTTAAATCTCTGAGGTTTAGTCATGTATGTACAACAAGATTTTTTAAAATTTTAATACCTTATTATTGGTCGAGAAACAATGGAGAAATGTAATTGCCTCAACAAGAATATTCAACATCGTTAAATTATGAGAAAACCTAACCAATATGTGAAAAATTAAAATAAGATTTTTAGGAAAAACTTTAGGGTGACAAAATTGGATAGAAAAACACACTAAAAAAACATGTAAATATGAGACGCAGAGTGCTTCGTGTATTGTCACAAAACCCAGATACTCAAGTGCTCAATATTAATTTTCAAATGCTTATTTAATGAAGAATTATATTGTCCAGAATTACACCGTGAATTAGTCTACGGAAATACACTTAACATTTCAACAAAAGAAATTTGGAAAACTGAACTGAAATTCTCTCAAGCTCTTGAAACAGAAAACTTTGTCAAATTATCGTATGACTAATATGATATTATTGTAGTAATCCAAGTTTCTTGTACG
The DNA here is from genome assembly GCA_947561585.1 of Caprella mutica. NCBI lineage: Eukaryota > Metazoa > Arthropoda > Malacostraca > Amphipoda > Caprellidae > Caprella > Caprella mutica. The sequence goes on from CANNZV010001000.1 coordinate 101,689, forward strand.
TAATATTTGATCGTCATGGATTTAGACGATACTTTAGTATATTATTAATCTGATTCAAAGTTCAATATAATCATCACTTTGATCCGAGTTTCAGACTGGATTTCAGCCACTTTATTAACATGTAAAGATAACGGACCAAGCAGAAATTAATAATTTTTATATTGTTTCCAGTTTAATAAACGATTATCAATTATACTATGTATATAAGATTGTAAGTAGGTACATCGATATCTATGTGAGTGAAGTTGAAAATAAAAGCCTTTTCTCATCATATTTTATAGCACTTTAAGCTACTGTAATTCCTACCTTATAATTTCGTACAATTGTTTAACTATAAGTTTTATAAATATGATAAAATTTTAATTGAAATTTCTTTTTAATAATTATTTGATTTTGAAAAACGTTTTGAAGAATAACTCGATTTTAATTATTCCATAGATTTTAAGCTTAAAACACAATTGTTAGCCCTGAAATATTTTTGTTGATTGAGATCATTCGTTTATTATTTTTATTCTGTTTTCGTTGGGTCATTAATGGAAGAATTTATTATAGAATATTTTTTTTGGTTGATATAGCTGTGTAAAATTCCATTACTTACGTAATTTAGAAACAATTGGCTTTAACTTTTTAATTTGAGAATTTTGATCAGTTGTATTTGGTTGGACCATTAGAATGACCTGTCATTATAGACAACTTGTATTATCTAGCTTATCAGAGTAATGATTCTATTTTTGTGGGTCTCACTGACTATTCAAATGAATGGTTAATAACCTTATATCAATGAGTAAAAAAATATTCTACCTATGTAGGAATAATAACTCTATTTATTTTACTTGCAGAACTGTATTTCTTATGGAGATTAAAATGTGGTTGAACTGAATCCTTAAAAGTAATTATTATCATGATAGAAGTTAAGATTTAAATTTGTTAACTAAAATTTTCACTCAATACCTAATCTGATAAATTCTTAATTTAAAATGTAAAGTATTTTTCCATTATCACCAAATCTATTCATTGATTTCCATGAATGTGATATATTCATTCTTAATTCATTGCAGATTTATCTCTTTTACTTCCTCGTTCAATGAATAGACATTGAAGATTAAACGGAATTATTAGACAAATCAATAAAACAACAGTTTTATAAATAATGTTTATATTAGGGGAAGTAATGTAAACCTAACATTTATAAATTTTCGAGGTTTGTTCTAACTATTCAAGATGTAAATGGTTGGTAAACCTTAGAAAAGTCATTAAATACTCTTTTTAAAAAACCTATAATAGGGTTCTAGTTACACTAATTTTCTTAATTGTTTGATCTAATTATTTCAATTGAACTATTTGTCTCATCCATAATAAAACATAAACATATTTTAAATTGAGTGAATGTACCTCTGGTTTTCGAAAATATACTTGTTATCCCTCAAATTAAATATATATACTAATTAAATACTCTTGAATGTAAGTTTTTAAGCAAGAAGGAGACAGTTATGATATTATTGACAATTTAAAAATATGAGGGAATAAAAATCTCAAACAAATTCATTTTTGAGGTGAATTTCATTGATTTGGAATTCGTTAATAAATCTGCTCAGTTATTTTGATCTGTTATCTCGTACACTATTATCACATAATTTACATGTAAACATAAGAAGTTTTTGAAGCTTGGGTGAAACCACGCATACAAACAAAATAAATAGTTATGAACTCAATAAAAATTACAGAAATATGATAACTGCGCATACTCAATTATGTTTTTTATATGAATAAATATAACATTATATTCTATAAATTGCGAGTCATTTCTATAGAATAGAAATAATTGAAATTAAATATGACTATGTGAGGTTGTATATGAAATGCAGTATCATTTATGCGATCAAAGGTAATACTTAGCCGCTCGTTAGCACAGTGGTATGGGCGTTTGCCTCATGTTAGTTAGGTCGTACGTTCGGGTCCCGCACTGACTCAGTATGATTTATGTCCTGTGTGAACGAGTGGTTACTGGACAAGTGGACATGTTTGAGTCACCTGGCTGGGATTAGGTTAAGGCCAGGATTTAGTACATATAGGCCTACTTGTAGGCTTGAGTGCTGTCTCTTAATAGCGTCCCATTAACTTTAAAAAGGTAATATTTGATTTTGCCTATTGCCAATTTTATACACGAAATAAAACTATCATGGTGGTCTAATTTTGATTTTCATATGCTAACTGAACTAGATTTACTTTCTTCTATACTTAAAAAAATTCTAATAAATTGAAACCATAACTAATTATGCTCTCTATTTTAGAATCTGAAATCCATTGCGTAGTGACGACATAGGCCTTAAAAGAATAGGCCTCTGACGTCACTTCAAATACTACAGAGGAAATATAATATTATTTTTCAGTATGGCTGTGACAATGTGCTTCTAAAATCGTAGATCCCGAAAATATTTTTAACGTACGAAAAGAATTAAACAGTATATTGAATGGTTCTAAACCAGCGGTACTATAAAGTATTCGATACCATTTCGTTTCGTCTATGATATTCCTGGGATCTATGATTTTAAAAGCATATTGTCCCAGCCCTATTTATCAGTTATCATTTAGCTGATGTAGATAAATTATTTGAAATGGAATTTTATCATCCATGAGATCATCAAAAAGTTACTTATCAGATACGAAGCTCCAATCTTCCCATTGGCTTTAGGGACATATAATCTGAAAGAAAATCAGAGACGAGTCTATCAAAGCATGTTTATTACTGTAAGCCTATAAATGAATTAGGCTGAAATATCAATCACAAAGAAATGTTACTTCTTTATAAATAATATTACCCTTTTCTTCCATGCAATTCAAATATAATAGATAAATTAATATAATCTTTAAAGTACATTAGAATGATAAAATTCAGTTATTTTAGAGGTTATCCAATATTTTTTACCGTTTTGCTTCCAGATACTTCAATGAAAACAAATATTTTATACCTTATATTGAAATACCTTTAAATCAATCTTTTCAACATGTGATATTATGATTTAAATGTTTTTGCTAATATATTTTTTTTCAGTCTATTATCTCTCTCTTCAAAATATTATTATAAATAGCGTAGTACATTACTCTCTGAAATATGGTTATTAAATATAATTCCCTTTTCGGTTCCGTGCAATTGAAAATCCCGTAGTTCAGTATTTTGGAACATCTAATGTTAAGTTTTCATTATTTTCCCTAAAATAATTACATATAGTTTTGTAGGTTGGTCTAGTAACGCAAATTAAATTTTATTGTCTAATCATTGGATGAGACAAAATGACAAATAAAAATGAAATGGATTTATCAATAAGTAATTTTTGTGATAATGAGATATTTACGATAGTATTTATATTATGCATTCATTTTAATGCATTGTTTACAGACCAAAGAGTACATACAAAATTTGTAAAAAAAAATGTTTCTATAATGATATCGGTATCAAATCTAATAATAAAATTCAAACAACAGGAGTTTTATGTTCACGGATAGTGACCATTATTAATTGTTCAGAATGGTACCGTGAACGATAATGGCTCTGTTGGAATTCACTTGGAAATATTAAGTAGTAAATTTATGAATAAATCTGAAATATGTCTTCTCTCATGATAATAATTACTTTGTTTTACTTTTAAGGTTTCAGTTTTACCACGACTTTTAATCACCATAAGAAATACTGTTCTGCAAGTAAAATAAATAGAGTTATAATTTATACATAGGTAGTATATTTTTTTACTCATTGATAAAAGGTTAATTAACCATTCATTGAAATAGTTAGTGAAACCCACAAAAATAGAATCAATACGCAGATAAACTTGAACAAACTAGCAAAAGTGTCATTGAAATTCTCCAACCAAATACAACTGATGAAAATTCTCAAATAAAATAGTTAAAGCCAATTATCTCTAAAGTACGAGAGTGATGATATTTTTTATAGATATGTCATACAGAAAAAAAACATTCTATAATAAATTATTCATTCAAAAGCTAGCAAAAACCAAATTAAAAAGAAATAAAGAATAATCTTAACCAATGAAAATAAATCAGGGCTAACAATTGTATTTCCGAACAAAAAATTTCTGGAATGATGAAAATCGAGTTATTCTTGAAAGCGCTCTGAATGATTTCAAATGAATAAAATAACATAAATCAAAGAAACAGTAATAGTTTAAATCTCTGAGGTTTAGTCATGTATGTACAACATGATTTTTTAAAATTTTAATACCTAATTATTGGTCGAGAAACAATGGAGAAATGTAATTGCCTCAACAAGAATATTCAACATCGTTAAATTGTGAGAAAACCTAACCAATATGTGAAAAATTAAAATAAGATTTTTAGGAAAAACTTTAGGGTGACAAAATTGGATAGAAAAACACACTAAAAAAACATGTAAATATGAGACGCAGAGTGCTTCGTGTACTGTTACAAAACCCAGATACTCAAGTGCTCAATATTAATTTTCAAATGCTTATTTAATGAAGAATTATATTGTCCAGAATTACACCGTGAATTAGTCTACGGAAATACTCTTAACATTTCAACAAAAGAAATTTGGAAAACTGAACTGAAATTCTCTCAAGCTCTTGAAACAGAAAACTTTGTCAACTTTATCGTATGACTAATATGATATTATTGTAGTAATCCAAGTTTCTTGTACGTAATATTTGATCGTCATGGATTTAGACGATACTTTAGTATATTATTAATCTGATTCAAAGTTCAATATAATCATCACTTTGTTCCGAGTTTCAGACTGGATTTCAGCCACTTTATGAACATGTAAAGATAACGGACCAAGCAGAAATTAATAATTTTTATATTGTTTTCAGTTTAATAAACGATTATCAATCATACTATGTATATAAGATTGTAAGTAGGTACATCGATATCTATGTGAGTGAAGTTGAAAATAAAAGCCTTTTCTCATCATATTTTATAGAACTTTAAGCTACTGTAATTCCTACTTTATAATTTCGTACAATTATTTAACTATAAGTTTTATAAATATGATAAAATTTTAATTGAAATTTCTCTTCAATAGTTATTTGATTTTGAAAAACGTTTGAAGATTGTTTATTGTTTATTGTTTATTGAGAAACTGTTACATACATATACATAGTTAAAAATCTTTTATATAAAAAAAACCTTTTGAGACACTAAAAATAATTGTAAATAATATGTATATACAGTTGATTCTAAAAAAGTCTTAAAGCTTATAGAATCTATAAATTAAAAAATAGTATACAAGAAATATTAAAAACCTACCTAAGTCACCGGTATTAAAATTTCTCTATATTGGTTAAAACAGTAATCTTTATATTTCTTTTTAAAAACATAGTTTGACATTTGCTGTCTTAAATATTCTGGAAGTTTATTAAAAGCTTCTATTGATCTGAAAATAGTAAAATTTCTTTGACTTTCTAATCTAATAGGAGGAAGGTTCAAATTTGTGCCCCTTGTGTGATGGTTATGGGAAGGGATAAAATTAATAAAATATTGTTCTAAAAGATCTGGTTCATAAAAAAGTGCTCTCCTTAAAAACGCTAATAAAAAATAATCACATACATCATCAAATTTAAGAATCCTAAGTTTAAAATACATTGTGTTTGTTGGCATTAAAGGAGTAAAATTTTCATCTCTTTTTACATTTAAAATAATTCTTAAAATATCATTTAATAAAATTCTGATGCGACTTAAATGGACGTTAAAAGTTTTGCCATAAAAAATGATAGACTGTGTAAAAATAGAATAAGCTAATGAATAGTAGATTAAAATTAGTGACTTTCTATTAAAATAGGGTTTGGTTGAATATATAACACCTTTTACTTGGCTGAGTTTCCTAGTTATTATGTCAATATGCGGTTTAAAAGATAGTTTATTGTCGATTAAAAGGCCTAGGTATTTAAAACTATTTACATATTCTAGTTGAACATTATTAAAATAGGTGGGAGAGAACACTTATCGTTCGTGCATTAAAAATCATAGCTTTCGTTTTAAAAACATTGGGGGTTAATTTGTTAAAATTCAGCCATTCTGAAAGTTTGTCAATAAAATCTTGCAGTCTACTAAAAATATTCAAAAAATTTGTGTCCCGAATATAAAAAACTGAATCATCTGCAAACATGGTACAATTAAAATTACAACTCTCAGCAAGGCTACACAGATCATTTATAAAAATATTAAAAAGCAAGGGGCTCAAATTTGAACCTTGAAAAAGACCGGTAACTAGTGGTTTAAAATCAGAGATAAAATTTTTATAATGTACACGTTGCCGTCTATTGCTAAGAATAACTCGATTTTAATTATTCCATAGATTTTAAGCTTAAAACACAATTATTAGCCCTGAAATATTTTTGTTGATTGAGATCATTCGTTAATTTTTATTTTGCTTTCGTTGGGTCATTAATGGAAGAATTTATTATAGAATATTTTTTTTGATTGATATAGCTGTGTAAAATTCCATTACTTACGTAATTTAGAAACAATTGGCTTTAACTTTTTTATTTGAGAATTTTGATCAGTTGTATTTGGTTGGACCATTAGAATGACCTGTCATTTTAGACAACTTGTATTCTCTAGCTTATCAGAGTAATGATTCTATTTTTTTGGGTTTCACTGACTATTCAAATGAATGGTTAATAACCTTATATCAATGAGTAAAAAGATATTCTACCTATGTAGGAATAATAACTCTATTTATTTCACTTGCAGAACTGTATTTCTTATGGAGATTAAAATGTGGTTGAACTGAATCCTTAAAAGTAATTATTATCATGATAGAAGTTAAGATTTAAATTTGTTAACTAAAATTTTCACTCAATATCTAATCTGATAAATTCTTAATTTAAAATGTAAAGTATTTTTCCATTATCACCAAATCTATTCATTGATTTCCATGAATGTGATATATTCATTCTTAATTCATTGCAGATTTATCTCTTTTACTTCCTCGTTCAATGAATAGACATTGAAGATTAAACGGAATTATTAGACAAATCAATAAAACAACAGTTTTATAAATAATGTTTATATTAGGGGAAGTAATGTAAACCTAACATTTATAAATTTTCGAGGTTTGTTCTAACTATTCAAGATGTAAACGGTTGGTAAACCTTAGAAAAGTCATTAAATACTCTTTTAAAAAAACCTATAATAGGGTTCTAGTTACACTAATTTTCTTAATTGTTTGATCTAATTATTTCAATTGAACTATTTGTCTCATCCATAATAAAACATAAACATATTTTAAATTGAGTGAATGTACCTCTGGTTTTCGAAAATATACTTGTTATCCCTCAAATTAAATATATATACTAATTAAATACTCTTGAATGTAAATTTTTAAGCAAGAAGGAGACAGTTATGATTTTATTGACAATTCAAAAATATGAGGGAATAAAAATCTCAAACAAATTCATTTTTGAGGTGAATTTCATTGATTTGGAATTCGTTAATAAATCTGCTCAGTTATATTTGATCTGTTATCTCGTACACTATTATCACATAATTTACATGTAAACATAAGAAGTTTTTGAAGCTTGGGTGAAACCACGCATACAAACAAAATAAATAGTTATTAACTCAATAAAAATTACAGAAATATGATAACTGCGCATACTCAATTATGTTTTTTATATGAATAAATATAACATTATATTCTATAAATTGCGAGTCATTTCTATAGAATAGAAATAATTGAAATCAAATATGACTATGTGAGGTTGTATATGAAATGCAGTATCATTTATGCGATCAAAGGTAATACTTAGCCGCTCGTTAGCACAGTGGTATGGGCGTTTGCCTCATGTTAGTTAGGTCGTACGTTCGGGTCCCGCACTGACTCAGTGGGATTTATGTCCTGTGTGAACGAGTGGTTACTGGACAAGTGGACATGTTTGAGTCACCTGGCTGGGATTAGGTTAAGGCCAGGATTTAGTACATATAGGCCTACTTGTAGGTTTGAGTGCTGTCTCTTAATAGCGTCCCATTAACTTTAAAAAGGTAATATTTGATTTTGCCTATTGCCAATTTTATACACGAAATAAAACTATCATGGTGGTCTAATTTTGATTTTCATATGCTAACTGAACTAGATTTACTTTCTTCTATACTTAATAAAATTCTAATGAATTGAAACCATAACTAATTATGCTCTCTATTTTAGAATCTGAAATCCATTGCGTAGTGACGACATAGGCCTTAAAAGAATAGGCCTCTGACGTCACTTCAAATACTACAGAGGAAATATAATATTATTTTTCAGTATGGCTGTGACAATGTGCTTCTAAAATCATAGATCCCGAAAATATTTTTAACGTACGAAAAGAATTAAGCAGTATATTGAATGGTTCTAAACCAGCGGTACTATAAAGTATTCGATACCATTTCGTTTCGTCTATGATATTCCTGGGATCTATGATCTTAAAAGCATATTGTCCCATCCCTATTTATCAGTTATCATTTAGCTGATGTAGATAAATTATTTGAAATGGAATTTTATCATCCATGAGATCATCAAAAAGTTACTTATCAGATACGAAGCTCCAATCTTCCCATTGGCTTTAGGGACATATCTGAAAGAAAATCAGAGACGAGTCTATCAAAGCATGTTTATTACTGTAAGCCTATAAATGAATTAGGCTGAAATATCAATCACAAAGAAATGTTACTTCTTTATAAATAATATTACCCTTTTCTTCCATGCAATTCAAATATAATAGATAAATTAATATATTCTTTAAAGTACATTAGAATGATAAAATTCAGTTATTTTAGAGGTTATCCAATATTTTTTACCGTTTTGCTTCCAGATACTTCAATGAAAACAAATATTTTATACCTTATATTGAAATACCTTTAAATCAATCTTTTCAACATGTGGTATTATGATTTTATTGTTTTTGCTAATATATTTTTTTTCAGTCTAATATCTCTCTCTTCAAAATATTATTATAAATAGCGTAGTACATTACTCTCTGAAATATGGTTATTAAATATAATTCCCTGTTCGGTTCCGTGCAATTGAAAATCCCGTAGTTCAGTATTTTGGAACATCTAATGTTAAGTTTTCATTATTTTCCCTAAATAATTACATATAGTTTTGTAGGTTGGTCTAGTAACGCAAATTAAATTTTATTGTCTAATCATTGGATGAGACAAAATAACAAATAAAAATGAAATGGATTTATCAATAAGTAATTTTTGTGATAATGAGAAATTTACGATAGTATTTATATTATGCATTCATTTTAATGCATTGTTTACAGACCAAAGAGTACATACAAAATTTGTAAAAAAAAAATGTTTCTATAATGATATCGGTATCAAATCTAATAATAAAATTCAAACAACAGGAGTGTTATGTTCACGGATAGTGACCATTATTAATTGTTCAGAATGGTACCGTGAACGATAATGGCTCTGTTGGAATTCACTTGGAAATATTAAGTAGTAAATTTATGAATAAATCTGAAATATGTCTTCTCTCATGATAATAATTACTTTGTTTTACTTTTAAGGTTTCAGTTTAACCACGACTTTTAATCACCATAAGAAATACTGTTCTGCAAGTAAAATAAATAGAGTTATAATTTATACATAGGTAGTATATTTTTTTACTCATTGATAAAAGGTTAATTAACCATTCATTGAAATAGTTAGTGAAACCCACAAAAATAGAATCAATACGCAGATAAACTTGAACAAACTAGCAAAAATGTCATTGAAATTGTCCAACCAAATACAACTGATGAAAATTCTCAAATAAAATAGTTAAAGCCAATTATCTCTAAAGTACGAGAGTGATGATATTTTTTATAGATATGTCATACAGAAAAAAACATTCTATAATAAATTATTCATTCAAAAGCTAGCAAAAACCAAATTAAAAAGAAATAAAGAATAATCTTAACCAATGAAAATAAATCAGGGCTAACAATTGTATTTCCGAACAAAAAATTTCTGGAATGATGAAAATCGAGTTATTCTTGAAAGCGCTCTGAATGATTTCAAATGAATAAAATAACATAAATCAAAGAAACAGTAATAGTTTAAATCTCTGAGGTTTAGTCATGTATGTACAACATGATTTTTTAAAATTTTAATACATAATTATTGGTCGAGAAACAATGGAGAAATGTAATTGCCTCAACAAGAATATTCAACATCGTTAAATTGTGAGAAAACCTAACCAATATGTGAAAAATTAAAATAAGATTTTTAGGAAAAACTTTAGGGTGACAAAATTGGATAGAAAAACACACTAAAAAAACATGTAAATATGAGACGCAGAGTGCTTCGTGTATTGTTACAAAACCCAGATACTCAAGTGCTCAATATTAATTTACAAATGCTTATTTAATAAAGAATTATATTGTCCAGAATTACACCGTGAATTAGTCTACGGAAATACTCTTAACATTTCAACAAAAGAAATTTGGAAAACTGAACTGAAATTCTCTGAAGCTCTTGAAACAGAAAACTTTGTCAACATTATCGTATGACTAATATGATATTATTGTAGTAATCCAAGTTTCTTGTACGTAATATTTGATCGTCATGGATTTAGACGATACTTTAGTATATTATTAATCTGATTCAAAGTTCAATATAATCATCACTTTGTTCCGAGTTTCAGACTGGATTTCAGCCACTTTATGAACATGTAAAGATAACGGACCAAGCAGAAATTAATAATTTTTATATTGTTTTCAGTTTAATAAACGATTATCAATTATACTATGTATATAAGATTGTAAGTAGGTACATCGATATCTATGTGAGTGAAGTTGAAAATAAAAGCCTTTTCTCATCATATTTTATAGCACTTTAAGCTACTGTAAATCCTACCTTATAATTTCGTACAATTATTTTACTATAAGTTTTATAAATATGATAAAATTTCAATTGAAATTTCTCTTCAATAATTATTTGATTTTGAAAAACGTTTTGAAGAATAACTCGATTTTAATTATTCCATAGATTTTAAGCTTAAAACACAATTGTTAGCCCTGAAATATTTTTGTTGATTGAGATCATTCGTTAATTTTTTATTTCGCTTTCGTTGGGTCATTAATGGAAGAATTTATTATAGAATATTTTTTTTGGTTGATATAGCTGTGTAAAATTCCATTACTTACGTAATTTAGAAACAATAGGCTTTAACTTTTTTATTTGAGAATTTTGATCAGTTGTATTTGGTTGGACCATTCGAATGACCTGTCATTTCAGACAACTTGTATTATCTAGCTTATCACAGTAATGATTCTATTTTTGTGGGTTTCACTGACTATTCAAATGAATGGTTAATAACCTTATATCAATGAGTAAAAAGATATTCTACCTATGTAGGAATAATAACTCTATTTATTTCACTTGCAGAACTGTATTTCTTATGGAGATTAAAATGTGGTTGAACTGAATCCTTAAAAGTAATTATTATCATGATAGAAGTTAAGATTTAAATTTGTTAACTAAAATTTTCACTCAATACCTAATCTGATAAATTCTTAATTTAAAATGTAAAGTATTTTTCCATTATCACCAAATCAATTCATTGATTTTCATGAATGTGATATATTCATTCATAATTCATTACAGATTTATCTCTTTTACTTCCTCGTTCAATGAATAGACATTGAAGATTAAACGGAATTATTAGACAAATCAATAAAACAACAGTTTTATAAATAATGTTTATATTAGGGGAAGTAATGTAAACCTAACATTTATAAATTTTCGAGGTTTGTTCTAACTATTCAAGATGTGAATGGTTGGTAAACCTTAGAAAAGTCATTAAATACTCTTTTTAAAAAACTAATAATAGGGTTCTAGTTACACTAATCTTCATAATTGTTTGATCTAATTATTTTATTGAACTATTTGTCTCATCCATAATAAAATATGAACATATTTTGGAATTAAGTGAATGTACCTCTAGTTTTCGAAAATATACTAGTTATCCCTCAAATTAAATATATATACTAATTGAATACTCTTGAATGTAAATTTTTAAGCAAGAAGGAGACAGTTTTGATATTATTGACAATTCAAGAATATGAGAAAATAAAAATCTCAAACAAATTCATTTTTGAGGTGAATTTCATTGATTTGGAATTCGTTAATAAATCTGCTCAGTTATTTTTGATCTGGTATCTCGTACACTAATATCACTAAATTAACATGTAAACATAGAAAGTTTTTGAAGCTTGGGTGAAACCACGCATACAAACAAAATAAATAGTTATTAACTCAATAAAAATTACAGAAATATGATAACTGCGCATACTCAATTATGTTTTTTATATGAATAAATATAACATTGTATTCTATAAATTGCGAGTCATTTCTATAGAATAGAAATAATTGAAATCAAATATGACTATGTGAGGTTGTATATGAAATGCAGTATCATTTATGCGATCAAAGGTAATACTTAGCCGCTCGTTAGCACAGTGGTATGGGCGTTTGCCTCATGTTAGTTAGGTCGTACGTTCGGGTCCCGCACTGACTCAGTGGGATTTATGCCCTGTGTGAACGAGTGGTTACTGGACAAGTGGACATGTTTGAGTCACCTGGCTGGGATTAGGTTAAGGCCAGGATTTAGTACATATAGGCCCACTTGTAGGTTTGAGTGCTGTCTCTTAATAGCGTCCCATTAACTTTAAAAAGGTAATATTTGATTTTGCCTATTGCCAATTTTATACACGAAATAAAACTATTATGGTGGTCTAATTTTGATTTTCATATGCTAACTGAACTAGATTTACTTTCTTCTATACTTAAAAAAAATCTAAGAAATTGAAACCATAACTAATTATGCTCTCTATTTTAGAATCTGAAATCCATTGCGTAGTGACGACATAGGCCTTAAAAGAATAGGCCTCTGACGTCACTTCAAATACTACAGAGGAAATATAATATTATTTTTCAGTATGGCTGTGACTATGTGCTTCTAAAATCATAGATCCCGAAAATATTTTTAACGTACGTAAAGAATTTAACAGTATATTGAATGGTTCTAAACCAGCGGTACTATAAAGTATTCGATACCATTTCGTTTCGTCTATGATATTCCTGGGATCTATGATTTTAAAAGCATATTGTCCCAGCCCTATTTATCAGTTATCATTTAGCTGATGTAGATAAATTATTTGAAATGGAATTTTATCATCCATGAGATCATCAAAAAGTTACTTATCAGATACGAAGCTCCAATCTTCCCATTGGCTTTAGGGACATATAATCTGAAAGAAAATCAGAGACGAGTCTATCAAAGCATGTTTATTACTGTAAGCCTATAAATGAATTAGGCTGAAATATCAATCACAAAGAAATGTTACTTCTTTATAAATAATATTACCCTTTTCTTCCATGCAATTCAAATATAATAGATAAATTAATATAATCTTTAAAGTACATTAGAATGATAAAATTAAGTTATTTTAGAGGTTATCCAATATTTTTTACCGTTTTGCTTCCAGATACTTCAATGAAAACAAATATTTTATACCTTATATTGAAATACCTTTAAATCAATCTTTTCAACATGTGATATTATGATTTTATTGTTTTTGCTAATATATTTTTTTTCAGTCTAATATCTCTCTCTTCAAAATATTATTATAAATAGCGTAGTACATTACTCTCTGAAATATGGTTATTAAATATAATTCCCTGTTCGGTTCCGTGCAATTGAAAATCCCGTAGTTCAGTATTTTGGAACATCTAATGTTAAGTTTTCATTATTTTCCCTAAAATAATTACATATAGTTTTGTAGGTTGGTCTAGTAACGCAAATTAAATTTTATTGTCTAATCATTGGATGAGACAAAATAACAAATAAAAATGAAATGGATTTATCAATAAGTAATTTTTGTGATAATGAGAAATTTACGATAGTATTTATATTATGCATTCATTTTAATGCATTGTTTACAGACCAAAGAGTACATACAAAATTTGTAAAAAAAAAATGTTTCTATAATGATATCGGTATCAAATCTAATAATAAAATTCAAACAACAGGAGTTTTATGTTCACGGATAGTGACCATTATTAATTGTTCAGAATGGTACCGTGAACGATAATGGCTCTGTTGGAATTCACTTGGAAATATTAAGTAGTAAATTTATGAATAAATCTGAAATATGTCTTCTCTCATGATAATAATTACTTTGTTTTACTTTTAAGGTTTCAGTTTAACCACGACTTTTAATCACCATAAGAAATACTGTTCTGCAAGTAAAATAAATAGAGTTATAATTTATACATAGGTAGTATATTTTTTTACTCATTGATAAAAGGTTAATTAACCATTCATTGAAATAGTTAGTGAAACCCACAAAAATAGAATCAATACGCAGATAAACTTGAACAAACTAGCAAAAATGTCATTGAAATTGTCCAACCAAATACAACTGATGAAAATTCTCAAATAAAATAGTTAAAGCCAATTATCTCTAAAGTACGAGAGTGATGATATTTTTTATAGATATGTCATACAGAAAAAAACATTCTATAATAAATTATTCATTCAAAAGCTAGCAAAAACCAAATTAAAAAGAAATAAAGAATAATCTTAACCAATGAAAATAAATCAGGGCTAACAATTGTATTTCCGAACAAAAAATTTCTGGAATGATGAAAATCGAGTTATTCTTGAAAGCGCTCTGAATGATTTCAAATGAATAAAATAACATAAATCAAAGAAACAGTAATAGTTTAAATCTCTGAGGTTTAGTCATGTATGTACAACATGATTTTTTAAAATTTTAATACATAATTATTGGTCGAGAAACAATGGAGAAATGTAATTGCCTCAACAAGAATATTCAACATCGTTAAATTGTGAGAAAACCTAACCAATATGTGAAAAATTAAAATAAGATTTTTAGGAAAAACTTTAGGGTGACAAAATTGGATAGAAAAACACACTAAAAAAACATGTAAATATGAGACGCAGAGTGCTTCGTGTATTGTTACAAAACCCAGATACTCAAGTGCTCAATATTAATTTACAAATGCTTATTTAATAAAGAATTATATTGTCCAGAATTACACCGTGAATTAGTCTACGGAAATACTCTTAACATTTCAACAAAAGAAATTTGGAAAACTGAACTGAAATTCTCTGAAGCTCTTGAAACAGAAAACTTTGTCAACATTATCGTATGACTAATATGATATTATTGTAGTAATCCAAGTTTCTTGTACGTAATATTTGATCGTCATGGATTTAGACGATACTTTAGTATATTATTAATCTGATTCAAAGTTCAATATAATCATCACTTTGTTCCGAGTTTCAGACTGGATTTCAGCCACTTTATGAACATGTAAAGATAACGGACCAAGCAGAAATTAATAATTTTTATATTGTTTTCAGTTTAATAAACGATTATCAATTATACTATGTATATAAGATTGTAAGTAGGTACATCGATATCTATGTGAGTGAAGTTGAAAATAAAAGCCTTTTCTCATCATATTTTATAGCACTTTAAGCTACTGTAAATCCTACCTTATAATTTCGTACAATTATTTTACTATAAGTTTTATAAATATGATAAAATTTCAATTGAAATTTCTCTTCAATAATTATTTGATTTTGAAAAACGTTTTGAAGAATAACTCGATTTTAATTATTCCATAGATTTTAAGCTTAAAACACAATTGTTAGCCCTGAAATATTTTTGTTGATTGAGATCATTCGTTAATTTTTTATTTTGCTTTCGTTGGGTCATTAATGGAAGAATTTATTATAGAATATTTTTTTTGGTTGATATAGCTGTGTAAAATTCCATTACTTACGTAATTTAGAAACAATAGGCTTTAACTTTTTTATTTGAGAATTTTGATCAGTTGTATTTGGTTGGACCATTCGAATGACCTGTCATTTCAGACAACTTGTATTATCTAGCTTATCACAGTAATGATTCTATTTTTGTGGGTTTCACTGACTATTCAAATGAATGGTTAATAACCTTATATCAATGAGTAAAAAGATATTCTACCTATGTAGGAATAATAACTCTATTTATTTCACTTGCAGAACTGTATTTCTTATGGAGATTAAAATGTGGTTGAACTGAATCCTTAAAAGTAATTATTATCATGATAGAAGTTAAGATTTAAATTTGTTAACTAAAATTTTCACTCAATACCTAATCTGATAAATTCTTAATTTAAAATGTAAAGTATTTTTCCATTATCACCAAATCAATTCATTGATTTTCATGAATGTGATATATTCATTCATAATTCATTACAGATTTATCTCTTTTACTTCCTCGTTCAATGAATAGACATTGAAGATTAAACGGAATTATTAGACAAATCAATAAAACAACAGTTTTATAAATAATGTTTATATTAGGGGAAGTAATGTAAACCTAACATTTATAAATTTTCGAGGTTTGTTCTAACTATTCAAGATGTGAATGGTTGGTAAACCTTAGAAAAGTCATTAAATACTCTTTTTAAAAAACTAATAATAGGGTTCTAGTTACACTAATCTTCATAATTGTTTGATCTAATTATTTTATTGAACTATTTGTCTCATCCATAATAAAATATGAACATATTTTGGAATTAAGTGAATGTACCTCTAGTTTTCGAAAATATACTAGTTATCCCTCAAATTAAATATATATACTAATTGAATACTCTTGAATGTAAATTTTTAAGCAAGAAGGAGACAGTTATGATATTATTGACAATTCAAGAATATGAGAAAATAAAAATCTCAAACAAATTCATTTTTGAGGTGAATTTCATTGATTTGGAATTCGTTAATAAATCTGCTCAGTTATTTTTGATCTGGTATCTCGTACACTAATATCACTAAATTAACATGTAAACATAGAAAGTTTTTGAAGCTTGGGTGAAACCACGCATACAAACAAAATAAATAGTTATTAACTCAATAAAAATTACAGAAATATGATAACTGCGCATACTCAATTATGTTTTTTATATGAATAAATATAACATTGTATTCTATAAATTGCGAGTCATTTCTATAGAATAGAAATAATTGAAATCAAATATGACTATGTGAGGTTGTATATGAAATGCAGTATCATTTATGCGATCAAAGGTAATACTTAGCCGCTCGTTAGCACAGTGGTATGGGCGTTTGCCTCATGTTAGTTAGGTCGTACGTTCGGGTCCCGCACTGACTCAGTGGGATTTATGCCCTGTGTGAACGAGTGGTTACTGGACAAGTGGACATGTTTGAGTCACCTGGCTGGGATTAGGTTAAGGCCAGGATTTAGTACATATAGGCCCACTTGTAGGTTTGAGTGCTGTCTCTTAATAGCGTCCCATTAACTTTAAAAAGGTAATATTTGATTTTGCCTATTGCCAATTTTATACACGAAATAAAACTATTATGGTGGTCTAATTTTGATTTTCATATGCTAACTGAACTAGATTTACTTTCTTCTATACTTAAAAAAAATCTAAGAAATTGAAACCATAACTAATTATGCTCTCTATTTTAGAATCTGAAATCCATTGCGTAGTGACGACATAGGCCTTAAAAGAATAGGCCTCTGACGTCACTTCAAATACTACAGAGGAAATATAATATTATTTTTCAGTATGGCTGTGACTATGTGCTTCTAAAATCATAGATCCCGAAAATATTTTTAACGTACGTAAAGAATTTAACAGTATATTGAATGGTTCTAAACCAGCGGTACTATAAAGTATTCGATACCATTTCGTTTCGTCTATGATATTCCTGGGATCTATGATTTTAAAAGCATATTGTCCCAGCCCTATTTATCAGTTATCATTTAGCTGATGTAGATAAATTATTTGAAATGGAATTTTATCATCCATGAGATCATCAAAAAGTTACTTATCAGATACGAAGCTCCAATCTTCCCATTGGCTTTAGGGACATATAATCTGAAAGAAAATCAGAGACGAGTCTATCAAAGCATGTTTATTACTGTAAGCCTATAAATGAATTAGGCTGAAATATCAATCACAAAGAAATGTTACTTCTTTATAAATAATATTACCCTTTTCTTCCATGCAATTCAAATATAATAGATAAATTAATATAATCTTTAAAGTACATTAGAATGATAAAATTCAGTTATTTTAGAGGTTATCCAATATTTTTTACCGTTTTGCTTCCAGATACTTCAATGAAAACAAATATTTTATACCTTTTATTGAAATACCTTTAAATCAATCTTTTCAACATGTGATATTATGATTTTATTGTTTTTGCTAATATATTTTTTTTCAGTCTAATATCTCTCTCTTCAAAATATTATTATAAATAGCGTAGTTCATTACTATCTGAAATATGGTTATTAAATATAATTCCCTTTTCGGTTCCGTGCAATTGAAAATCCCGTAGTTCAGTATTTTGGAACATCTAATGTTAAGTTTTCATTATTTTCCCTAAATAATTACATATAGTTTTGTAGGTTGGTCTAGTAACGCAAATTAAATTTTATTGTCTAATCATTGGATGAGACAAAATAACAAATAAAAATGAAATGGATTTATCAATAAGTAATTTTTGTGATAATGAGATATTTACGATAGTATTTATATTATGCATTCATTTTAATGCATTGTTTACAGACCAAAAAGTACATACAAAATTTGTAAAAAAAATGTTTCTATAATGATATCGGTATCAAATCTAATAATAAAATTCAAACAACAGGAGTGTTATGTTCACGGATAGTGACCATTATTAATTGTTCAGAATGGTACCGTGAACGATAATGGCTCTGTTGGAATTCACTTGGAAATATTAAGTAGTAAATTTATGAATAAATCTGAAATATGTCTTCTCTCATGATAATAATTACTTTGTTTTACTTTGAAGGTTTCAGTTTAACCACGACTTTTAATCACCATAAGAAATACTGTTCTGCAAGTAAAATAAATAGAGTTTTAATTTATACATAGGTAGAATATCTTTTTACTCATTGATATAAGGTTAATTAACCATTCATTGAAATAGTTAGTGAAACCCACAAAAATAGAATCAATACGCTGACAAACTTGAACAAACTAGTTGTATAAAATGACCAGTCATTCAAATTGTGCAACCAAATACAACTGATGAAAATTCTCAAATAAAAGAGTTAAAGCCAATTATCTCTAAATTACGGGAGTGATGATATTTTTTATAGATATGTCATACAGAAAAAAACATTCTATAATAAATTATTCTTTCAAAAGCTAGCAAAAACAAAATTAAAAAGAAATAAAGAATAATCTTAACCAATGAAAATAAATCAGGGCTAACAATTGTATTTCCGAACAAAAAATCGCTGGAATGATGAAAATCGAGTTATTCTTGAAAGCGCTCTGAATGATTTCGAATGAATAAAATAACATAAATCAAAGAAACAGTAATAGTTTAAATCTCTGAGGTTTAGTCAAGTATGTACAACATGATTTTTTAAAAATTTTATTACCTAATTATTGGTCGAGAAACAATGGAGAAATGTAATTGCCTCAACAAGAATATTCAACATCGTTAAATTGTGAGAAAACCTAACCAATATGTGAAAAATTAAAATAAGATTTTTAGGAAAAACTTTAGGGTGACAAAATTGGATAGAAAAACACACTAAAAAAACATGTAAATATGAGACGCAGAGTGCTTCGTGTATTGTTACAAAACCCAGATACTCAAGTGCTCAATATTAATTTACAAATGCTTATTTAATAAAGAATTATATTGTCCAGAATTACACCGTGAATTAGTCTACGGAAATACTCTTAACATTTCAACAAAAGAAATTTGGAAAACTTAACTGAAATTCTCTGAAGCTCTTGAAACAGAAAACTTTGTCAACATTATCGTATGACTAATATGATATTATTGTAGTAATCCAAGTTTCTTGTACGTAATATTTGATCGTCATGGATTTAGACGATACTTTAGTATATTATTAATCTGATTCAAAGTTCAATATAATCATCACTTTGTTCCGAGTTTCAGACTGGATTTCAGCCACTTTATGAACATGTAAAGATAACGGACCAAGCAGAAATTAATAATTTTTATATTGTTTTCAGTTTAATAAACGATTATCAATTATACTATGTATATAAGATTGTAAGTAGGTACATCGATATCTATGTGAGTGAAGTTGAAAATAAAAGCCTTTTCTCATCATATTTTATAGCACTTTAAGCTACTGTAAATCCTACCTTATAATTTCGTACAATTATTTTACTATAAGTTTTATAAATATGATAAAATTTCAATTGAAATTTCTCTTCAATAATTATTTGATTTTGAAAAACGTTTTGAAGAATAACTCGATTTTAATTATTCCATAGATTTTAAGCTTAAAACACAATTGTTAGCCCTGAAATATTTTTGTTGATTGAGATCATTCGTTAATTTTTTATTTTGCTTTCGTTGGGTCATTAATGGAAGAATTTATTATAGAATATTTTTTTTGGTTGATATAGCTGTGTAAAATTCCATTACTTACGTAATTTAGAAACAATAGGCTTTAACTTTTTTATTTGAGAATTTTGATCAGTTGTATTTGGTTGGACCATTCGAATGACCTGTCATTTCAGACAACTTGTATTATCTAGCTTATCACAGTAATGATTCTATTTTTGTGGGTTTCACTGACTATTCAAATGAATGGTTAATAACCTTATATCAATGAGTAAAAAGATATTCTACCTATGTAGGAATAATAACTCTATTTATTTCACTTGCAGAACTGTATTTCTTATGGAGATTAAAATGTGGTTGAACTGAATCCTTAAAAGTAATTATTATCATGATAGAAGTTAAGATTTAAATTTGTTAACTAAAATTTTCACTCAATACCTAATCTGATAAATTCTTAATTTAAAATGTAAAGTATTTTTCCATTATCACCAAATCAATTCATTGATTTTCATGAATGTGATATATTCATTCATAATTCATTACAGATTTATCTCTTTTACTTCCTCGTTCAATGAATAGACATTGAAGATTAAACGGAATTATTAGACAAATCAATAAAACAACAGTTTTATAAATAATGTTTATATTAGGGGAAGTAATGTAAACCTAACATTTATAAATTTTCGAGGTTTGTTCTAACTATTCAAGATGTGAATGGTTGGTAAACCTTAGAAAAGTCATTAAATACTCTTTTTAAAAAACTAATAATAGGGTTCTAGTTACACTAATCTTCATAATTGTTTGATCTAATTATTTTATTGAACTATTTGTCTCATCCATAATAAAATATGAACATATTTTGGAATTAAGTGAATGTACCTCTAGTTTTCGAAAATATACTAGTTATCCCTCAAATTAAATATATATACTAATTGAATACTCTTGAATGTAAATTTTTAAGCAAGAAGGAGACAGTTATGATATTATTGACAATTCAAGAATATGAGAAAATAAAAATCTCAAACAAATTCATTTTTGAGGTGAATTTCATTGATTTGGAATTCGTTAATAAATCTGCTCAGTTATTTTTGATCTGGTATCTCGTACACTAATATCACTAAATTAACATGTAAACATAGAAAGTTTTTGAAGCTTGGGTGAAACCACGCATACAAACAAAATAAATAGTTATTAACTCAATAAAAATTACAGAAATATGATAACTGCGCATACTCAATTATGTTTTTTATATGAATAAATATAACATTGTATTCTATAAATTGCGAGTCATTTCTATAGAATAGAAATAATTGAAATCAAATATGACTATGTGAGGTTGTATATGAAATGCAGTATCATTTATGCGATCAAAGGTAATACTTAGCCGCTCGTTAGCACAGTGGTATGGGCGTTTGCCTCATGTTAGTTAGGTCGTACGTTCGGGTCCCGCACTGACTCAGTGGGATTTATGCCCTGTGTGAACGAGTGGTTACTGGACAAGTGGACATGTTTGAGTCACCTGGCTGGGATTAGGTTAAGGCCAGGATTTAGTACATATAGGCCCACTTGTAGGTTTGAGTGCTGTCTCTTAATAGCGTCCCATTAACTTTAAAAAGGTAATATTTGATTTTGCCTATTGCCAATTTTATACACGAAATAAAACTATTATGGTGGTCTAATTTTGATTTTCATATGCTAACTGAACTAGATTTACTTTCTTCTATACTTAAAAAAAATCTAAGAAATTGAAACCATAACTAATTATGCTCTCTATTTTAGAATCTGAAATCCATTGCGTAGTGACGACATAGGCCTTAAAAGAATAGGCCTCTGACGTCACTTCAAATACTACAGAGGAAATATAATATTATTTTTCAGTATGGCTGTGACTATGTGCTTCTAAAATCATAGATCCCGAAAATATTTTTAACGTACGTAAAGAATTTAACAGTATATTGAATGGTTCTAAACCAGCGGTACTATAAAGTATTCGATACCATTTCGTTTCGTCTATGATATTCCTGGGATCTATGATTTTAAAAGCATATTGTCCCAGCCCTATTTATCAGTTATCATTTAGCTGATGTAGATAAATTATTTGAAATGGAATTTTATCATCCATGAGATCATCAAAAAGTTACTTATCAGATACGAAGCTCCAATCTTCCCATTGGCTTTAGGGACATATAATCTGAAAGAAAATCAGAGACGAGTCTATCAAAGCATGTTTATTACTGTAAGCCTATAAATGAATTAGGCTGAAATATCAATCACAAAGAAATGTTACTTCTTTATAAATAATATTACCCTTTTCTTCCATGCAATTCAAATATAATAGATAAATTAATATAATCTTTAAAGTACATTAGAATGATAAAATTCAGTTATTTTAGAGGTTATCCAATATTTTTTACCGTTTTGCTTCCAGATACTTCAATGAAAACAAATATTTTATACCTTTTATTGAAATACCTTTAAATCAATCTTTTCAACATGTGATATTATGATTTTATTGTTTTTGCTAATATATTTTTTTTCAGTCTAATATCTCTCTCTTCAAAATATTATTATAAATAGCGTAGTTCATTACTATCTGAAATATGGTTATTAAATATAATTCCCTTTTCGGTTCCGTGCAATTGAAAATCCCGTAGTTCAGTATTTTGGAACATCTAATGTTAAGTTTTCATTATTTTCCCTAAATAATTACATATAGTTTTGTAGGTTGGTCTAGTAACGCAAATTAAATTTTATTGTCTAATCATTGGATGAGACAAAATAACAAATAAAAATGAAATGGATTTATCAATAAGTAATTTTTGTGATAATGAGATATTTACGATAGTATTTATATTATGCATTCATTTTAATGCATTGTTTACAGACCAAAAAGTACATACAAAATTTGTAAAAAAAATGTTTCTATAATGATATCGGTATCAAATCTAATAATAAAATTCAAACAACAGGAGTGTTATGTTCACGGATAGTGACCATTATTAATTGTTCAGAATGGTACCGTGAACGATAATGGCTCTGTTGGAATTCACTTGGAAATATTAAGTAGTAAATTTATGAATAAATCTGAAATATGTCTTCTCTCATGATAATAATTACTTTGTTTTACTTTGAAGGTTTCAGTTTAACCACGACTTTTAATCACCATAAGAAATACTGTTCTGCAAGTAAAATAAATAGAGTTTTAATTTATACATAGGTAGAATATCTTTTTACTCATTGATATAAGGTTAATTAACCATTCATTGAAATAGTTAGTGAAACCTACAAAAATAGAATCAATACGCTGACAAACTTGAACAAACTAGTTGTATAAAATGACCAGTCATTCAAATTGTGCAACCAAATACAACTGATGAAAATTCTCAAATAAAAGAGTTAAAGCCAATTATCTCTAAATTACGGGAGTGATGATATTTTTTATAGATATGTCATACAGAAAAAAACATTCTATAATAAATTATTCTTTCAAAAGCTAGCAAAAACAAAATTAAAAAGAAATAAAGAATAATCTTAACCAATGAAAATAAATCAGGGCTAACAATTGTATTTCCGAACAAAAAATCGCTGGAATGATGAAAATCGAGTTATTCTTGAAAGCGCTCTGAATGATTTCGAATGAATAAAATAACATAAATCAAAGAAACAGTAATAGTTTAAATCTCTGAGGTTTAGTCAAGTATGTACAACATGATTTTTTAAAAATTTTATTACCTAATTATTGGTCGAGAAACAATGGAGAAATGTAATTGCCTCAACAAGAATATTCAACATCGTTAAATTGTGAGAAAACTTAACCAATATGTGAAAAATTAGAATAAGATTTTTAGGAAAAACTTTTGGGTGACAAAATTGGATAGAAAAACACACTAAAAAAAATTTAAATATGAGACGCAGAGTGCTTCGTGTATTGTCACAAAACCCAGATACTCAAGTGCTCAATATTAATTTTCAAATGCTTATTTAATAAAGAATTATATTGTCCAGAATTACACCGTGAATTAGTCAACGGAAATACTCTTAACATTTCAACAAAAGAAATTTGGAAAACTGAACTGAAATTCTCTGAAGCTCTTGAAACAGAAAACTTTGTCAACATTATCGTATGACTAATATGATATTATTGTAGTAATCCAAGTTTCTTGTACGTAATATTTGATTGTCATGGATTTAGACGATATTTTAGTATATTATAAATCTGATTCAAAGTTCAATATAATCATCACTTTGTTCCGAGTTTCAGACTGGATTTCAGCCACTTTATGAACATGTAAAGATAACGGACCAAAAAGAAATTAATAATTTTTATATTGTTTTCAGTTTAATAAACGATTATCAATTATACTATGTATATAAGATTGTAAGTAGGTACATCGATATCTATGTGAGAGAAGTTGAAAATAAAAGCCTTTTCTCATCATATTTTATAGCACTTTAAGCTACTGTAATTCCTACCTTATAATTTCGTACAATTATTTAACTATAAGTTTTATAAATATGATAAAATTTTAATTGAAATTTCTCTTTAATAATTATTTGATTTTGAAAAACGTTTTGAAGAATAACTCGATTTTAATTATTCCATAGATTTTAAGCTTAAGACACAATTGTTAGCCCTGAAATATTTTTGTTGATTGAGATCATTCGTTAATTTTTTATTTTGTTTTTGTTGAGTCATTAATGGAAGAATTTATTATAGAATATTTTTTTTAGTTGATATAGCTGTGTAAAATTCCATTACTTACGTAATTTAGAAACAATTGGCTTTAACTTCTTTATTTGAGAATTTTGATCAGTTGTATTTGATTGGACCATTAGAATGACCTGTCATTGTAGACAACTTGTATTATCTAGCTTATCAGAGTAATGATTCTATTTTTGTGGGTTTCACTGACTATTCAAATGAATGGTTAATAACCTTATATCAATGAGTAAAAAGATATTCTACCTATGTAGGAATAATAACTCTATTTATTTTACTTGCAGAACTGTATTTCTTATGGAGATTAAAATGTGGTTGAACTGAATCCTTAAAAGTAATTATTATCATGATAGAAGTTAAGATTCAAATTTTTGTTAACTAAAATTTTCACTCAATACCTAATCTGATAAATTCTTAATTTAAAATGTAAAGTATTTTTCCATTATCACCAAATCAATTCATTGATTTTCATGAATGTGATATATTCATTCATAATTCATTGCAGATTTATCTCTTTTACTTCCTCGTTCAATGAATAGACATTGAAGATTAAACGGAATTATTAGACAAATCAATAAAACAACAGTTTTATAAATAATGTTTATATTAGGGGAAGTAATGTAAACCTAACATATATAAATTTTCGAGGTTTGTTCTAACTATTCAAGATGTGAATGGTTGGTAAACCTTAGAAAAGTCATTAAATACTCTTTTTAAAAAACCTATAATAGGGTTCTAGTTACACTAATTTTCTTAATTGTTTGATCTAATTATTTCAATTGAACTATTTGTCTCATTCATAATAAAACATAAACATATTTTAAATTGAGTGAATGTACCTCTGGTTTTCGAAAATATACTTGTTATCCATCAAATTAAATATGTATACTAATTAAATACTCTTGAATTTAAATTTTTAAGCAAGAAGGAGACAGTCATGATATTATTGACAATTCAAGAATATGAGGGAATAAAAATCTCAAACAAATTCATTTTTGAGGTGAATTTCATTGATTTGGAATTCGTTAATAAATCTGCTCAGTTATTTTTGATCTGGTATCTCGTACACTAATATCACTAAATTAACATGTAAACATAGGAAGTTTTTGAAGCTTGGGTGAAACCACGCATACAAACAAAATAAATAGTTATGAACTCAATAAAAATTACAGAAATATGATAACTGCGCATACTCAATTATGTTTTTTATATGAATAAATATAACATTATATTCTATAAATTGCGAGTCATTTCTATAGAATAGAAATAATTGAAATTAAATATGACTGTGTGAGGTTGTATATGAAATGCAGTATCATTTATGCGATCAAAGGTAATACTTAGCCGCTCGTTAGCACAGTGGTATGGGCGTTTGCCTCATGTTAGTTAGGTCGTACGTTCGGGTCCCGCACTGACTCAGTGGGATTTATGTCCTGTGTGAACGAGTGGTTACTGGACAAGTGGACATGTTTGAGTCACCTGGCTGGGATTAGCTTAAGGCCAGGATTTAGTACATATAGGCCCACTTGTAGGTTTGAGTGCTGTCTCTTAATAGCGTCCCATTAACTTTAAAAAGGTAATATTTGATTTTGCCTATTGCCAATTTTATACACGAAATAAAACTATCATGGTGGTCTAATTTTGATTTTCATATGCTAACTGAACTAGATTTACTTTCTTCTATACTTAAAAAAATTCTAATAAATTGAAACCATAACTAATTATGCTCTCTATTTTAGAATCTGAAATCCATTGCGTAGTGACGACATAGGCCTTAAAAGAATAGGCCTCTGACGTCACTTCAAATACTACAGAGGAAATATAATATTATTTTTCAGTATGGCTGTGACAATGTGCTTCTAAAATCATAGATCCCGAAAATATTTTAAACGTACGAAAAGAATTAAACAGTATATTGAATGGTTCTAAACCAGCGGTACTATAAAGTATTCGATACCATTTCGTTTCGTCTATGATATTCCTGGGATCTATGATTTTAAAAGCATATTGTCCCAGCCCTATTTATCAGTTATCATTTAGCTGATGTAGATAAATTATTTGAAATGGAATTTTATCATCCATGAGATCATCAAAAAGTTACTTATCAGATACGAAGCTCCAATCTTCCCATTGGCTTTAGGGACATATAATCTGAAAGAAAATCAGAGACGAGTCTACCAAAGCATGTTTATTACTGTAAGCCTATAAATGAATTAGGCTGAAATATCAATCACAAAGAAATGTTACTTCTTTATAAATAATATTACCCTTTTCTTCCATGCAATTCAAATATAATAGATAAATTAATATAACCTTTAAAGTACAATAGAATGATAAAATTCAGTTATTTTAGAGGTTATCCAATATTTTTTACCGTTTTGCTTCCAGATACTTCAATGAAAACAAATATTTTATACCTTATATTGAAATACCTTTAAATCAATCTTTTCAACATGTGATATTATGATTTTATTGTTTTTGCTAATATATTTTTTTTCAGTCTATTAT
This sequence comes from Caprella mutica, assembly GCA_947561585.1. Taxonomy (NCBI): domain Eukaryota; kingdom Metazoa; phylum Arthropoda; class Malacostraca; order Amphipoda; family Caprellidae; genus Caprella; species Caprella mutica. The sequence goes on from CANNZV010001000.1 coordinate 129,336, forward strand.
CTCTCTCTTCAAAATATTATTATAAATAGCGTATTATATTACTCTCTGAAATATGGTTATTAAATATAATTCCCTGTTCGGTTCCGTGCAATTGAAAATCCCGTAGTTCAGTATTTTGGAACATCTAATGTTAAGTTTTCATTATTTTCCCTAAAATAATTACATATAGTTTTGTAGGTTGGTCTAGTAACGCAAATTAAATTTTATTGTCTAATCATTGGATGAGACAAAATAACAAATAAAAATGAAATGGATTTATCAATAAGTAATTTTTGTGATAATGAGATATTTACGATAGTATTTATATTATGCATTCATTTTAATGCATTGTTTACAGACCAAAAAGTACACACAAAATTTGTAAAAAAAAAATGTTTCTATAATGATATCGGTATCAAATCTAATAATAAAATTCAAACAACAGGAGTGTTATGTTCACGGATAGTGACCATTATTAATTGTTCAGAATGGTACCGTGAACGATAATGGCTCTGTTGGAATTCACTTGGAAATATTAAGTAGTAAATTTATGAATAAATCTGATATATGTCTTCTCTCATGATAATAATTACTTTGTTTTACTTTGAAGGTTTCAGTTCAACCACGACTTAATCACCATTAGAAATACTGTTCTGCAAGTAAAATAAATAGAGTTATAATTTATACACAGGTAGAATATCTTTTTACTCATTGATATAAGGTTAATTAACCATTCATTGGAATAGTTAGTGAAAGCCACAAAAATAGAATCAATACGCAGATAAACTTAAACAAACTAGTTGTATAAAATGACGAGTCATTCAAATTGTCCAACCAAATACAACTGATGAAAATTCTCAAATAAAATAGTTAGAGCCAATTATCTCTAAATTACGAGAGTGATGATATTTTATATAGATATGTCATAAAGAAAAAATCATTCTTTAATAAATTATTCATTCAAAAGCTAGCAAAAACGAAATTAAAAAGAAATAAAGAATAATCTTAACCAATGAAAATAAATCAGGGCTAACAATTGTATTTCCGAACAAAAAATCGCTGGAATGATGAAAATCGAGTTATTCTTGAAAGCGCTCTGAATGATTTCAAATGAATAAAATAACATAAATCAAAGAAACAGTAATAGTTTAAATCTCTGAGGTTTAGTCATGTATGTACAACATGATTTTTTTTAAATTTCAATACCTAATTATTGGTCGAGAAACAATGGAGAAATGTAATTGCCTCAACAAGAATATTCAACATCGTTAAATTGTGAGAAAACTAAACCAATATGTGAAAAATTAAAATAAGATTTCTAGGAAAAACTTTAGGGTGACAAAATTGGATAGAAAAACACACTAAAAAAACATGTAAATATGAGACGCAGAGTGCTTCGTGTATTATCACAAAACCCAGATACTCAAGTGCTCAATATTAATTTTCAAATGCTTATTTAATGAAGAATTATATTGTCCAGAATTACACCGTGAATTAGTCTACGGAAATACTCTTAACATTTCAACAAAAGAAATTTGGAAAACTGAACTGAAATTCTCTGAAGCTCTTGAAACAGAAAACTTTGTCAACATTATCGTATGACTAATATGATATTATTGTAGTAATCCAAGTTTCTTGTACGTAATATTTGATCGTCATGGATTTAGACGATACTTTAGTATATTATTAATCTGATTCAAAGTTCAATATAATCATCACTTTGTTCCGAGTTTCAGACTGGATTTCAGCCACTTTATGAACATGTAAAGATAACGGACCAAGCAGAAATTAATAATTTTTATATTGTTTTCAGTTTAATAAACGATTATCAATTATACTATGTATATAAGATTGTAAGTAGGTACATCGATATCTATGTGAGTGAAGTTGAAAATAAAAGCCTTTTCTCATCATATTTTATAGCACTTTAAGCTACTGTAATCCCTACCTTATAATTTCGTACAATTATTTAACTATAAGTTTTATAAATATGATAAAATTTTAATTGAAATTTCTCTTCAATAATTATTTGATTTTGAAAAACGTTTTGAAGAATAACTCGATTTTAATTATTCCATAGATTTTAAGCTTAAAACACAATTGTTAGCCCTGAAATATATTTGTTGATTGAGATCATTCGTTTATTATTTTTATTCTGTTTTTGTTGGGTCATTAATGGAAGAATTTATTATAGAATATTTTTTTTGGTTGATATAGCTGTGTAAAATTCCATTACTTACGTAATTTAGAAACAATTGGCTTTAACTTCTTTATTTGAGAATTTTGATCAGTTGTATTTGGTTGGACCATTAGAATGACCTGTCATTGTAGACAACTTGTATTCTCTAGCTTATCAGAGTAATGATTCTATTTTTGTGGGTTTCACTGACTATTCAAATGAATGGTTAATAACCTTATATCAATGAGTAAAAAGATATTCTACCTATGTAGGAATAATAACTCTATTTATTTCACTTGCAGAACTGTATTTCTTATGGAGATTAAAATGTGGTTGAACTGAATCCTTCAAAGTAATTATTATCATGATAGAAGTTAAGATTTAAATTTGTTAACTAAAATTTTCACTCAATACCTAATCTGATAAATTCTCAATTTAAAATGTAAAGTATTTTTACATTATCACCAAATCAATTCATTGATTTTCATGAATGTAATATATTCATTCATAATTCATTACAGATTTATCTCTTTTACTTCCTCGTTCAATGAATAGACATTGAAGATTAAACGGAATTATTAGACAAATCAATAAAACCACAGTTTTATAAATAATGTTTATATTAGGGGAAGTAATGTAAACCTAACATTTATAAATTTTCGAGGTTTGTTCTAACTATTCAAGATGTAAATGTTTGGTAAACCTTAGAAAAGTCATTAAATACTCTTTTTAAAAAACCTATAATAGGGTTCTAGTTACACTAATTTGTTTAATTGTTTGATCTAATTATTTCAATTGAACTATTTGTCTCATCCATAATAAAACATAAACATATTTTAAATTAAGTGAATGTACCTCTTGTTTTCGAAAATATACTTGTTATCCCTCAAATTAAATATATATACTAATTAAATACTCTTGAATGTAAATTTTCAAGCGAGAAGGAGACAGTTATGATTTTATTGACAATTCAAGAATATGAGGAAATAAAAATCTCAAACAAATTCATTTTTGAGGTGAATTTCATTGATTTGGAATTCGTTAATAAATCTGCTCAGTTATTTTTGATCTGATATCTCGTACACTAATATCCCTTAATCAACATGTAAACATAGGAAGTTTTTGAATTTTGGGTGAAACCACGCATACAAACAAAATAAATAGTTATGAACTCATTAAAAATTACAGAAATATGATAACTGCGCATACTCAATTATGTTTTTTATATGAATAAATATAACATTATATTCTATAAATTGCGAGTCATTTCTATAGAATAGAAATAATTGAAATCAAATATGACTATGTGAGGTTGTATATGAAATGCAGTATCATTTATGCGATCAAAGGTAATACTTAGCCGCTCGTTAGCACAGTGGTATGGGCGTTTGCCTCATGTTAGTTAGGTCGTACGTTCGGGTCCCGCACTGACTCAGTGGGATTTATGTCCTGTGTGAACGAGTGGTTACTGGACAAGTGGACATGTTTGAGTCACCTGGCTGGGATTAGGTTAAGGCCAGGATTTAGTACATATAGGCCCACTTGTAGGTTTGAGTGCTGTCTCTTAATAGCGTCCCATTAACTTTAAAAAGGTAATATTTGATTTTGCCTATTGCCAATTTTATACACGAAATAAAACTATCATGGTGGTCTAATTTTGATTTTCATATGCTAACTGAACTAGATTTACTTTCTTCTATACTTAAAAAAATTCTAATAAATTGAAACCATAACTAATTATGCTCTCTATTTTAGAATCTGAAATCCATTGCGTAGTGACGACATAGGCCTTAAAAGAATAGGCCTCTGACGTCACTTCAAATACTACAGAGGAAATATAATATTATTTTTCAGTATGGCTGTGACAATGTGCTTCTAAAATCATAGATCCCGAAAATATTTTAAACGTACGAAAAGAATTAAACAGTATATTGAATGGTTCTAAACCAGCGGTACTATAAAGTATTCGATACCATTTCGTTTCGTCTATGATATTCCTGGGATCTATGATTTTAAAAGCATATTGTCCCAGCCCTATTTATCAGTTATCATTTAGCTGATGTAGATAAATTATTTGAAATGGAATTTTATCATCCATGAGATCATCAAAAAGTTACTTATCAGATACGAAGCTCCAATCTTCCCATTGGCTTTAGGGACATATAATCTGAAAGAAAATCAGAGACGAGTCTACCAAAGCATGTTTATTACTGTAAGCCTATAAATGAATTAGGCTGAAATATCAATCACAAAGAAATGTTACTTCTTTATAAATAATATTACCCTTTTCTTCCATGCAATTCAAATATAATAGATAAATTAATATAACCTTTAAAGTACAATAGAATGATAAAATTCAGTTATTTTAGAGGTTATCCAATATTTTTTACCGTTTTGCTTCCAGATACTTCAATGAAAACAAATATTTTATACCTTATATTGAAATACCTTTAAATCAATCTTTTCAACATGTGATATTATGATTTTATTGTTTTTGCTAATATATTTTTTTTCAGTCTATTATCTCTCTCTTCAAAATATTATTATAAATAGCGTATTATATTACTCTCTGAAATATGGTTATTAAATATAATTCCCTGTTCGGTTCCGTGCAATTGAAAATCCCGTAGTTCAGTATTTTGGAACATCTAATGTTAAGTTTTCATTATTTTCCCTAAAATAATTACATATAGTTTTGTAGGTTGGTCTAGTAACGCAAATTAAATTTTATTGTCTAATCATTGGATGAGACAAAATAACAAATAAAAATGAAATGGATTTATCAATAAGTAATTTTTGTGATAATGAGATATTTACGATAGTATTTATATTATGCATTCATTTTAATGCATTGTTTACAGACCAAAAAGTACACACAAAATTTGTAAAAAAAAAATGTTTCTATAATGATATCGGTATCAAATCTAATAATAAAATTCAAACAACAGGAGTGTTATGTTCACGGATAGTGACCATTATTAATTGTTCAGAATGGTACCGTGAACGATAATGGCTCTGTTGGAATTCACTTGGAAATATTAAGTAGTAAATTTATGAATAAATCTGATATATGTCTTCTCTCATGATAATAATTACTTTGTTTTACTTTGAAGGTTTCAGTTCAACCACGACTTAATCACCATTAGAAATACTGTTCTGCAAGTAAAATAAATAGAGTTATAATTTATACACAGGTAGAATATCTTTTTACTCATTGATATAAGGTTAATTAACCATTCATTGGAATAGTTAGTGAAAGCCACAAAAATAGAATCAATACGCAGATAAACTTAAACAAACTAGTTGTATAAAATGACGAGTCATTCAAATTGTCCAACCAAATACAACTGATGAAAATTCTCAAATAAAATAGTTAGAGCCAATTATCTCTAAATTACGAGAGTGATGATATTTTATATAGATATGTCATAAAGAAAAAATCATTCTTTAATAAATTATTCATTCAAAAGCTAGCAAAAACGAAATTAAAAAGAAATAAAGAATAATCTTAACCAATGAAAATAAATCAGGGCTAACAATTGTATTTCCGAACAAAAAATCGCTGGAATGATGAAAATCGAGTTATTCTTGAAAGCGCTCTGAATGATTTCAAATGAATAAAATAACATAAATCAAAGAAACAGTAATAGTTTAAATCTCTGAGGTTTAGTCATGTATGTACAACATGATTTTTTTTAAATTTCAATACCTAATTATTGGTCGAGAAACAATGGAGAAATGTAATTGCCTCAACAAGAATATTCAACATCGTTAAATTGTGAGAAAACTAAACCAATATGTGAAAAATTAAAATAAGATTTCTAGGAAAAACTTTAGGGTGACAAAATTGGATAGAAAAACACACTAAAAAAACATGTAAATATGAGACGCAGAGTGCTTCGTGTATTATCACAAAACCCAGATACTCAAGTGCTCAATATTAATTTTCAAATGCTTATTTAATGAAGAATTATATTGTCCAGAATTACACCGTGAATTAGTCTACGGAAATACTCTTAACATTTCAACAAAAGAAATTTGGAAAACTGAACTGAAATTCTCTGAAGCTCTTGAAACAGAAAACTTTGTCAACATTATCGTATGACTAATATGATATTATTGTAGTAATCCAAGTTTCTTGTACGTAATATTTGATCGTCATGGATTTAGACGATACTTTAGTATATTATTAATCTGATTCAAAGTTCAATATAATCATCACTTTGTTCCGAGTTTCAGACTGGATTTCAGCCACTTTATGAACATGTAAAGATAACGGACCAAGCAGAAATTAATAATTTTTATATTGTTTTCAGTTTAATAAACGATTATCAATTATACTATGTATATAAGATTGTAAGTAGGTACATCGATATCTATGTGAGTGAAGTTGAAAATAAAAGCCTTTTCTCATCATATTTTATAGCACTTTAAGCTACTGTAATCCCTACCTTATAATTTCGTACAATTATTTAACTATAAGTTTTATAAATATGATAAAATTTTAATTGAAATTTCTCTTCAATAATTATTTGATTTTGAAAAACGTTTTGAAGAATAACTCGATTTTAATTATTCCATAGATTTTAAGCTTAAAACACAATTGTTAGCCCTGAAATATATTTGTTGATTGAGATCATTCGTTTATTATTTTTATTCTGTTTTTGTTGGGTCATTAATGGAAGAATTTATTATAGAATATTTTTTTTGGTTGATATAGCTGTGTAAAATTCCATTACTTACGTAATTTAGAAACAATTGGCTTTAACTTTTTTATTTGAGAATTTTGATCAGTTGTATTTGGTTGGACCATTAGAATGACCTGTCATTGTAGACAACTTGTATTCTCTAGCTTATCAGAGTAATGATTCTATTTTTGTGGGTTTCACTGACTATTCAAATGAATGGTTAATAACCTTATATCAATGAGTAAAAAGATATTCTACCTATGTAGGAATAATAACTCTATTTATTTCACTTGCAGAACTGTATTTCTTATGGAGATTAAAATGTGGTTGAACTGAATCCTTCAAAGTAATTATTATCATGATAGAAGTTAAGATTTAAATTTGTTAACTAAAATTTTCACTCAATACCTAATCTGATAAATTCTCAATTTAAAATGTAAAGTATTTTTACATTATCACCAAATCAATTCATTGATTTTCATGAATGTAATATATTCATTCATAATTCATTACAGATTTATCTCTTTTACTTCCTCGTTCAATGAATAGACATTGAAGATTAAACGGAATTATTAGACAAATCAATAAAACCACAGTTTTATAAATAATGTTTATATTAGGGGAAGTAATGTAAACCTAACATTTATAAATTTTCGAGGTTTGTTCTAACTATTCAAGATGTAAATGTTTGGTAAACCTTAGAAAAGTCATTAAATACTCTTTTTAAAAAACCTATAATAGGGTTCTAGTTACACTAATTTGTTTAATTGTTTGATCTAATTATTTCAATTGAACTATTTGTCTCATCCATAATAAAACATAAACATATTTTAAATTAAGTGAATGTACCTCTTGTTTTCGAAAATATACTTGTTATCCCTCAAATTAAATATATATACTAATTAAATACTCTTGAATGTAAATTTTCAAGCGAGAAGGAGACAGTTATGATTTTATTGACAATTCAAGAATATGAGGAAATAAAAATCTCAAACAAATTCATTTTTGAGGTGAATTTCATTGATTTGGAATTCGTTAATAAATCTGCTCAGTTATTTTTGATCTGATATCTCGTACACTAATATCCCTTAATCAACATGTAAACATAGGAAGTTTTTGAATTTTGGGTGAAACCACGCATACAAACAAAATAAATAGTTATGAACTCATTAAAAATTACAGAAATATGATAACTGCGCATACTCAATTATGTTTTTTATATGAATAAATATAACATTATATTCTATAAATTGCGAGTCATTTCTATAGAATAGAAATAATTGAAATCAAATATGACTATGTGAGGTTGTATATGAAATGCAGTATCATTTATGCGATCAAAGGTAATACTTAGCCGCTCGTTAGCACAGTGGTATGGGCGTTTGCCTCATGTTAGTTAGGTCGTACGTTCGGGTCCCGCACTGACTCAGTGGGATTTATGTCCTGTGTGAACGAGTGGTTACTGGACAAGTGGACATGTTTGAGTCACCTGGCTGGGATTAGGTTAAGGCCAGGATTTAGTACATATAGGCCTACTTGTAGGTTTGAGTGCTGTCTGTTAATAGCGTCCCATTAACTTTAAAAAGGTAATATTTGATTTTGCCTATTGCCAATTTTATACACGAAATAAAACTATCATGGTGGTCTAATTTTGATTTTCATATGCTAACTGAACTAGATTTACTTTCTTCTATACTTAAAAAAAATTCTAATAAATTGAAACCATAACTAATTATGCTCTCTATTTTAGAATCTGAAATCCATTGCGTAGTGACGACAAAGACCTTAAAAGAATAGGCTCTGACGTCACTTCAAATACTACAGAGGAAATATAATATTATTTTTCAGTATGGCTGTGACAATGTGCTTCTAAAATCGTAGATCCCGAAAATATTTTTAACGTACGAAAAGAATTAAACAGTATATTGAATGGTTCTAAACCAGCGGTACTATAAAGTATTCGATACCATTTCGTTTCGTCTATGATATTCCTGGGATCTATGATTTTAAAAGCATATTGTCCCAGCCCTATTTATCAGTTATCATTTAGCTGATGTAGATAAATTATTTGAAATGGAATTTTATCATCCATGAGATCATCAAAAAGTTACTTATCAGATACGAAGCTCCAATCTTCCCATTGGCTTTAGGGACATATAATCTGAAAGAAAATCAGAGACGAGTCTATCAAAGCATGTTTATTACTGTAAGCCTATAAATGAATTAGGCTGAAATATCAATCACAAAGAAATGTTACTTCTTTATAAATAATATTACCCTTTTCTTCCATGCAATTCAAATATAATAGATAAATTAATATAATCTTTAAAGTACATTAGAATGATAAAATTCAGTTATTTTAGAGGTTATCCAATATTTTTTACCGTTTTGCTTCCAGATACTTCAATGAAAACAAATATTTTATACCTTATATTGAAATACCTTTAAATCAATCTTTTCAACATGTGATATTATGATTTTATTGTTTTTGCTAATATATTTTTTTTTCAGTCTATTATCTCTCTCTTCAAAATATTATTATAAATAGCGTATTATATTACTCTCTGAAATATGGTTATTAAATATAATTCTCTGTTCGGTTCCGTGCAATTGAAAATCCCGTAGTTCAGTATTTTGGAACATCTAATGTTAAGTTTTCATTATTTTCCCTAAAATAATTACATATAGTTTTGTAGGTTGGTCTAGTAACGGAAATTAAATTTTATTGTCTAATCATTGGATGATACAAAATAACAAATAAAAATGAAATGGATTTATCAATAAGTAATTTTTGTGATAATGAGATATTTACGATAGTATTTATATTATGCATTCATTTTAATGCATTGTTTACAGACCAAAGAGTACATACAAAATTTGTAAAAAAAAATGTTTCTATAATGAAATCGGTATCAAATCTAATAATAAAATTCAAACAACAGGAGTGTTATGTTCACGGATAGTGACCATTATTAATTGTTCAGAATGGTACCGTGAACGATAATGGCTCAGTTGGAATTCACTTGGAAATATTAAGTAGTAAATTTATGAATAAATCTGAAATATGTCTTCTCTCATGATAATAATTACTTTGTTTTACTTTTAAGGTTTCAGTTTAACCACGACTTTTAATCACCATAAGAAATACTTTTCTGCAAGTAAAATAAATAGAGTTATAATTTATACATAGGTAGTATATTTTTTTACTCATTGATATAAGGTTAATTAACCATTCATTGAAATAGTTAGTGAAACCCACAAAAATAGAATCAATACGCAGATAAACTTGAACAAACTAGTATAAAATGAAGAGTCATTCAAACTCTCCAACCAAATACAACTGATGAAAATTCTCAAATAAAATAGTTAAAGCCAATTATCTCTAAAGTACGAGAGTGATGATATTTTTTATAGATATGTCATAAAGAAAAAATCATTCTTTAATAAATTATTCATTCAAAAGCTAGCAAAAACTAAATTAAAAAGAAATAAAGAATAATCTTAACCAATGAAAATATATCAGGGCTAACAATTGTATTTCCGAACAAAATATCGCGGGAATGATGAAAATCGAGTTATTCTTGAAAGCGCTCTGAATGATTTCAAATGAATAAAATAACATAAATCAAAGAAACAGTAATAGTTTAAATCTCTGAGGTTTAGTCATGTATGTACAACATGATTTTTTAAAATTTTAATACCTAATTATTGGTCGAGAAACAATGGAGAAATGTAATTGCCTCAACAAGAATATTCAACATCGTTAAATTGTGAGAAAACCTAACCAATATGTGAAAAATTAAAATAAGATTTTTAGGAAAAACTTTAGGGTGACAAAATTGGATAGAAAAACACACTAAAAAAACATGTAAATATGAGACGCAGAGTGCTTCGTGTATTGTCACAAAATCCAGATACTCAAGTGCTCAATATTAATTTTCAAATGCTTATTTAATGAAGAATTATATTGTCCAGAATTACACCGTGAATTAGTCTACGGAAATACTCTTAACATTTCAACAAAAGAAATTTGGAAAACTGAACTGAAATTCTCTCAAGCTCTTGAAACAGAAAACTTTGTCAACATTATCGTATGACTAATATGATATTATTTTAGTAATCCAAGTTTCTTGTACGTAATATTTGATCGTCATGGATTTAGACGATACTTTAGTATATTATTAATCTGATTCAAAGTTCAATATAATCATCACTTTGTTCCGAGTTTCAGACTGGATTTCAGCCACTTTATGAACATGTAAAGATAACGGACCAAGCAGAAATTAATAATTTTTATATTGTTTCCAGTTTAATAAACGATTATCAATTATACTATGTATATAAGATTGTAAGTAGGTACATCGATATCTATGTGAGTGAAGTTGAAAATAAAAGCCTTTTCTCATCATATTTTATAGCACTTTAAGCTACTGTAAATCCTACCTTATAATTTCGTACAATTATTTTACTATAAGTTTTATAAATATGATAAAATTTTAATTGAAATTTCTCTTCAATAATTATTTGATTTTGAAAAACGTTTTGAAGAATAACTCGATTTTAATTATTCCATAGATTTTAAGCTTAAAACACAATTGTTAGCCCTGAAATATTTTTGTTGATTGAGATCATTCGTTAATTTTTTATTTTGCTTTCGTTGGGTCATTAAAGGAAGAATTTATTATAGAATATTTTTTTTGGTTGATATAGCTGTGTAAAATTCCATTACTTACGTAATTTAGAAACAATAGGCTTTAACTTTTTTATTTGAGAATTTTGATCAGTTGTATTTGGTTGGACCATTCGAATGACCTGTCATTTCAGACAACTTGTATTATCTAGCTTATCACAGTAATGATTCTATTTTTGTGGGTTTCACTGACTATTCAAATGAATGGTTAATAACCTTATATCAATGAGTAAAAAGATATTCTACCTATGTAGGAATAATAACTCTATTTATTTCACTTGCAGAACTGTATTTCTTATGGAGATTAAAATGTGGTTGAACTGAATCCTTAAAAGTAATTATTATCATGATAGAAGTTAAGATTTAAATTTGTTAACTAAAATTTTCACTCAATACCTAATCTGATAAATTCTTAATTTAAAATGTAAAGTATTTTTCCATTATCACCAAATCAATTCATTGATTTTCATGAATGTGATATATTCATTCATAATTCATTACAGATTTATCTCTTTTACTTCCTCGTTCAATGAATAGACATTGAAGATTAAACGGAATTATTAGACAAATCAATAAAACAACAGTTTTATAAATAATGTTTATATTAGGGGAAGTAATGTAAACCTAACATTTATAAATTTTCGAGGTTTGTTCTAACTATTCAAGATGTGAATGGTTGGTAAACCTTAGAAAAGTCATTAAATACTCTTTTTAAAAAACTAATAATAGGGTTCTAGTTACACTAATCTTCATAATTGTTTGATCTAATTATTTTTATTGAACTATTTGTATCATCCATAATAAAATATGAACATATTTTGAAATTAAGTGAATGTACCTCTAGTTTTCGAAAATATACTAGTTATCCCTCAAATTAAATATATATACTAATTGAATACTCTTGAATGTAAATTTTTAAGCAAGAAGGAGACATTTATGATATTATTGACAATTCAAGAATATGAGAAAATAAAAATCTCAAACAAATTCATTTTTGAGGTGAATTTCATTGATTTGGAATTCGTTAATAAATCTGCTCAGTTATTTTTGATCTCGTATCTCGTACACTAATATCACTAAATTAACATGTAAACATAGAAAGTTTTTGAAGCTTGGGTGAAACCACGCATACAAACAAAATAAATAGTTATTAACTCAATAAAAATTACAGAAATATGATAACTGCGCATACTCAATTATGTTTTTTATATGAATAAATATAACATTATATTCTATAAATTGCGAGTCATTTCTATAGAATAGAAATAATTGAAATTAAATATGACTATGTGAGGTTGTATATGAAATGCAGTATCATTTATGCGATCAAAGGTAATAATTAGCCGCTCGTTAGCACAGTGGTATGGGCGTTTGCCTCATGTTAGTTAGGTCGTACGTTCGGGTCCCGCACTGACTCAGTGGGATTTATGTCCTGTGTGAACGAGTGGTTACTGGACAAGTGGACATGTTTGAGTCACCTGGCTGGGATTAGGTTAAGGCCAGGATTTAGTACATATAGGCCCACTTGTAGGTTTGAGTGCTGTCTCTTAATAGCGTCCCATTAACTTTAAAAAGGTAATATTTGATTTTGCCTATTGCCAATTTTATACACGAAATAAAACTATCATGGTGGTTTAATTTTGATTTTCATATGCTAACTGAACTAGATTTACTTTCTTCTATACTTAAAAAAATTCTAATAAATTGAAACCATAACTAATTATGCTCTCTATTTTAGAATCTGAAATCCATTGCGTAGTGACGACACAGGCCTTAAAAGAATAGGCCTCTGACGTCACTTCAAATACTACAGAGGAAATATAATATTATTTTTCAGTATGGCTGTGACAATGTGCTTCTAAAATCATAGATCCCGAAAATATTTTCAACGTACGAAAAGAATTAAACAGTATATTGAATGGTTCTAAACCAGCGGTACTATAAAGTATTCGATACCATTTCGTTTCGTCTATGATATTCCTGGGATCTATGATTTTAAAAGCATATTGTGCCAGCCCTATTTATCAGTTATCATTTAGCTGATGTAGATAAATTATTTGAAATGGAATTTTATCATCCATGAGATCATCAAAAAGTTACTTATCAGATACGAAGCTCCAATCTTCCCATTGGCTTTAGGGACATATAATCTGAAAGAAAATCAGAGACGAGTCTATCAAAGCATGTTTATTACTGTAAGCCTATAAATGAATTAGGCTGAAATATCAATCACAAAGAAATGTTACTTCTTTATAAATAATATTACCCTTTTCTTCCATGCAATTTAAATATAATAGATAAATTAATATAATCTTTAAAGTACATTAGAATGATAAAATTCAGTTATTTTAGAGGTTATTCAATATTTTTTACCGTTTTGCTTCCAGATACTTCAATGAAAACAAATATTTTATACCTTATATTGAAATACCTTTAAATCAATCTTTTCAACATGTGATATTATGATTTTATTGTTTTTGCTAATATATTTTTTTTCAGTCTATTAATTCTCTCTTTAAAATATTATTATAAATAGCGTAGTACATTACTCTCTGAAATATGGTTATTAAATATAATTCCCTGTTCGGTTCCGTGCAATTGAAAATCCCGTAGTTCAGTATTTTGGAACATTTAATGTTAAGTTTTCATTATTTTCCCTAAAATAATTACATATAGTTTTGTAGGTTGGTCTAGTAACGCAAATTAAATTTTATTGTCTAATCATTGGATGAGACAAAATGACAAATAAAAATGAAATGGATTTATCAATAAGTAATTTTTGTGATAATGAGATATTTACGATAGTATTTATATTATACATTCATTTTAATACATTGTTTACAGACCAAAACGTACATACAAAATTTGTAAAAAAAAATGTTTCTATAATGATATCGGTATCAAATCTAATAATAAAATTCAAACAACAGGAGTGTTACGTTCACGGAAAGTGACCATTATTAATTGTTCAGAATGGTACCGTGAACGATAATGGCTCTGTTGGAATTCACTTGGAAATATTAAGTAGTAAATTTATGAATAAATCTGAAATATGTCTTCTCTCATGATAATAATTACTTTGTTTTACTTTTAAGGTTTCAGTTTAACCACGACTTAATTACCATAAGAAATACTGTTCTGCGAGTAAAATAAATAGAGTTATAATTTATACATAGGTAGAATATCTTTTTACTCATTGATATAAGGTTAATTAACCATTCATTGGCATAGTTAGTTGAAACCCACAAAAATAGAATCAATACGCAGATAAACTTGAACAAACTAGTATAAAATGAAGAGTCATTCAAATTCTCCAACCAAATACAACTGATGAAAATTCTCAAATAAAATAGTTAAAGCCAATTATCTCTAAATTACGAAAGTGATGATATTTTTTATAGATATGTCATACAGAAAAAAACATTATATAATAAATTATTCATTCAAAAGCTAGCAAAAACAAAATTAAAAAGAAATAAAGAATAATCTTAACCACTGAAAATATATCAGGGCTAACAATTGTATTTCCGAACAAAAAATCGCTGGAATGATGAAAATCGAGTTATTCTTGAAAGCGCTCTGAATGATTTCAAATGAATAAAATAACATAAATCAAAGAAATAGTAATAGTTTAAATCTCTGAGGTTTAGTCATGTATGTACAACATGATTTTTTTAAATTTCAATACCTAATTATTGGTCGAGAAACAATGGAGAAATGTAATTGCCTCAACAAGAATATTCAACATCGTTAAATTGTGAGAAAACTTAACCCTAATGAGTTTGACGTGTGTTTTCTAGGCACATCTTCTTAAATTACTTTATATCTTTAATACAATTCCTTTAAATTTACTGGCCTTTCTTGACATTGTTCATACATAAATACCAAATACATTTTTGTATTTAAAAGTAAAAAAATATTTATATATCGTCGTAAATCACGTAAATTATGGAATTAATTGTACTTTGATGACGTGTGTCAACCTAGAATTATAGTTTGGTTAGCCAATGCGCACTAATTTTTCCAATTTTTCATCAATTACTGATACATGCGCGAGCTGTGATTGGGTCACACCCCACCCAATCACAGCTGTGGTCTCTCAGCTGCTAATGTCTTGAATACCTATGTATTTATTATTCCTTATATGTTCAATATTCTTACTTGAAATTTGGGATCTCGAATCGATGGATTGTTCCATCGAATCGACAGACCGTTGTTTGTAGGGATCGTAGTAATCCAAGTTTCTTGGATTGACGAACTATTACACGAATATTTGATTGTCTCGGATTTAGAGAGATTGTCTCGAATTGGCTTTAACTATTTTATTTGAGAATTCTCATCAGCTGTATTTGGTTGGACAATTTGGATGACCCTTCATTTCACATATATTTATATGTTTTTTATTAGCTCCATACAGCTTCTATTTTTGTGGGTTTCACTGACTTTTCCATTGAATGGTTGATAAACCTTATATCAATGAGTGAAAAGATTCTTAATTCATTGCAGATTTATCTCTTTTACTTCCTCGTTCAATGAATATATATTGAAGATTAAAACGGAATTATTAGACCAACAAATAAAACTACAATTTTATAAATAATGTTTGTATTAGGGGAAATAATGTAAACCTTACATTAATATATTTTCGAGGTTTGTTCTAACTATTCAAGATGTAAATGGTTGGTAAACCTTAGAAAAGTCATCAGATACTCTTTTTAAAATACCTATAAATGGAATTAAATTATTCTAATATTCATAATTGTTTGATCTAATTATTTTCATTGAACTATTTGTCTCATCCATAATAAAATATGAACATATTTCAACTTGAGTGAATGTACCTCTAGTTTTCGAAAATATACTTGTTATTCCTCAAATTAAATATATATACTAATTAAATACTCTTGAATGTAAATTATTAAGCAAGAAGGAGACAGTTATGATATTATTGACAATTCATGAAGATGAGAAAATAAAAATATCAAACAAATTCATTTTTGAGGTAAATCTCATTGATTTAGAATTCTTTAATAAATCTACTCAGTTATTTTTGGTCTGGTGTCTCGTGCACTATCTTCTCCAAATTAACATGTAAACATAGGAAGTTTTTGAAGTGTGGGTGAAACCACGCATACAGACTATCTAAAAAAGTAACTAGGAGCGCATCGTTTATCATAAAATTGATAACTACGGAGTTTACCTAATGAGAGAATATAAAACTATTTATTTTTTAATAAATAAATTATTATTTGTACGTATCAATAAATAATATAATTAATTTTATACGATTTCCATTTAATAATAATCTGAGATTATTTACCTTCATTAATGTTTCTTTGAAATGTTGTTGAAAAAACACGCAAAGTTTAAATCATCAACTGAAGTAAATTTTCATACTGCATAGTATGAAACATAGCGAACACTTTTCTGGTACATACTGTATACAGTCCGTTGTACGAGCTTTACCTGTATTGTTACTATTTAAATTTTACCTTTTTTATAGTCAATCTAAATTTTCAATGTTATATTTAAATTTACACATACATCAGTTTTTCCATATCTAAATGTAAATTGTGAACTTAAGTTTTTTGTGAAACTTTCATTAATATGTTGACCGGACGTTTCGTTACTGGACGTTATGTACCCGGACGTTTCTTTACTGGACGTTATGTACCCGGACGTTTCTTTACTGGACGTTATGTACCCGGACGTTTCGTTACCATATTTTCCGTTGTTAATTTTTAAACCGGGAACGATTTTTTACTTGAATTAGGTTGAAGACTATATAATGTATATCAATCCCATACATCATCAATATTTATTACTTTAAACTATAAGGTTTAGCAAACATTTTATTTGCCTGCTAAGTATCTGATTATACATTGAATATAATCAGCTCTTCTGAATTATCCAATGCTGAAGAGAGACTCGAAGTATCAAAAAAAAGAACATTTAAATACTGCAAATAAATTATCAGAGTCTGAACAAAAGTGCAAACAGCTACAGAATGAACTTCTTGCTCTCAAATCCAGATGTGCACATTCTGAAATATATACTGCGTCTGCTAACGAAAAAAAAGACGGAAAAAGCTGTCTATAGAGAATTTGCAGAGCGTTTTCTACGAGAATGTATAAGAAGCAAGATTAAAACTGATCCAGACAATATTTGATCTGACGATTAATTTATTCTAGATGGCACGGTAAGATTGAATTAACTAAAATCTCAACCATTCTATTAACCCTCTCCTCAAAAGGACAATGCTCCTTCTTCTGATTAGCTGTTCCTTGCGTCTATTGAAGCTGTGAAATAATAAACAACACAGCCCATTTATTTCTTAGTCTTTATTGCAATTCATCTAAATAGGCCTTCAAGTTTTCTTTTCATTAGTTGTGATGCATTGTTTAAAATTGTTCAATTCTATTTTCATTATTTCGAGCAGCATTTATTCTTTATATTACTTTCTGAGATTATGTTTCTTTCAGCGTATATGTCATATGATATCGTTTTTTGTATTTTACAGTTTTACTTTTCTGATTCCATTTACTTTTCATTGTAGGCACTGGGGCTCCAAGAAGAAGACATTGAATCAAGAGTGCATGATGGGACTAGTACACCAAAAAAAAGAATAGATGAAGTACAGACTCTTTATAAAATTGCTTCTTTAATTAACCTTAGACTTTCTCTTTATTATCTAGTGTTTTATGTAGCTTTATGCGATACGAGTTTAAACATACCCTCTTTGATTGGATAGCGACAGATCACTCAGAGATATTCTGATGCACCCAGGTGTTTCGAGTTCATCCTATGGCTTTTTCTAAAGCGAGACACTTTAGTGCATCAAACTATAGTTTGGATGCACTAAAGTGCATCAAGTCGATGCACTTTAGTGTCTTAGCTATAAGTTTGTTAAAATGATGAGAAAAAAAATTAGGAAAGAAATATTTCTTCATCATTTTTACAAACTTATAGCTAAGACACTAAAGTGCATCTAACTGATGCACTTTAGTGCATCCAAACTATAGTTTGATGCACTAAAGTGTCTTTGCTTTAGAGCCAAAGCCATAAGGCGAACTCGAAACACCTGAGTGCATCAGTTGGAGTTGTTTATTTTTATCAGTGTGTCTACTAGAACCAGTAAACCAATACAATAAATGTACTGGTAAATCAAAAAATCACTTGATTGGTTAATCAATGTTTTCCTTTGTTGGATCGGTGTTGTTTTTCCATTGCTCTGGCACAACGCTATTCAACAACCGGTGTTCCAGTGTCGATTACTTTATACATTGGCACAGTGTACAATCGCACTGGCGTGCCAATGCTCAATAGTGCCATTAGTTTGCCGACGTTGGCCTAATTTTAGTATATTAGCCTTGGTAAATGCAATTTTTACTGGGATTTTCTTATTCCAAGACTGAATGGAAGATACACACATTCGTATAAAACCAATCCAACTTATATAAAATCTAACTATGATACATTTTTTTATTGTAATGAGTATGAACATGAACTAATAATTGGTATGGTACCAAACTATAGTAAATACTTCATTTAATCAGGAATTTATTATTTCCCGCACGTGATTGTATAAGTGATTAAAAATAGACTCTTTCATGGTACAAAATCTTCATACATCCTTAGCTTTAATAGTACTTAATGCATAGAGGATTGTCCTTGTAACATATCGCATTAATAGGATAAAATTCTCAAAGCAATATCTTCAAGAGGGAAATAATTTTCTAAAATTCAAAACAAAAGAAACATCCCAAATCATTTGAATGTGGGAATGGGTAGCCTTGTTCAATTTTTATTTGTATCAGTATCCAGGATACAAACACTAATTCAAAAACATGATGCGATGGTGTGGATCAGCCCTTAGGGCTGATCCACACCATCGCTCCGGTCACGCTCCGCTCTCGCTCCAGTCACGGTCCGGTCTCATCCTTGTGCATACACATGTTCGGTCCGGTCACGGTCCGCTCTCGCTCCCGTCCCTTCCGTATCATCTGATTTTGCAGTGATTATCATTGCACTCAATTGATGGTGTACAGGATGAGAGAAAACAAAAAAGTAGATATTTTGAGTTCATCCTATGCTAAAAGACAGGAAGTGTGAAGGATATTTACTCGTTGTATTCTCATCTAATATAGATGACAAAACTAAAATTTTATATTATTTTCGCAGCAATATTGACTGATTTTGCTTCATAATTTGTTGATCTATTGTTAGCGCAGCCCTCAACCGATAGCGCAACCAACGATCGATTGCTGTATGTTCAAATGATAAAGAATGTATTCAGTTTAAGCATCTAAATGGTATATTTAATAGGGATACCATCAACCGATTGTTGCGCGTTTGATTGATATGGATTTCTATAATTTCTATATCTAATTGCTACATTTCATAGAGTAATCATCAATCGATTGATGGTTACTCTATGAAATATAACAATTTTTTTTGTTTAAAAAGACAATATCTTTCCATTAAAATCAAGACAATTAAATGCATAAACTAAAAAACTCCCTATCATTCGAACGCGCAACAATCGATAGATGGTTGCACCATCGGTCGATGGCTGCAATAACGATTGATCAATAGATTGCGCGGTGAAATCGGTCGATATTTCAGATCAGTCAAATGCGCGAGACATATATATGTGTAGTAAAATTCAAGAAAAAGCACGCAAATAATAAAATTGGACCGCGACTGGAGCGTTGCTAATACACACTGGCAGTGCCGCTCCGCTCACGGTCCGATCACGCTCCAGTCAAAATATCTTTGGATTGGATCGTGACCGGAGCGTGACTGGAGCGTGACCTGACCGGCACTGCCAGTGTGGATGCTCTACGTGAAATGCATTAAAGAATATTGGACCGGACCGTGACTGGAGCGTGAGCGGAGCGATGGTGTGGATTAGCCCTTATCTGATTTTGCAGTGATTATCATTACGCTTGATTGATGAACAGGATGAGAGAAAACAAATAAGTAGATATTTTGAGTTCATCTTATGCTAAAGGACAGGAAGTGTGAAGGATATCTACTCGTTTTATCCTCATCTAATAGATGACGAAACTAAATTGTTCTATTATTTTCAAATGACTATTGAAACTTTTGAAAAAATCTGTCTAAAATTTAAAATGATTTTAGAAAAGAAAACATGCAACACTGAAAACACAATCACTCCTAGAGAAAACTGAGTGTATATCTAAGAATCTAGACTTCTACAGTAGAGTCTAAGACCTAAGGTATAAGAAGTATTATATATGTCACTCGCGTTTGACTGATCTGCAGCCATATCGACCGATTTCGCTTCATAATCTGTTGATCTATCGTTAGCACAGCCATCGACCGATACGCAACCAACGATCGATTGCTGCACGTTCGAATGAAAAAGAAAGTATTTCGTTTATCATCTAAATGGTATATTTAATAAGGAAACCATCAACCGATTGTTGCGCGTTCGATTGATTTGGATTTCTATAATTTATATATCTAATTGTTACATTTCATATGGTAATCATCAATCGATTGATGGTTACTCTATGAAATATAACAATTTTTTTGTTTAAAAAGACAATATCTTTCCATTAAAATCAAGACAATTAAATGCATAAACTAAAAAATCCATATCATTCGAACGTGCAGAAATTTATTGATAGGTGCGCTATTAATCGATACAGCTATGCGATAAAATTTGTCAATTAGATGCATAAGCTAAAATAATATTATCATTCGAACGCGCAACAATCGATAGATGGTTGCGCCATCGGTCGATGGCTGCAATAACGATTGATCAAGAGATTGCACAGTGAAATCGGTCGATATTTCAAATCTGTCAAATGCGCGTGATATATATATGTATTGTAATATTCAAGAAAAAGCACGCAAATAATAAAACTGGACCGCGACTGGAGCGTTGCTAATACACACTGGCAGTGCCGCTTCGCTCACGGTCCGATCACGCTCCAGTCAAAATATCTTTGGATTGGATCGTGACCGGAGCGTGACTGGAGCGTGACCTGACCGGCACTGCCAGTGTGGATGCTCTACGTGAAATGCATTAAAGAATATTGGACCGGACCGTGACTGGAGAGTGACCGGAGCGATGGTGTGGATTAGCCCTAACAGGCTTTACCGCAGGCGATTTCACTATATATAATCCAGTAGTATTGATTAGAAAACTAATTATGGCAGATAAATCCATCTTCAAAAGAGCTATAACCACTTCCGGTCACAAGTGAACAATTTATATCAATAACATTAACAATTTACATTATGTTAGCAGTTACGATTTTACATTAACAATTTAACTCATTAAACTGCATGGGAACAATTTTCTTGTCTACTCAGAAATTATACCACTTTTGATCTATATTGTTAATATAGCTTTGGTGAAAATTCTACACTAAAAACTCATGATACTGATATATTACCGCAAAGGGGTAATGAACATTGTAGGTTTTTATGAATTATACAAAGCCTTATGATACTTAAAGGTCCCCTCCAAGCAAATATTTGTATTGCCTTATTCAACGAGGCTAATATTTCTTATCATTTTGCTGCAAACCACATCGAATTTGGGAGAATGTTTTTAATTTTATATGCTTTTAAAGATTTTATAATCAAAACTCTACAAAACCTATTTTACTTCCGACTAACTAATTTAAGAAAATTTCAGTGTGAAGAAAAAGAATGTACACCATTTGTTTTGATTGTAAACTATGTATTAGGTTTAATAAATCCATTTAATATTCGTGTAAAGGTATAAAATTGAATGAACTTATAATAGAAACGTTTATATACTATAGTCTATAGGAAACAATTAATATCTAAAATAATTTAAATAAAGACCGAAAACGTATGGTTTGTTTATTTAATTCAAATTTGTAATCAAAACAAAGAGTGTAGAATCTTCTTCTTGAGCATCAGATTAGTGATTCGCTCAATTGTTGCTCAAAGAGTATTAAAAAACTTTAAAAACAAATTATAAAATATATACTGAACCGAATTGTATGCAGTTTGAAGAATAATGATCGTAGATCTTAGTTCTATAATATTATTTTATAAACTCATTTTTTTCCCGGAGCCTGGAGAGGACCTTTAAACGTTAGATATCAGCTACCATTTGGTAATCCCATCAAAAACCTACTTGCATTATTATAATATACACAGGTATATTTTAATGGAAAAATAAGTCTTCTAACAGACGTTGTCAAATCATTTACTAGTACGAGATCAACACTGAACATTTGTAGTCTTGACGATTAATATTTTGATTTGGAAAAATAATGTATCATTTAAAAAGTCATGCAAACCGCATAAAAATGACCTTCAGTCCTAGTAGATTAATGTGAGAGGTAGACTCTATCATGTATAATCCATCGATCACCAATGGTTTCAGTTTAATAAATAAATTAATAACAAATGAATCAGTGGTAGCTAAGTACAATACTTTGAGAATTATGGTTTATGCTAACGAAACTATAGAAGTGATGGCGAATTTATTAATTCAAGCTGGATAATTAACAATTTCCATTCTTTTTGAAAGTGACATTAGGAAATTTTAAAACGTTCTAAAATTATAAAGAATAAACCTCCCTGTTAAAATCTTTGAATGCTGGGAGTAAATACTCCGATAAAAATGAAAACGTCACAATGAATTGAAATTCGCTCAAATTTGTTGCATAAATTAGAAAATAAAATAGATAGTAAAAATTTCTTTCTAATGATCAGGAAGAGATAATATAGTCATAGATCAAAAATTGAAAGAACCAAGAAAGGTCATTTCTTGTCTGTAAATGGAAATAAATTTTCTTTTCATTACTAACGACAACAGCTCTCTCCCTCAGTAACAGTTCTGTTGTTAGAAACACATTGTCAGTATATCAATTTACAAAATCATCTATCAAAAGAAAGTAAATTAAATAGTACTTAGACCAGTAACTTTCAGTTCTTAATTTTGTCAATATTGAATTCGTGACTTTAGTAAACTGCGTGATTCACATGTAGATTCTTTAGCTACTTTAAATTAGAAGTGTTTTCCAACTCTACAGTATTTCAAATATCTACGAAATTATTCTATATATTGACAGAATAGTAATCATCTTCAGAATCAATAGAGGCAATGATAAAAGTTTATTCCAGCCCCAAACTCTCCGGCGTGCTCGTCGTTGGGGCGCAGCAGGAGCTTCTCCTGCTCAAATCGGAGAAATGTTTCCCTGTCCCCCGAAAGGCGGACCCAATACCACCGTTTTTTCGGTGCATCGTCCCGTGAGCCTCCCGGTCACGTGGGCGGGTGCTCTACTTCTCTTGGCTGGAGATGTTGAGCGAAATCCGGGACCTACCGTGTGGATGTGTGACATCTGCGGAGGACGTATCACAGGTAGGCACATATCACTCCTGTGCAGGTCAAACACTCCACACTGGGTTCACCAGAAAAACTGCACTAACATCAGACCTGCACAGTACACAAACACATGGAAATGCTCACTACACACACAACCACCTAACACAAACAACAACACCACAACAATCACACCACCCAACATACAACCACCTAATGATAACAATAATAGCAACAACAACAATGCCAACGCAAGCCTGCCAAACAACACACCAAACACACAACCCTCAGATGACAACAACAATAATAGCTACAACAACAATGCCAACGCAAGCCAGCCGAACAACACACTAAACACTCCTGACCCAAACAACAACAACACACCAACAAACCCCCCACAAAACGACAAAAACAAAACACTCAACATACTACAAATCAACATAAACGGTATACACAAAAAACACACCGAACTAGAACACACCATCATCAAAAACAACATTGACATAATCACAGTACAAGAAACAAAACTAGCAACACACCACAAATCACCCAAAATACCAAACTACACTCACATCAGAACAGACAGAACACACAAACAAGGTGGTGGACTTCTCACATACATACATAACTCCATCACTTTCACGCAACAGAAAATACCACAGTACATAAACACACAAAAAACAGAACTTCAAATCATCAAAATTCACTTGAACGCAAACAGACACATACACATCGCAAACACATACATAGCCCCACGAAACACAACAGATCCCAACCACCAAACAGAAGACACAGACATCACAAACTGCTTCACACATCTAACAACACTAACAAACTCAATCATCACAGGCGACATAAACGCACACTCAACACTTTGGCACTCATACACAGACGATCACAGAGGTACACTTATCGCAGACATCTTAGAAAATTCCGATCACATCACATTAAATAGTAACACACCAACAAGGGTACCAAACAACACAAACCAACAACAAACATCACCAGACATCACAACAGCCACAGACACACTTCATAGACACCTAACTTGGAACACACTTCATGCACTCAACTCAGATCACCTACCCATCATTATCAAATACAACACAAAAACAAACTACAGACTACACCAGAACAGAAGAACATACACAAACTACCACAAAGCAGACTGGACACAATTCACACAAGAAATAGAAGACACCCTACTAAACACTGAAACACCCACAAACATACACACAGCAAACACAATACTCACCAACGCCATACTCAGCGCAGACAAAAGAAACATACCCAAGGGCAAAATACACAACAAACACAAACTACTACCACAAGACATTAGAGACGACATAACACACAGAAACAACATACGAACACATAATCCCACTGATCACTCACTAAAAGAACTTAACGACAACATTGACACAAAAATACAAAAACACAAAGAACAACTATGGAAAGACCACCTTGACGATCAGTGGGACCACAAAACAAACACTCACATTCTCTGGAAAACCATAGCAGGGCTCACAAACAAAAAACCACAACAAGCACCGAACAACACAATTCAATTCAATGACACAACAGCCACAAACAACAAACAAAAAGCAGAACAATTCAACAAACAATTCACAAACAACATAATTCACAAAACACACAACACAAACAGACGAATAGACAAGCACACAAAACACCTCACAAGCACACCCATCACCATCACAGAAACACAGGTAATAGAAGCCATCAAAAGCTCCATAAACAACAACTCTACAGGCCCTGACAACATTAACATAAAACACTTGAAACATCTAGGTATACACGCCATAACATACCTCACAACCATATACAACATTGTACTCAACACAAACAACATACCACACATATGGAAGACCGCCAAAATCATACCAATACTCAAACCTAACAAAGACAAAAACACAGGCACTTCCTACAAACCAATCTCACTACTCTCACCATTAGCCAAAACAATAGAAAAAATCCTACTCAACAGGTACATAACACCTAACATCACTACACAAACACATCAACATGGCTTCAAAACCAAACACTCCACAACAACAGCACTACACATCATAAACAACATCATCACACAAGGTTTCAACAAGAAACAACCACCAGACAGAACCGTGTCAGTGGCATTGGACATGTCCAAGGCCTTTGACACGGTCAACATACACAAACTAATTCACAAAATCCACAACACTAACATCCCACACACAGTCATCAAATTCATAGCCAACTACATAAAAGGACGCAACAACTACACACAATACAACGGAACAAACTCCAGACACAGACACATGAAAACAGGAGTACCACAAGGAGGCGTCCTATCACCAACACTCTTCAACATATACACATCTGACATACCCACACCACCACCCACAGTACAACTCATCACATACGCAGACGACATCACCATTCTCTCATCACACAAGAACCACAGACAAGCACAGGCACAAATACAACCATACCTAGAACAGATACACACCTGGACAAAACAAAACCAACTAACACTCAATGCCTCCAAAACACAAACAACACTTTTCACTCCTGATCCAGCAGAATACAGCACAACACTCACACTCAAAATACAAGACACAGACCTACCCACAACACGCAACCCCAAAATACTTGGAGTCATCTTTGACCCCAAGCTCACATACTCACAACACATAAAACACACAACACAAAAAGCCAAACAGACCCTTAAGGTCATCAAAGCTCTCACATCTAAACACTGGGGCAAAACAAAAGAAACACTTCTAAATACATACAAAACAATTACACGCCCCGTCCTAGAGTACAGTAACACAGTTTGGTCACCCATCACATCAGACACAAACATCAACACACTACAGATCGTACAAAACACAGCACTTAGAATAGCCACAGGTTGCACACGAGACACAAACATACAACATCTCCACGACGAAACACAAACCCTCCCTCTCAAACAACACCTACAACTACACGCATCACAATACAGACAAAAGACACAACACCCTGACCACCCACTGCACTACCTCACACATCAGAACACCTCACAAAGACACAAAAAACAGACCATCCATGACAACAACAACAACTACACAATCAATCTAGACACTCCACCAGACACCACATCAACAGACACCATCAAACAAAACATGAAAACAATACACACACAAACAGTTCAAACATACCTAAACAACAAACAAATCAACAAAATTCTGAACGCCACACCACCAGACATCAACACTAACGAACAAACACTACCCAAACACACACGCAGACAACTCGCACAACTAAGGACAAACAAATCACCACTTCTCTACAGCTACCTACACAAGATATCACCCGACACACACCCAACACCACACTGTCCACTTTGCAACACCAACACGCACGACACTAAACATCTCTTCAACTGTACTGCAGTTCCTACCACCCTCACTCCGGAGAACCTCTGGACTGACCCAGCTGGAGTTGCTCCCCTTATAGACAGGTGGGTAGCTCTACTGGGAACGTAGGGAGGGGGGGATGGGGGAGTGGAGTACATGAGAGGAACACACACACACTTCACCAACACGCATAACATTTAACACGCACTACACACACATACAGCCGACCCAGTGCACATTTCCACCACCTGGTCCTGGCCGAAACTCAGCATCTCCGGCTGGGGGGAGTGGGGTTTCTCGCCTGTGGGTCTGGGGGAACCCTGGCGGGCAGCTGCGCCGTCTCTCGGTGTGAGGGCTCCACCACTGTGTCAGTGATGGAGCGGGGTCGACAACAACAACAACAAAGTTTATTCCATAAAACCAACTGTAGTTCTTCACTGTTCCAATTAATAACGTTCATAATGGATATGTAGATTCAATGGCTTTAAATTTTTAAATAAATGAAGGCCTCCACGTTTTCAGGAATGAGAAAACGTAACCGAAAAATAATCTTCTCTGACCAATCTTCATACCTATAGACAAGAATTTTGAATTTCCAAATTAAGAAATAATTTGAAATAGAGGTTTTATGTAACTATAATGTGTACCGAATTTCCAGTTGAACTAGTTATTGTTCTAGTGCGGTCATGTATTTACAGGGACAGTCTTCAACTCTTCGTCAATTCTCTGAGTCAAGGAAGAAAGTAGCTACCGATGAAAGGTACACGGAAAACTGCCAGGCGGAAAAATGCTGAAGCGGAAAACTGCCAGTCACTTTTTGGCAATTTAATCAGTTTAGTCAATAATGACATTTAATTTATAAAAAAACCGTTCGCCTTTCGTTAAGGAGTTAAAGGGATATTCATTTTTACAAAATAAAAATAATAGTTAAATGTACACAAATTGATTAGAAAAATATATAAAATACATAATTAGATAAATATTACAGAAATTATTCAATTACAATATAGAATTGAAAATATAACCTTTCTTAGAAAAAAATTAAGAGAAGAAACAAAGGAATAATTGTATTAGAGACAGAGTACAATTTCATTGTTTACACAACGCGTCTTTACATTACCAGTTCATAACGGGTTTAGTGTCTAATTATTTCATTTTGTGTTTATAATTTAAGAATTGAACAAGTCTTCAACCCTGCAAACCATTCCCTATTGCATACGCATATTTACCATGTGGTTTAATGGTTTTAATGTGGCAATGGAGTATGTATATGTGTTATCCACAATTAACCAATCTAACCATCATAAATACACATAATTGACATGTGGTTATGCCATTTTAAAACAATATAAAAAAAAACATATCAAATAGAGATTGTATACACCACATCATATCCACATGTAAATTACCATACCTATAACGAGTGTTTACCAAGTGTTAATTACCACATTCATAGCAACATGTTAAATACCATACTTATAATATATGGTAACCACATATAATTTACCATATTACCACGTAAAACAACATGTAATAAATATGGTACTCGATCGAATTGATTGCATATTAATTAATAATACTTTCTACATATAAATGAAAATTGTTAAAAAATGAATGAGTTGTGTTAATGACATAGAGAATAAAAATGTAAATGTAATAACTATTTAACATACATATAAGTTGATTTAACATTCTCTTAATTTATTGTATAATTTAAAATTATATTATTGTGAGAATATCGAATTATCTAGTATTCACAAATCAATACACAGAGTTTAACGTTCGCTTCGGAACCAAAGGCTATATTGCTGACGTCAATAGGAAATTAAAAACAAGAGACTATAAACGTAATTTAATTTATGTAACTTTGAAAATAAGTTAAAAATAGTAATTATAAAATCTTTATGTGTACTGAAGTTTGGTTTACTGAGTGTTTAATGAAGCAGATTTGTTGAAATATTATTTTTCTTTGAATATTATTTAAGTATTCCAATATCTATGTAGTTATTTCTGTGAAAATGAATGTCCCCTTAACCTCTTAAAGAAGGACTAACGCCGTTTTTCATAAATTAAAATGTGCATATAACTAAAGAATATTTCAGAAAGTCAAAAAAGTCAACATGTATTGCCAATAAGTGCCTGGCAGTTTTCCGCTTCGGTAGTTTTCCTGACACCACTTATACACAGTGTGTCTTTGTCTGTTGATTAGTTGGTTGGTAGGTTGGTTGGCTACAAGAAATATGTCACGCTTTAACATTTTAGATACGATACAATTCCATGACTATGATAATTGACAGTATAAGAAAATTCCGGAAAACAGACAAAATATTGGCAACAAAATTCGGACCTTTTCTGTTTGCTGGGTGCACGGACAATAATCGAAATAAAATAATAAATTACAATGGTATCATACTTACTGACTTCTGATTTTAATGACCTGCTTTATGAGAACACCTCTCCTTGATAACTTATTTTCTAAATAAGTTATTTGATTTCACACTGTCCATTTATCCAATCAAATCCCTGATAACATTGCACTATCGGGCCAACGTCGGTAAACGTTGGCAAAGTAAAGGCATGATCGGGGCATTGGCACGCCAATGCTATTACACACTGGGCCAATGCAATGAAAATGAGATTGGGCCAACGGTTGCCAAACAGTACTGGCCCAATGAAGGGAAACATTGATTAACCAATCCAGTGATTTTTTGATGAACCAGTATATTTATTATACTTGTTTACAGGTTCTATTTGGTAGTTGTCGACAGACAATCAGAGAGGTTAGGTGCAAACGATCTCTCCCAACTTTAATCACACCAAATAGCCAATTTAATATACTAAATTGAGTTTATCTTTGAAATTGTAGCTGTTTCTGGTAGTTCAGTATAAATAGGCCTGTTATCCCATCAATTATTAATTTAACACTTTATTTATTTCATTCATAAAAATGAGCTTGGACGCTAGTTAATTGATATATTTAGTATGAAAAGTTATTTTTTCGTTTGAAATAATTATTTACATTGAAAATATACTTTTTATTCAATTTTAAATAGATATATTATTATTTTGTTAAAACAGCATAAGTAAAATAATATTGGTTATAGTTTGAATAAGCAACTGTTCTATTTTTTTCCTGACTTCGATCTGTAAAATGTATTTGTATGACAGTTATTAGCCAGTTACAACATTGTTAGAAGTATAACTGACAACTGTTGTCTTCACGTGTTCTGTATAGCTCCTGTAATTTTTAAACAACGGTCTATCGATTCGATATCTTCTTATGTCGAATTCAAAGCTAGGACAGCGGGTGTCTAAATTTATTAATTAATTTTAATCAATTCATGAAAAAACCCTGAAATCGACATCATAAATCTCCTTCTATTTTAGATGTCGAATCGATATAAAATTTAATACATCGAAAATTAGTAACGAAATTTATATTATGTATGAAAACGATGCATGAATCTAGATATAAAATCGATGTGTATTCGATGCGTGTAAAAAGTTACAGAAAAGCTGTCATGAGTCTCATATTTTCTGTGGTTTGTTATAGTCGGATAAAAATATAGGTCAAATTTTTATTAATTTTTTACAGAGCTTTCATCTTTAATCTGAGTCGTGGCCTCAAAATATTTTCTTTAATTTGAACTCATAGAGAATGGAATTTTTAAGGAGTTACAATTCTATAAAAATTTGATATGCATCTTTTTATGTACAATTTGTAATAACTGTGATTTTAGTTATAAATAATTGTGATTTTAGTTATAAAAGCGGTGCTTGCCAATATGGTTAAATTTACTTTAAAATATCTATAAGTATCTCCGAGTCGTTTAACATCAAAAATTTTCTTTAGTAAAGTGCATCCACGGTGGCACAATGACAGAGGTACGTAAGGTGCCTGCAGGATCGATGCCCAGACACATCACTTCATTTCTTCCCATTTAATTTGTAAATAATATTATGTAACATTAATTAAATTGATATGCACCTAACCTAAATATTATTATATCTAATAAAGTAAGAATGTTCAATTTTAATTCTTGAATTTATTTGTTTATTGGATACGAGTGGATATCATTTGTATTAAGTATTGCCTGTACCAATAAGTCGTTTATACGTGTGGTTATACTGTTCAGGGCCGGTGGACATCCGTGATGTGGGCCAACGTCGGGCCTTCGCTGGCCCATTAAACCGAGACTGGCATGACAGGGTTGGCCTGGAGTTTCGTTCTGAATAGGGCCAACGTTGGCCCAACATTGTAATGTTTACTGGGAATTGTTATTATCGTTATTATAAATGCGTGGGCGCCCAAGAAACAGATATTGTTATCATCTTAATATTATTATTTTATTTTCCTATACGCCCACGAAACAGAAACTTATCAAAATACATGATTTAATATACCTATCCAGTCTGTATTATTTCTAATTGAATGAATCCATCTTAAAAGTCACTAAGTATGATCCCATTATAATTTATTTTATTTGGATTATTTTCTGTGCACCCAGCAAACAGAAAAGATCCCAAAATTCTGGGATACAAAATCCCAGTAATAAAGAATCTGAGATACATAAAATACGACATTTTAAATAATCCAAGATTTCCAAAAAATGCGGGATTTCCAAAAAATGCGGGATTTAAAAAAATACGGGATTCAGAAAATGCAGGTTTTAAAAAAATGCAGAATTTCAAAAAAATGTTGGATTTCAATAAATACGGGATTCAAAAATGCGAAAATTTAAAAAAAGAAGGTGTTTCAAAAATTAGCTATTTCAAAAAATGCGGGAATTCAGAGAATTGTGAAATTTCAAAAAATCTGGAATTTCAAAAACTCTTGAAATACAAGAAATCAGAAATTTAAAGATTAAAATTAAAACGAAATTGCAATATACAATTCCGAAATTTTATATTCAAAACCTCGAATAATTAAAAAAAAGTCCATAATTCTTAACTGGTAATACACGTAGTGACCGGACAATTGCCACCCGCGGACAATTGTCACCCACGGACAATTGCCACCCAAATAATTATTATCAGGCCTCTTAACTTAAAAGATAGTGCTAAAATATGCGTAATTTTTTTATACGATTAATCATTAATTATTTACATTTTATATTACGAATTTCTTCAATCATCATTTTTTGTTATTTTATAAAATATATTATTCCGATTGGTGATATAATAAATTTCATATTGTTTTTATACGATTTATTTCAATTTTACACTATATATTCAAGTGAAGAATCCTGATAATAGTAATTAGGGTTGTAACAATATGCTTTCATAATCATAGATCCTAAAAATATTATAAACGGAGAGGATTAAACACTATTGATTAGTTTTAAACCACCGTTATATAGAAATCAATACAATTCAATTTTTCCTCTTCTATATGATATTCTTGATATCTATGACTAATAGTAATATCATTAGGGTGGCAATTGTTCGTGGGTAGCAATTGTGAATTGTCCGTGCGGTAATTGTCCGGGGATGGTATTTGTCCCGTTGGCAGTTGTCCGGGTGGTAATTGTCCGGGGGTTGCAATTGTCCGGGTGGCAATTGTCCTAGCACCGGTAATACACTAAAGAATCATGATGACCGAAATCTGATTAACAGAAAAATAATTAATCTGTATGACAAATAATCAAAATACATTTTCTAAATTCCGAATAACAATAAAAATCGTACAATATTTAAAAAAAATCCGATAATTTTAAAGAGGCAGTTCAGTCAAAAATCAAACTATCGCCAAATTGGTCCTAAATCGATTCAGTATATTTATTTATTTATGTAACATTAGAGTACTCGTTAATCTTAGAAATGTTTAAGCAGTAAACATTTTTGCTTGGAGAGGACGTTTAACGCATTTCTTGACGTTTATAATTTTCTATAATTTATAAATAGAAAATTACTTTATAACTCTGATGCATTTCATAACTTAGTTCCCCCATTATTTGAATGCTTCATAACTTGGAACCTCTAGAATAGTAGGAATTTCACTGTACCTATATGAATTTTGAAATTTATAAAGTATATTTATTGTAATATCATTAATTTTTTTATTCATTAATACCTGGTATCGATATTTGATAACGGGTTACAATGATACCTAATCAGGTTAGTGTTATTATCAGATGAATGTAATTATCAGAAAGTTCAATTTCCTTTCGTTAAAATTATAATGATTTTGTTTTGAACAATATTTTCGATGTAAACATTCACGTCTTAGAAACACCTTAGAATTACACGGCATACCTACACAAATTCTGTCAGTAACTGTAAAAAAATTTTGATGGTGAGCGTTTTCAAGAATTTCACATTTAATATAAGAAATAACATGTTATGATGTAATTTTAGTTGATTTTATTGTTACCTAAATATATGTTCATATAATTTTAGTTATTCTTTTAAATCCTAAATTTGGTGGGTCGTTCAGTACTTCACATATTCGTTACAAAAAATGAATAGATTTTGGATTGATAGGTGCCATAACTGCCAATCTTATTAGGTATCTTCCCT
This sequence comes from Caprella mutica, assembly GCA_947561585.1. Lineage (NCBI taxonomy): Eukaryota > Metazoa > Arthropoda > Malacostraca > Amphipoda > Caprellidae > Caprella > Caprella mutica. The sequence continues at coordinate 163,129 of CANNZV010001000.1, forward strand.
TCTAATTACTTGAGTATTTGGCTATTTGTCGTGGTCTCGTAGCTTTTATATTAACTCTAAACTATTGGCCCAGTAGTTTCTATCTTTTATGTACCTATTCAGTAAATTTTGCCACAATTCCAGACTGGAAAACATAAATTCTAACAGAGTTACTCCTAACTTCAAGCATTCCCATCAGTGATGTTTATCATCACAACCAGCCCAATTGTGAAGATTAAATGACTTATTTTACATTAGTTTTCACTGCGGAGTTGAAATTTATAAAATAATTTACTGATTTCTGCATTTTTTAGGGTTAAAATGAGTAATTTTTGTTCATTCTAAATTCCTAACAGAGTTACTAGTCAATCTGAAATGAGTTATTATTCCACTCTGGCCACAATTCTGTCAATACATTATACAATAATGCAACTTAACTAGTAGTTAGTACTTAGGTATACTGTACCAGTCTGCCTGTCTGGAAAACTGCTTAGGCTAACAGACGAACTCTATATGCTAAATGCTGCGGATTATACAATTTTTAGCAATTTACCATTAATTTTTGAAGGCTGTAAAACTCCAACAGAGTAATTAGTTCATCAGAAAGCACCTATTTTTACAGACTGGCAGGCTGTATTTACTATTTGGTGCACAAAATTTAAATTCCTGACTTTTTCAATAAGCTGAAAAAATTCACCATAAATTTAAAATGTCCAAGTATTTGGCTGATCCACTAACATTTTCGTGATTTTCCCCAGTCTGAAAAGGACTCCTCAGACCCCAGTCTGTATTTCATGGTAAATTCCACCGACATGTCTGTGGAATTTTTCCCCCTTGAAAATAATATTCTGACAAAGTCGGTGGATTTTTAGCTATTTATTCCTAAGTTACCATTAATTTTCGGAGGATAAATTGGGAAAATGTTGGTGGATTAGCCAAATTATTGGAAATTTATGGTGGATTTTTCAGCTTTTTCTAGAAGTCAGTGGGATTTTTTGCACCAAATACAGACTGGCTCAGACCCGGGATTTTTTACAGAAATTGGGATTTGGGCGCAGGCGCGCAGCAAATAACATGGGAACATAGGAATTAAATAGACCTTGGGCACAGGATTAGGTAATCCACAAATCCTGCTCTACTTCCACTCTGCATTTCGTGGTAAATTCCACCGACATGTCGGTGGAATTTTTTCCCTCTGAAAATAATATTCTGGCAAAGTCTTTGGATTTTTAGATAATTATTCTTATGTTACCATTAATTTTCGGTGGGAAAAATAGGCAAAATGTTGGTGGATCAGCTAAATTACTGGAAATTTATGGTGGATTTTCTCGACTTTTTCAAAAAGTCAGTGGAATTTTGTGCACCAAATACAGACTGGCTCTACTTTTCAGACTGGGATTTTCCCACTATATCCCAGTCTGTATTTCATGGTAAATTCCACCGACATGTCGGTGGAATTTTTCCCCTCTGCCAAGTAAAATAGTATGTCTCATAAACTCACCATTTGCCTCTCCAGCTCTCTCCAAAATTCAACAAATTCTCTCCAAATTGATCAAATTATTATTAATTCTCTCCAAAATAACATTGTAGCATAGGAGAAAAATAGATAAAACTCGCCATTTGCAATTGAAGGGCTCAAAATAACTGTCACAAACTCGCCATTAAAATGGCGAGTTTGGACATGCTTTTTTACTTGGCCCCTCTGAAAATAATATCCTGGCGAAGTCGGTGGATTTTTACCTATTTACTCCTATGTTGCCACTAATTTTCGGTGGAAAAATGGGAAAAATGTTGGTGGATCAGCCAAATTACAGGAAATTTATTGTGGATTTTTTCTGCTTTTTGAAAAAAGTCAGTGGGATTTTGTGCACCAAATAAAGACTGGGTGGAATTTTTCCCTTCGAAAATAATATTCCATTTAAGTCGGACGTCGGTGGATTTCCAGCTATTTATTCCTATATTACCATTAATTTTTGATGGATAAAATGAGAAACTGAAAATGTTGATGGATCAGCCAAATTATTGGAAATTTATGGTGGATTTTTTCGGGTACGTAGAAACACCGAAACGGACCAAAACGGAGTCATATATGTATGTTAAAGAACTGTTTGCATCATTTTAAATGCTCAATGAGCCTGAGGTCGGTTCCTGAGGAACACCAGAACCAACCAAAATGAACCAAAACGTACCGGAACGGACCAAAACGAAGTCAAATATGGATGCTAGAATACTGTTTGCATCATTTTGAATGCTCATGGAGGTTATTAAAGAATGAATAGTTGCATTAACATATAAAGAGCTTAATAAAGAAAAACATACTTATTACATGAGTAAAAACGTACTTAATTCTTAAATAAGTACAAACGTACAGATTACATAAGTACAAACTTACTTATTACATAAGTACAAACTTACATACGAATAGACAGATAAGAATTAATGGATAGCAATAGCCTAGTTCCAGAGAATGTCAAATACATTAATCAAATTCAGAAATTCTTCTTTGCATCATATTGTTGACTTTGAATTTCCCTAAAACTCCTTCAAAATTAATTGCCGACACAAAATCCCTCAGTCCCTCACAAGACTCAAAACTATAATAACTGCACTAGTCAAATCAGCTTGGTCAGCTATAAACAGAAAACACTGAACGGTCAAAACAGTATACGTATCTAAAAGTCTTAAGTGATCATCATCACGTAGCATCAATGTGACCATGTGACGTCATCAAATCGCGCTGAAGCTGTAACTGGTATATTCATCATAATACATACGTCATAATAGCATCACTGAAGTGATTGAACAAGTTCTAAATATCAAGACATGTTCTTATGTTTTCCCACCAATTTGCCGGCCCATTTGAAGGGTATTTACAAGGTATATTACCGTATATAATGTGAAATCTGTATTATTATATTATCAAGAATGTATTATATATGGTAAACCTTTCTTAAATAGCCTGTTTAACCTTATACCTACCTACCAGTTAGTGGCAGTTACCACTTAGGTACTACTGTAGCACCATACCATGTTACATACAGTAACCTACCAAATAATTATTATTTTACTTTCATTCTAATTGGTAGGTATCCATAGTTCATTATAATTTATACCTAACCTTCAGGTATCTTGGATGCACATTGAAATAAATGTTCAATAATTATTACCTGTATACTCTTATCTTACATGACCAAAAATGTGGAACCGTTCGATAATTCGGAACTTACCCAATGCACTAAAGAATTATCAAAATAAACTTACTAGGTACTACGTTTATATAGCCTTCGTACATTCATTCAGTTTAAAATATTTACTCAAAATACCTAATTAAACTAACAGTAATGTTTATAAACTAGTGCTTTATAATTTATCAAATTGAAATCTAAATTTTCCGATCGTATTATTTCTTGAATATTAGGCTAATTGTGAATACTTTTAAACATGTACAAGTCCAGACTCCAGACTGTTGTCTGGTACATGTCTAGAACAGAAAATCTTAAATTCAAACATTTAGCTATACTTTTAATAGGAAGATATTTTGTGTTAATTAGGTATTCTGTATCAGTATTACTTGTTTAACCATTATTTTTAATAGTCTGCTCATATTCATTGAATAGCTACAACTTTTTCTTTATTTACAAGTTTGATACATGTCTGAAACTGTTTCGATCATGTCTGATATATATACCTACCTACTCAAAGAGCGTCATCCTGACCGCCCTTTTGTTTTCTAACTTATGTACCTACGTCATGGTACGTGAACTTCTGATTTAAATATTTTAATCATACGTTTTTAAAACTTTATAATTTCCTACTTTAACAATTTAACCAGAATTGAAATTATTCCCACCTATTTAATCATCATTATCATAATACGTTCTATGTACTGTGTTCAGTTGCCCATCTAAACATGTTGTTTTTAATTTATTGTTATCTGCTAAGGGAAGTTCCAAATTATCGGTTAGTTCCACATCATCGGTCATATAAGAAAAAAAACATATAGGCTAATGAAAATTATTTTACTCAACCTATCCTAGTGAAATAATAATTATTATATTGTCTTCTCTTATATGATCGAAAATGTGGAAGTGTCTGATAATTCGGAACTTACCCTAGTGTTAAACTTAATCATACAGCCCTATAAAATTTTGGTATTTACTTAGGTACTTAATATTTGTAAATAATGATGCTATCAGTACTCAGCTCAACTGATAAATATTAAATTGAAATAGGTAGGTATACCTATAGGATAAGTTAGGTAGCTACAAATTATAGGGCAGTTCTACATTTACGATCGTATAAGAAAAAATAATTCAATATTATTAATTGGTATCCAGGTATCACTAATACCTATTGAAATCATCAGTTTAAATGGAAAATAATAATTTATCATTGACCAAAAATATGGAACAGTCCAATAATTCGTAACTTAGATACTCTAAATAACTATGAATTGGTACCTACTACCTAGTTTACAATGACTGATGGTACAAAAACTGTACAATGCATGTATCAGAATAAATTTCATTAACTACCCATTATTCTAATGAAAGATTGATCAGTAAGTAATATCTATTCAAATTTGAATGTATTATTAAACTTATGAAATTGCACGAGAAAAAGTGACAGAGGAATTTCACGGTGGATGATGGATATGGCAACACTGGGCCACTACAAGATTGGTTTGAAATTCCTGTTACGTCATTGGAACACAGTTGATTCTAAAAGCATGCATTGAATCAACTCTTACTTAAGAGTTACACGTAAATAATTGAAAGGCTAATTTTTTCTATGGACTGTAGTTTGTGTACTATGGACCTAAGTTTGTGTTGGTACTATGGACCGTTGTTTGTTTTAATGCTAAGTGTATAGGTAGTCAAAACTATCAAACTATTTTGATGTGATGACTACCGATAAGAATTTAGAGACAGCTTTATTTTAACTTAAAGACTAGGTAGAACCGTAGAGGTACTTAGCTTTATTTTAACGTGACAACTACACAGAAATAACTAATTATGCCGACCATAGAAACGTCAGTTAATTATTATGCCGACTTCTAAGACCTTCTCTGGAACTAGGAGCAATAGACAGATAATAATTAATGAATAGGAATAGATAGATAATAATTAACGGATAGGAATAGACAGATAATAATTAACGGATAGGAATAGACAGATAAAAATAGACAGTCACAACCAGTGCACGTATCATGCAATGGGAAAGACTATCAGCATATTGTTGTTATAAGTACGTTTGTACTAACTAAATAAGTACGTTTGTACTTATGTAATAAGTTTGTACTTATGTAATAAGTACGTTTGTACTTATGTAATAAGTACGTTTGTACTTATGTAATAAGTACGTTTGTACTTATGTAATAAGTACGTTTGTACTTATGTAATAAGTACGTTTGTACTTATGTAATAAGTATGTTTGTACTTATGTAATAAGTACGTTTGTACTTATGTAATAAGTACGTTTGTACTTATGTAATAAGTACGTTTGTACTTATGTAATAAGTACGTTTGTACTTATGTAATAAGTAAGTTTGTACTTATGTAATTTGTACGTTTTTACTCGTGTAATAAGTACATTTTTCTTTATTAAGCTCTTTATATGTTAATACAACTATTCATTTTATAATAACCTCCATGATCATTCAAAATGATGCACAGTATTCTAGCATCCATATTTGACTCCGTTTCGGTCCGTCTCTGTCCGTTCCGGTATGTTTTGGTTCATTTTGGTCGGTTCCGGTGTTCATCCAAGTGTTCTTTGGCAATATATAACCTCATTGAGCATTTAAAATGATGCAAACAGTTCTTTAACATACATATTTGACTCCGTTTTGGTCAGTTTTGGTCCGTTTCGGTGTTTCTACGCACCGGAATTTTTCAGCATTTTGAAAAAGTCAGTGGAATTTTATGCACCAAATACAGACTGGACTATATCCACCAAAAATTAATGGTAGCATAGGAGTAAATAGCTAAAAATCCACCGACTTTGCTGGAATATTATTTACAAAGGAGCCCAGCTGCAAAGTGTGTCAAATCTGTCACCAAGATTTCACATTTCAGGACAAAAAGTCTCCAAAATGGCCAAATTTCTTCAATATGTCTCCAATAATAACATGTAATTTGTAAACATAGTAATTAATTAAAAAATAGCCACCAAGATCTTGTTTTGATGAATTTTCTCTCCAAAGATCTTTGACTACATGGACGCGCTTTGCAGACTGGCAAAGGAGGAAAATTGAATTCCACCGATGTGTCGGTGGAATTTCAATTTTTCCCCCTGTGATAATAATATTCTCCAGTCTGTATTTCGTGGTAAATTCCACCGACTTTTCGGTGGAAACTAATTTCAAGGCCACAATAATCGCCAGATAAACTTCACAACTTCATGCATCTTTTGGAGACTGGCCGAAAATTAATGGTAACATATGAATAAAATCAATAAATAGCTGAAAATTCACCGACTTTGCCAGGATATTATTTTGAATTTGAAAGAAATTCCACTGACAAGTCTATGGAATTTACCTGTATTATTGTATAATCAGCAGAATTTAGCCTGTAAAATTCATTTAAAATACCTAAGGTATTTTCCAGAGTGGTCACAAACCTTACCTACTGGAAACCCTAATTGATGAATAATGCTTATGCTAGGCGTTATAGATATCCAGTTGTTGGTCAGATTGTACAACTTTTCAAGTCTGTGTCCTGGCAGTCCTGCATCTGACGCAACATCTGTTTATGCATTAACAGTTCTGCTCCCCAACAAATTAACAAAAATCAATTCTTATAACGATAAGTCAATTAACAGTTTTATCATTTTCTTCTATCAATGAATTATTAACAATTCAATCATTATATATCATAAATTTATTAAACAAAGATATTTTGAAAAGGAGATTTTCTATATAGAGTTGATTACTTTGTTCATGTGGGAAAAATAGATAGTCTTTATCTTTCATTTCAAATTTTTTTAATGAATTAATAATTGCTCACAATATTAAATACTTTGCTTTTTCGGCTCATTCAATGCTTTCCAATATATTCTCTACAACTTGAGACTCGCCTAACTTCCAAACATAGCTCCGAGAATATTTCCATCCAAAGGGTGATTTCTCTTCATTTTTATATATGATAATCTTATTATATTTTGTGCTTTAGTTTTAAAACATTTTATTGCTTACTAAATATGAATATTCTTCACATCTGACTATTAAAGTTACAGAATTTTGAATTGTTATCTACTTATTTTGTTATCAGAAAATGGTAAAATCTTACAAATTCACCAGTAATAGATCAAGATAGCAGAGTAAGTGTAGTAACCACTAAACCATGGATGAGTCTGATTTGGTGGAGCCGATAGGAGGGGATGTGGATGAACTCATATTTGAAGACTATGAGGAATACGATGACGAGTACTTTTGTGAGGAGAATGATGGAGCAAACTCTACAGCAATCAGCCAACAGAACGAGCATGTCACATCTCAAACCACCATGCAGATGGTGAGCGAGAATTTGCAAACGACTCATCAAGATGAAGTCACTTCTGCGATGGAAACTCAAGAGGAGGTTAGTTGTTGTATTTTAATACTGTTTTCATATTGATAATTGTATTCATCAGTAATGATAGTCTTGCTTTGAAGTTTCACATTATGATCTACTTTAGTATATTTGTGTGAAGCCACTTGTATTTTAAACCATGTTTCTTTTAGTTTGTTGAAGAGGAGACTGAGTTCACAACATCAGATAAAATTGTTGAAGAAGAACGAGGAGAGGAAGTGGAAGAGGAGCATGTTGAAGAGGATGAAGATGAGGATGAGGAAAGTCGTGAGAGGTTTAACAGGACGCAGGTTGTTGAGAGAAAACCATCCGCTCTGGAAAGATTGGGGCCACAGTAAGTTATGATCATCTCCTTGTTATTATGTATGGAGATTTTAGATTCACCTTTGTTGTAGTCACAATTTTTTGCTCATTCCACCTTTTCATTTGTACAAGGGAAAAGTTTATGTTATTATTAACCAATTAAAATATTTTTACAATAATGATTATAATATTTTTTCTTGTAGCTATGAGTGAAAATGCGGAACATATGATAACTAACACATAACTTACCCTTGTAATCTCCGCTCTTTTTGTTACTTATTTCTATTTTCTTTAAACTTTTTCTTAAATTGCTTCAATTCTGACTTTTCCCTATCACAGTATTTTGGCAAGCTGGGAAGTTATTTAAATTGTTAAAGAAAATAAGAATAGCTTTTAGGTAACTTTATGTAAATTATTGTTCATTCCATTTTTATTTAGCTTATGTTAACTTTTTATTCATGGCTATTTATTGTTAAAATTCTCCTTTGTCTAAAATTATCATTTATAAACGATTTAATTTTTAATTTTTTTTAATCAAATAGATGATTTAGTTGACCAATTTTCTTGATTTTCCCAGGACAACAGCTGCAGGAGTCTCCACCAATCAGAATCAAGTCACCCCAACCATGGGGCAGACAGTTGACGGCCACCATGTAAAAACGGCAGAAAACAAGCACATCATCAACCAAAACATCAACATATTCCAAAGACTCATTGTGCTCATCAACATTCCTCCTTTGAAAACTTTTACGGATATAAAAACCTTCGTGCGATCGAAATGTAAGGATTCAGAAACTTCATTAATTTTCACCCTAACAGAAGATTTAGTTACACTGATATCATGTATACCAGTTAGGCTTATTTTAATATAAAAAAGAATGGATCAAATTAATCTGATTATTAATGAAAAGATATTTATATAATTCTTCATCAAATTTAAGTGTATTTTTGATTTCGATATTTGAATTAAATAATCAGTTATTAATTAATTATGATTTATTTACTCAAAATATAAAGAAATTAGGGAAATTACTAGCTAATAATTTTCAGTATATCTAACTGTTTTACACACACTGTAAAAAATTCCACTTATAATTGAATAAAAAGTCCGTTGTTTAGAGTTGTGCAAGGCATAATTTAAATTACTCTTTGTCCTTCTTTTTATTTTCACAAGAAATAGCTAATGATATCCTATTTACTTTCAAACCCGTGAACATGTTGAAAAATACCGAAATTTTGCATCTTGTTTTCTTTATTTATTATTCTCCATCACACCATCTCTAAACCCCCCTCCCCCCTTGCACTGACTAGTAATTATTTACTTGGAAATTATCTATTTTCTTCATTATATTCTAACCCTTCATTCGAATATTCACCAAGTAGCCTAATCTCATGAATAGGGCTGTGACAAAATGCTTTTTAAATCATAGATCTTAAGAATATTGTAGACTAAATTAATTGCTCTCAAATACTATATAGCTACCACTGGTTCAGAACAATTCAATGGTTTAATTAAAAACATAGTCACAACCCTACTTATGGGTATCAGTTTACTTTGACCTTAGATTTAGCTACTATTTGTTTAATGTGATCTCTGAGAACCATGTACCTACTCCTCTCAGTGCACAAACACGTGAAACTGCAACTCATTGACGGTATCTATGACGGTGTTTGTGTGGTCGGTATATCCTCTCACACCGCCATGCCAGCAGTCATTCGACAACTAAACACACGGCGACCAGACAGCCAATCCATGCAAGCTCGTTTGGTCTGTATAATATTATATCGTATTCTTTATAGCTATTTAATGAGACTTTTGAAAAATAGTGTCACAATATTGTTAGTGGAATAATATTTACGCAGATAATTAATGTGATAATTATTCTTTTAAAATTTACTATCTGGGTCTAATAATCAGTTTTGAAAATGAAACTTGCATTGCTTATTTTATATTGTGATAACTATTTAAATAAAATATAGTCTTGTAAACACATTCATAGTAGCTAATGATTTATTTTGAGGAATTTAGGTATTGAAATTAGGTAATGATCCAATTAATTGATGCTTATTTTTCTTTACTAATTAGCTATAGGAATCAAATATTTAACGGAACATTATTATAAACTACATTGGTATTATGACTATCAAATTCATTCATTAAGTAGAAAAACTGGTATTTACTCAAAAGAATGTATCCTGCAAGTCATAAATCATAAGGTTCACAGTAATGCTAATTTGAAATATTCCCTCTGGCAATAGGTTCATTAGCTACTCTAATTCATTTCTTTAAGTTGAATAAGACTATTAACTCTGTTAAATTTTACTAACATTTAAATTTTTTCCTTGCAGATGTCTTTTGAAGACCACATAAAATACTGTGAGTTGAAGAGACGTTTTATCACGAAAAGCAACAGTGAAGGTATGGACTGTCTTGACAATCGCAAGTGGTTACTCCTCTTCACCAATCTGTCACCCAGTGTGTCTGACAAGTGGCTGATGGACTTCATACGCAAAGACTGTGAGTAGTGCAGTGAGAAAGGGTACTTGTAATGCAGCTATGGTTGATAGATACACTTGTAATGCAGCTATGGTTGATAGATACACTTGTAATGTAGCTATAGTTGATAGATACACTTGTAATGCAGCTATGGTTGATAGATACACTTGTAATGCAGCTATGGTTGATAGATACACTTGTGATGCAGCAATGGTTGATAGATACACTTGTAATGTAGCTATGGTTGATAGATAAACTTGTGATGCAGCTATTGTTGATAGATACACTTGTAATGCAGCTATGGTTGATAGATACACTTGTAATGCAGCTATGGTTGATAGATACACTTGTAATGCAGCTATGGTTGATAGATACACTTGTAATGTAGCTATGGTTGATAGATACACTTGTAATGCAGCTATGGTTGATAGATACACTTGTAATGCAGCTATGGTTGATAGATACACTTGTGATGCAGCTATGGTTGATAGATACACTTGTAATGTAGCTATGGTTGATAGATACACTTGTGATGCAGCTATTGTTGATAGATAAACTTGTAATGCAGCTATGGTTGATAGATACACTTGTAATGCAGCTATGGTTGATAGATACACTTGTAATGCAGCTATGGTTGATAGATACACTTGTAATGTAGCTATGGTTGATAGATACACTTGTAATGTAGCTATGGTTGATAGATACACTTGTAATGCAGCTATGGTTGATAGATACACTTGTAATGTAGCTATGGTTGATAGATACACTTGTAATGTAGCTATGGTTGATAGATACACTTGTAATGCAGCTATGGTTGATAGATACACTTGTAATGTAGCTATGGTTGATAGATACACTTGTAATGCAGCTATGGTTGATAGATACACTTGTAAGTCAACTATGGTTGATAGATAAACTTGTACAACCTCCTTTTCAATCATTGCTAATCTCTTATGGTTCACACACAGGTCCAGGTGTTCTGAATGTCCAGAAGAAGCAGATGATGCAGTGTTCCTTTGCTCTGGTTCTCATGGAGTCTAAACTGGAGGCTGACACGCTTCTAGTGAAATACTCTGGCAAAATTTTGTTAGGACAGACTTTGTTCATCACACCGTACTATAAAGTGAGCTCACAAACCTTTGAGATTAAGTGTAACTATTCTTTGTTCATGTTCCTAACTATTTTTAAATTTATTTTTCAGGGTTTTCCTGACAAGGTTGCTGTGCAAAATGCTACAGCTCCTCGTCCACAGAATGTTTCACAGGTGTGCTTTAATTCTATTTATTTTTAATCATCTATTCATCAGTTTTCTTCATCAAATTGTAGATAAATTCTGCTCATTTTATTAAAATATAGGTTATTAGGTTAGTAACTTTATTCACAGTGTAGCTTTTTTGCATACTTGAGCATTGTCACAAACTGGTGGTAGGTAACTTTGTTCATGGAGCCACTTTTATTTCTGACTGCTTCTTAGAATTTCTTGTATTTAATTACCTTTTGACATCAATGTTATGGCATTTGGTCCCAAAACAGAAACGTTATAGCTACCCCCTACTGAATTATCTCAGATTACTAGTCACATCTTCAGTCATATGGAAAAAAAAACGATATAATAATAATAATCTCTTTTATATGACCAAAGGTTTGAAACCGACCGATAATTTGTAACTTATCCTATGGGTTAACTATTCTTAATATTCTCTCCTGCTTCTTTTTCAGACTAACATTGTTATCCAGACCACTGGACCACCCCCAGTGGCAGAGGTGGAGGTGACTCCTGCCCCATCCAAAGAGAAGTCCCGTGTGTACATGTACACGCACATCATTCACACCAACGAGGAGTTCCAAGCTAAGACCAAGGGGTACCTCTTCAGAGTTCACGCTGCCAACGTCACATACGAGACTAAATACGAAGAGATAGTGGATTTGGTGCAGTTGAAAGGTAAGAAAGTGGATATGGGGCAATATCTTGAACATTATCTAAAGGGCCAAGCACACGAAGTGTTTTTTTAAGTCTTTCCACCAGACTTTTTGCTAAGCTCCTCCTACTTTTACCACGAAACTTGTGAATTATATGAAAAAAAACTATAATTATTTATTTACCAACTAAAATAAATAATGATTATATATTTTTTTTTACTTGATTCAAAAGTCTCGTGGAAAAGTAGGAGGAGCTTAGCAAAATTTGGTGGAAAGACTTAAAAAACCGTGCGTGTGTACGACCCTTCAGGTTTTTGAAAGTTCTAACCAAATATTGTGTAGTGAGATAATAGTGAATTACTTCATAGCAACTATAATTCTATAGTTTTCTTTAAATAATATAGAGCGAAATGTAATTAAAAAATTTCCGTGCAAAAACTGCATATCTTATAGTTCCAAAATATATATTTAGTTGATTTTTTCGAAAAATGCAGTTTTTAATAATATATACTGCTTGAAATATTACAGTTGGAGGGTTGGATATGTTGTACCCCTTCCGCAATGACCAGGGCAACTTTAACGGCTCCATGCTTCTAGAGTTCAGAACAGAGGAACTTGCCAGGATGTTCATCACCAAAATGAACAAATTCAGACTTAGTAATAGAACAGTGTACTTGAAAAGGGTAGGTCATTATTCCATTAGTTTAAAGATTCAAATGGCTAATCTCTTGATTCAAATAGCTAGTTTGCTAATAGATACTCTCTTGGTTTAAATAGCTAGTTAATAGCCAATCTCTCGATTCAAATAGCTAGTTACTAGATACTCTCTTTATTTAGCTAAATTGAACCAATAGGTTCACTAGTATTTAAATAGAAGGTAAGTTCTGAATTATTGGAAGGTTCCACATCTTCAATCATATAAGAAAAAGTATATAGGTAGCTAGTTAATATTTAAAGTGAAAGTTAATAATTATAATATATTTTCTATGATCAAAGATGTGAAACTGTCTGATAACTGGAACTTTCACTTGCTGCTACATTGATATTTATAATTAGCTAAACTTCTTGAGTTTTTATAGTTTGTATGAAAATTAACACAACTTAGTCAACGATTATCAACTTTCTTAGATATAGATATATAGCTAGCTATGTATTTAATTTTATATATATACATATGATGCATAATGTTCAGTCTTTTTCATTCTCGTGCATTATTAAAAAAACTTTATGTGAACATTATCTCGTTATTTCTTCCAAAACCTTCAGGATGTTAATTGCGATAGAGACTACAAGGGAAGTGTAATGAAGAGCACATTGAAGAGGACTCCAATTTCTATCCCCGTTGTCACCAAACCCATTGATGCAAATTTGAGCTCTCGTCTTGGACCTGCTCCGGGCAGTACAGAACCTACAGCCAATCCTGTGGTAGCAACAGAACAGCCTTCTGACATTCAACCGACACCAAATCTTCTTCCAATCAAGCAAGAGGACTTGTCAAATGTAACTCAAAATGTCGTTCCTAAAGTTGAAAGCTATTCTGGGGATGACCAATTGCAAGCCTCTTCTTCAGATACTAGGCCCCAAGATTCATCTGTGGTGGTAAAGGTCGAAGCCTCTGAGTCAGTTTCGCAAAGTACTCTCCAGACAGACACCACAGTGAAAGAAGAACCTGAGTTATATGGACTCTCTCTAGATTACCTGAATAAACTCAACATCTGTCCACCTTTGGTGGAAAACATTGTGCTTTACAATGTAAGTACTTGCAGCCTCTGTTAGTTGTTTTGTTTCGATATTTACTCTCTATGCATAAAACTTCATAGTGTTTTATAAATTATGTTTATTTATTCCGAAATGTACCTATTGTATTTCAGGTTGAGCCAAATGTTCCTGAAGCAGACATATCTGACTTGTTCAGTGCTGCGGGAACTGTCCAACTATTACGTTTTGACAGAGCTTCTGAACAAGCTCTAGTTGGTAAGTTCATTGTTAAAATTATCATTTGATTTGATTCTGAATCCTCTAATTCGCATAGGAAGGTTTCCAATGATGATCTCTCAGCTATATCTTTGTTTTTCTTTCAGCCATGAGTGATCCATTAGAGGCTGTTGAAGCAATTAGTAAATTTCACAATACCATTTGTTTTGAGAGGAGGCTAATCGTACAACTGTTCCATGGTAAACCAGAAGATTTCAGAGTAACCTCTGCTCCAATCAGAAAAGAAAATCAGGAACAGAGTAATGGTAGAGTTGCTTCAACTCATGGAGAGAATGGAAGTGAAGAAGATTTGAAAGTAAATCGAATTGAAGAGAACTATAACAATGGAGATCTAGAATCACTAAATCTTCAATCAAACCCTGATTTAACCGAAAGTTCAAAGGCTGAAACAGAAGCTGTTTTGAGTGTTCAATCCATGCCGTCTGGATCTGCAACTGCTACTCCTCAAGCAACAATAGATCAGAATTTAACTCCTGACACCAGCCAAAGTCAAGAAATTGCGCCTTCTGCTACTGTTGAAGGTGGTCAGCCAGCAGGTAGCGGTGTGAGAGGGAATGATAGAGGAGCTGCTGCTGGAAGTGGCTCATATCCAATCAGAGATGGAGTCTCAACTGAACGAGTTGGGTCACCTGCTTTAAGAGGGATTACTTCTGCCGTTCGGGGAGCATCGCCTGCCGTTCGGGGAGCATCTCCTGCCGTTCGGGGAGCATCGCCTGCCGTTCGGGGAGCATCGCCTGCCGTTCGGGGAGCATCGCCTGCCGTTCGGGGAGCATCTCCTGCCGTTCGAGGGGCATCGCCTGCTGGACGAGGTGGAGCACCTCTCATTGAACGGGGAGCACCTACTGCTGGACGTGGAACACTTGCTGCTAGACGCGGTATAATTTCTACTGGACGAGGAGTGCCTGGTGCTGGACGAGGATCTTCTGCTGCTGGACGAGGATCTCCTGCTGTTGGTAGGGGATCCCCAAATGCTGGTAGAGGATCCCCGAATGCTGGACGAGGGGCAGCACCAATTGTTCGAGGAGCACGACCACGAGGAGCACCTCCAGCTGTACGGGGAGCACCTCCTGCAGGACGGGGAGCACCACCTGCAGGACGGGGAGCACCACCTGCTGGACGTGGAGCACCACCTGCTAGACGTGGAGCACCACCTGCTGGACGTGGAGCACCACCTGCTGGACGTGGAGCACCACCTGCTGGACGTGGAGCACCACCTGCTGGACGTGGAGCACCACCTGCTGGACGTGGAGCACCACCTGCTGGACGTGGAGCACCACCTGCTGGACGTATAGCACCAACAGCTGGTCGTGGAGCACCACCAGCTGGTCGTGGAGCACCACCAGCTGGTCGTGGAGCACCATCAGCTGGACGTGGAGCACCACCAGCTGGACGTGGAGCATCACCAGCTGGACGTGGAGCATCACCAGCTGGACGTGGAGCATCACCAGCTGGACGTGGAGCACCACCAGCTGGACGTGGAGCACCACCAGCTGGACGTGGAGCACCACCTGCTGGACGTGGAGCACCACCTACTGGACGTGGAGCGCCCCCTGCTGGACGTGGAGCGCCCCCTGCTGGACGAAGAGCGCCAACTGCTGGACGGGGAGCACCACCAGCAGGAAGGAAAGAAACATCAACTGATATAGGGATTCCTGTTCATACAGGATTATCAGACAGTGGTGTAGAACTGTCTAGCAGAGGGGGTGCGGCAGTTTCAAGAGGAGCAGGACGAGGCGGAGCTAGTGTTGGAAGAGGCGGAGCTAGTGTCGATAGAAGTGGAGTGTATGCTGAAACCCAACAAAATATTCAAAGAATTGGTGATAATACAACTATGAGATCTGAAATGGGTAACATACATAATAGAATTGGCCAAGTCAATGAAACAGGAAATAACTCAACTGATGGTTTATCAAAACAGATTCATACTAAATCAGAATCTATCAATAATTTTCAAAATAGCAACCAATTATCAAAAAATTCAATGGAAGAAAATATAAAATTGGCAATGATGCCAAATCCTTACCTATGTGGAGATTCTCCGAAAGACTCCTACAGCGACAACGGTTACGGAGACCATAAACGTCCTCGTAATTTCAATGATGATGAGCCAATCTCTAACAAAAGGTTTAAAGAAGATGATCAGAAATTTGAGAAAAGAGATTCCTATGTTGGGAACGTGTCACCGTATGTTTCCCAAAATCAGTTCAAAAATGATAACATGAGTGGAAACAGAGGTAGAGGAAGTAGACGTGGAAATAGGGGAGCACAGAACCAACGACACCAAAATGCTTCTTTTGACCCAAGCCAGCCTCCACCTACATTGCTTCCCCCTCCCATCCCTCCAAGACTTTCTTCACCCAACACAACTCTACCACCGCCAGTCATAATAGGAGAAAGACCACCTAATCACAATGTTCCACCCCCTTCTCTGCCCAACACTTCTTTACTCCCCCCACCACTTATGAGTGCTAACTTATCACGTCCATTGTCGAACAGTGTCTCTACACTTTTGCCCCCTCCATCTTTGACGGCGAGTTTATCTGTTCCTCCCCCTATTCCTCCATCTTTGCACATTCCTCCCCCTAAAAGTATCGACAATCAGCGTTTGAATAACAATTCAAAGCAGCGTGGAAGAGGTGGCAAATGGAAAAGAAACCAGCCTCACTCTTCTCATAACCCTTACTTGCTGAGCAGTGACAGCTCTGACAAATGGACCATGGGGGGATATGGAGGAGCTTCTGCACAACAACAATCTGGAGCGGAATATGGCAGCACCTCTATGTTTGCGCATGGAGTGGCATCATCGAGGCTCATCCTGAATAACGTGAGTGATAATGGAAAATAAACGAATTCAAATTGAGTACTTATCTTTCTGTGTTTGTGGCATTATTTTTAAGTAGCTAGCTACTAGATTTAGTTAAAAAAGTTCAGATTTTATATTTATTAAGTTAGAAGCTGATTCTATCTTGAAGCTATAGTAAAAATGAATTACGTTGTATAACAATTAACAAAATTTATTAATTTATTTGAACAAATTTCTATTTTCTTTGGTATTTACAGCTGCCTATGAAAGTTGACTCGGCTGAGATTCGTCGTCTTTGTAGTAGCTATGGATCTATACATGGCATAGACATGGAGCAGAGAGCTTTCAAGTGTAGAGTCACTTTTGCTAGTGTGGACCAAGCACGT
Source organism: Caprella mutica (assembly GCA_947561585.1). Lineage (NCBI taxonomy): Eukaryota > Metazoa > Arthropoda > Malacostraca > Amphipoda > Caprellidae > Caprella > Caprella mutica. The sequence continues at coordinate 180,583 of CANNZV010001000.1, forward strand.
AATGCAGCTAGTGAGTACAGCCCTAGCACTAATGAATTGTTCAGTACCGTCGGTTGATAATAGCTAGTTGATAATTGATTTATAATATTAGAGAACTAGGCAGTTTTCAGTACCAGTGTTATACATTTTGATATTGAGCCTCTGGCTTGTTATAGGTTTGGGGTGTGGCTTTTTGTAGGTTGGGGGTGTGGCTTTCTGTAGGTTGGGGTGTGGCTTTCTGTAGGTTGGGGTGTGGCTTTCTGTAGGTTGGGGGTGTGGCTTTCTGTAGGTTGGGGGGTGTGGCTTTCTGTAGGTTGGGGGTGTGGCTTTCTGTAGGTTGGGGGTGTTGCTTTCTGTAGGTTGGGGGTGTGGCTTTCTGTAGGTTGGGGGTGTTGCTTTCTGTAGGTTGGGGGTGTTGCTTTCTGTAGGTTGGGGGTGTTGCTTTCTGTAGGTTGGGGGTGTTGCTTTCTGTAGGTTGGGGGTGTTGCTTTCTGTAGGTTGGGGGTGTTGCTTTCTGTAGGTTGGGGGTGTTGCTTTCTGTAGGTTGGGGGTGTGGCTTTCTGTAGGTTGGGGGTGTGGCTTTCTGTAGGTTGGGGGTGTGGCTTTCTGTAGGTTGGGGGTGTTGCTTTCTGTAGGTTGGGGGTGTTGCTTTCTGTAGGTTGGGGGTGTGGCTTTCTGTAGGTTGGGGTGTGGCTTTTTTTAGGTTGGGGTGTGGCTTTTTTTAGGTTGGGGTGTGGCTTTTTTTAGGTTGGGGTGTGGCTTGTTTTAAGTTGGGGTGTGGCTTGTTTTAAGTTGGGGTGTGGCTTGTTTTAAGTTTGGGTGTGGCTTGTTTTAGGACCTTCTTGTAGGTCGGGGTGTGCTTTTTTGTAGGTTTGGAGTGTGGCTAATGGTTTGTTGGAGGTGTGGCTTTTTGTAGGTTGGGAGTGTGGCTTTATCCAGGTTGGGGATGTGGCTTTTTGTAGATTGGGGGTTTGGCTTTTGCAGGTTGGGGATGTGGCTTTTTGTAGATTGGGGGTTTGGCTTTTTTGTAGGTTGGGGGTGTGGCTTTTTTGTAGGTTGGGGGTGTGGCTTTTTTGTAGGTTGGGGGTGTGGCTTTTTTGTAGGTTGGGGGTGTGGCTTTTTTGTAGGTTGGGGGTGTGGCTTTTTTGTAGGTTGGGGGTGTGGCTTTTTTGTAAGTTGGGGATGTGGCTTTTTTGTAAGTTGGGGGTATAACTTTTTGTAGGTTGGGGGTATAACTTTTTGTAGGTAGGGGCCGTTGCTATTGATAGGTTGGGGGCGTGGCTTGTTATAGGTTGGGGGTGTTGCTATTGATAGGTCTAAATGAACACTCTGTATCTCGGATAAACTCTTTTTTAGGAGAGCTCAATGATCGTCAATTTAAGGGCTCGACACTGCGTGCATTGGTTGCATAGAAATGAATTCTAGCATCAACTGTAAATAGAGGGGTGAGTAACATTAATTTTACTTTAGTGGTTTAAATGATTACAACTACTTTTAAATGATTATTGATATAATTTCAGTAGCTCGGTAACCATGTAAAATTTTAATAATTTGATGTTTATTAGCTCGATACATTTCGAATTTATTTAATTTTATCTTTGAATTGGTGATAGTGTTCATCACATGATGGTGATGTCTTGTCAATTGTATTTGTAATCTCCAATTTTTTCTTGGTTCTCAGACAGTGCAGTTCCAGCGAGTTAGGTTTGTAAGTAAGTATAACTGTTAGTTAATACGAACTAGTGTAAAAGTTATTCATTTTATCTTGTAAATAACTAGTGCTATCAATTAACGAATTTTTTCGCCGTTCGTTGTAGCTACCTTTTAAATCGGTCTTCTCGGATAATCAGATTTCGACTACACTCGCTGTTGGATAATTTGGACAATACTAAGTAATCTAATTTGTACAACCTGTTTACCCAATGTTGAAAAGAATATCGCATCTTATCTCACCAATTATTCATCTACACATCCTTCCGCCATACACCTAAATCCGTACAATTGCGGATAAATTTCACAATTTATATCGTATCCCTCGGGTGTTCGAATATTCTAAATTCAATATAATTCATCTTTGTATTCATAAGATTTTCTAAGTAAAACATCTTTTAAAGAATATCAAAGATTATTTAGAACTGGAATCATAGTTCCATTTTTTTTACTTCGTTTGAACGGGTTTCTCGGCGATCAACCACCAATTCTCACACCAGTTCAATTTCAATGGCTATATCTTGAAAATATTTATTTTCTCCAAGGGAAAGTATGACCTTTTGCTTATGTTTTCTACATATCAATTCTAAATGAACTAAATTGGAACAATATGTCGTCACAGCTAAAAGTGGGAAATGAGGGAAGACAAAATACTTCAGGCTACAGCTACATAACTTACTCTGTTAATTAATATACTCTTATGCTATTTATTGGTGAACTTAATGACATTGGTTAAAGATTTCGATAAAATTGATTCTAGATGAAAATCTAGAGGATCTTTTTATTTAGTGTTTACAGTGTACAAATGATGAGAAACCTATGCTTTATTTAATTCTCTTGTAACTTATTTGGGAATATTTTGGTTATTTAGTTTTATTTATTTGTTGATATATTATTAGGTAGCTAACTTTAAATGTTATTTTTTTTCTCTACATACTTTCGCTCCATGATTTATCTCCCAGATTTATGATATGCTTTGCGTAATAAATAGCTATTTGTTTGAAATCAGTTAATTATAAGTTTTTAATTTATGAAAATTTTGTACCTATATATTTTTCTCATTGTTGAACAATTTAATTAGTCTGTTTGACGTCATCTGGTGATTTATTAAAACTACTAGTTTAGAAATGTTTATCATTTTTTTAAACGCTACTTGCAGTTTTAGAGGATAGCGCTAGGGTTATGCTCTTCAACTACGAGGTCTTAGATTTTTGAGTTAGGTAGGCTCGTATGCTTCATTTACTATAATCTCTTCATTTTCCTCTTCCATCCGTGCTTGTGTCCTTTTCACTGTATTCGATAAGTATCTTTTCTGTATACATGCGATTGTCACGGGACTTTGTTGATTGACCTACTTTTCTGTTTGACAATTTTTTTTAAAGTCCCTTGTATTTATTTTCCTTCGACGTCTGCCAAATGACTCAGATTTGGTTAAGCTTACGTTTAATCCTGTGCAAATAAACTATATTTAGTTCATTAGTGGTAGGTAGATAAATGTTTTCGAGATTAATTTTAAAATATCCTATACAAGAATTAAAATATTAGTTATTGGTGACAGTTTTCTCCAGCGTTTCTATTTCAACTACATTGGGAATTTAACAATATCGGGGTAATTGAAGGTCATATAAGATGGATCAGAGCCTAATGTCGGATCCTTCCGTTTAGATATGAATAAATACACAGATATATACTAATATAGCCACAAGAAAAATTTCTATCTACCTGATATTACTTATTAATCATTCTATGTACTTTCATTGCTCTTGAAATATCAAAAGGTATCAATATTGATGTAATTTTATGTAGATAATCTTTGAAGAAAGAGTTTAGTCTACTTTGAGATTGTGAAGCTATTAGGCTCCGCCCATAGTCACGCGCGCAGCATTTTCTACCAAAACAAATTCTTCTGCGCATGTGGGGGCGGGCCTTAGCGTATAGCCCAGCCTTGTATGATATCTCTGAGTACAACTATTATGTATTGAAAATTGAGTTTGTAATTAATATATTAGTTTTTTATTCTCGTCTCAAGGTATTCCTAAGGTTTTAAAATTGTTGATAGTAGTTTTGACTGACGTCTGCATGTAAAGTCTAGTAGAGTTCAGGGTCTTTACGTATTGCACAAATAATCATCATTTTTAATTGGTTCAAGGAACATTTTCTATTACTTGGTTCAAGTTTTTTATCATGTTGATTCTTCCATCAATTTCTTTATTTATCTAGTAGCTTTTCCGCAATAGCTACCCGATTTCATCCTAATGAATGAGTTTCTGAATTTGAATTCTTTTAAACAAAGTTATTTCTTCATGACTATTAGCTACCACATATGCCAATTCAATTCGAGCTGATAAAACGTTGAGTTTTCACCCCACAGTTTACGCCTCTTAAATCAGTCACGGTTAAATGAATGTAAAGCAAGTTTACCGTCTATACTAGCGTTTCTACCGCCATCCATCCATTTAAACGTGATTAATTGAAGAGGCGTAAACAGGGCGGTGAAAACGCAACGTTTTATCCGCTAATAGAGAAAAGTCCTTACAGAATTTCATCCTCATCTTTTGAATATGTTTAGACCTTCACTTGCCTAAACTATACTTGCTCTAACCTGCTCTGTTCAAATACAGAAGGTGAGGAGTCTTTTAATATCGATGTTTTTGCTTTAGATTATTCTAGCATTAGTGTTCTTTTAAGTCTCCCGTGACAGCTATAATGCAGTGTATAGCTATCACTTAATATGTAAATATGCAGTAAACTTAGCCTTTCTCGAGAGTTTCAATATCCTGTGGTAACATCCGTTATCTACATTATTTATTTACTAGTTTTATTTATATATTAAGTAGCTATTTCTCACCTTCTGGTGATATGTGACTTCACGAAGCCACTTTCCTTTCTGTCTGCTTTCTACAGTCACTTGTATCTACTTGATTTTTCTTTTGATGTCAGCTATATGGTCTTTGGTTCGGAAGCAAACGTTAAACCCCTATTAAATAGTAATATCCAATGTGTTTGTGGTTGGCAATGCTGTACCTCTACTGTTTTATTACAGCTTTTAAACCTGTACATGGAGGGTGGTCTTATTTTGGGACAGCAATCTGTTGATGTGGCACATCAGCAAAGTTAAAGTTGAGCAACTGTGTACGGGTTTAAAACCTTTGAAAATTTCTAAAAAAAAATTATATTTTTTTGTATTTTGTTAGTAGCTACCTAGATGCTCCTAATCTTGGTTGCATAAATATGTCATTTCTATGGTTTTGGAAGACTTTATGGCTTTTTTAAGGGTGTATATACATGAAATCTTTTATGTCTTGCATTTCTTGGTAAAAAATATGTCCAAAAGGGTTCTTAAATATGTTTACTGTGAAATATTAGAATTAGATAATTGCTTCAAAGCAACAAAGCACAACTGAGTTTGGAAAATGTTATTGGTGATTTTTGCTTCGAATGTATACAGAGTCTTTAAGTTTAAGGGTTTGTTCCCTAAGAGCAACTTTATGCCATATATTAGGTTAAATCTCGAATTAGCTACTTTGTTATTTTCAAAATTTGAATTTATTTGTCAACCACAAGATTTTGTGGTTTGGTACAGAAAATGAGAAAACCTAATCTTCATTTTATTTTTTATCTATTGCTTGTGTATTTAGTACTTTAATATTTTATTGTTCGTTTGACAGGTATGTATTAATTGTAAATGCTAACTTATACAAAATCCATCAATTATTGTGTTAACATTTCACATAGTATGTGATGCTGAACATATAATTTTTTGATCAATAGAGCAGTGCAGCTTTTTTTATATGTGGAAAAATAACTTCAATTAAAAATTAATTAGTTTATATATTTATTAGAGTTATGATAATATTCTTTTTGAAATATGCAGTGCTGGGCGAACTCTCAGTTTTGGGGTTCCGAACCCTATCCGAACTCAATTTTGAAATTTTGGTGCGAACATTTATTCTTTTAATTTTATATCTCAAAATGGACGAAACCGAAGAACTACAGTCTACACATTTATTTACGACCCTATTATTGGATTAAACTCCCAAGTAATTGACCAATAGTATTAGAATATTTGTAGGCTAAAGACCCCTACTCTAATTTTTTTTATTACCTTACGCATCAGATCTATGGTTACTGGTTATAAAACTCATAATCATTTCAAGTGTCTTTTCCCATTTGACTACCCCATACCCCTCTGCCAGGTCATTATTCAGTCACGAAGTGTGCTGTATCTACTATGTACAACAAACTGCATAACGGCTATCTTTGACCAAAATTGGACAAATAGCGGGGAAATGATTTTTTTTTAAGTTCTCAATCCTTTAGTAATATATAGGAAATAAATATCTTCAAACCGTCGCATCTCACAAACTGTAAGTTTCTACAAAAAATGGTTATTATTTTCGGATTCTATGGACAAAAGTAAGAAAAAAAATTAAATTTGGGGGAGTACGTCAAATGGGAAAGACCCCTTTTCAAACTTGGTCTTCGTTTTTATAATAATACGTTAATTAAGTTGTTATTCTAATTTTTATTCTTCCCTCAGAATTATGGGCAGAGAAAAAGTAAGACCAACTCTGACGTTATACCAATCCAAAACAATGGATCCATATTAAAGAATTCAAGTAGCTACCTAATTAAATACTTTTTTAAGTTCATACTAATGGTCTTCAAGTTTTCATATATATTATAACATTTATGATTTATCCGATTTAGAGAACTGTTATTTTAAAACATTCTACATGTTGTTTGAATAGGAAAATATGAAATATAGTTGATTTGTTCCTTTTTCTTCTATTTAATATACTAGAAAGGACAGACGGTGAAAGTTGAGTGTGAATATTTCTTAAATACACACAGGCCCCACTTATATTACGGCATTACCAGATCACGACTAAGTTTTATCACCAAATTGTAAACGTGTAACTATATAATTCTTACTCCTTAATCAAACATCTCATTTTCTATGAGTTATAATTAAAGAAATTGTTGCAGGCGATCAGTATATGTTCTGTAAATGCTCGTATAGTAAAATGAGGAAGTCTAGTTTTTTTCGGAATACGGAATCTCGGATTCACGAAAGACGTTCCGAACACTGAAGTCAAAATCTCCTTTCACGGGGTTCCGTATCCGAACCCATTTTTCGGTCCACACAGATTCGCGAATAAAGCTTCACAAACTTACGTACGGAACGCCCACCTCCGGAAAATATGCTTACATACTTCATGCTTTTACCAACAGGTAATTTATAAAGGGATAGTAAAGTCAAAATCAAACAATCGCCAAATTGATTTCAAATCTATTCAGAATATTTAATTACGCAATATCTGAATGCTCGTTTATTTATAAAATGTTCATATGAAAATAATAGAACTAGCGACACCTAGCGGAAGCATTTGCACTCATTACTATGTACGTGAGTATGTTTGTTGTTTTCATATTTATTTATGTATGCAGTAATCCACCTTTGTTTGCGTCAAAAAGGTGAAAAGATTCGTGACAAGAAGTCATAGTTTTAAAAATAAAGCCATCTCTTCACTTGAGCTAGAATCTAGGTAGCAACTTATCTCAGTTAGTTTGTTTAAACGTTTACAAGATGGCGCCATCTACCGTTAGCATTTGGAAAAATATTTAATTATTTATGAAATGATATATTTCCGTTATAAGATTTTATTGAACATTGCAATTCTTCACGAATAATCTATTCGTACTAAGCAATCGTTTGACATTAAAATTGTTAAAACAATAAATGACTGAACTGCCCCTCTAAACTCAACATTGAAGATTTTTCAGGTTTCACTCTTTCGAATAGAAATATTCTTATTCGTCATCAGGAGAAGGTTGGACAATGTTCACAACAATGAATTTTATGATACCATCTTTCAATTAGAGCTCTTTATCTTAGTTTATTTTTATTAGCTAAATAAACTATTAATTTTGAAGTTTGGAACCAATAATATTTAAATTTTAGTTGTATTATTGCTGATTACATGCATCTCTAAAGAATATCTACTTTCTTTATATCTTGAACAAAAATGAAAGTGTCTGATTATAATTATCAGTATAATTTATACAATAAACTTATACAATTTTACTTCTTTAGGTCCGTACACACGCAGGGTTTTTAAGTCTTTCCACCAGACTTTTTGCTAAGCTCCTACTTTTTCCACGAGAATATAAGAAAAAACGATATTATTATTATTTATTTTAGTTGGTATCCATGATACCTGCAGGTATCATGGATAGCAACTAAAATAAATTGAACTCCTCCTTTTTCCCATATTCTCGTGAAAAATGTAGGATTAGTTTTGCAAAAAGTCTGGTGGAAAGACTTAAAAAACCCTGCGTGTGTACGGCCCTTAATATGAGGCTCTCGATTTACTCCATCCGACAACCCCTCAAAGTTTAAGAGATACGATTAAACTATCTGTCAATCTCTACAGCAATAGTTAAATATTTATCCTCTTTTCAATTTATTACCATATTCATTGTATAATTTTTTTTAAATGTCATAACGCAAAGTATCCCCTTTTCATAATGCGTGTTAAATCAAATACATGCTAATGAGTTTTGATAGAATTAGCATATTTATGTGTAATATCTTGTAGCTACTCTGTTTATCTGAATAATTCTACTTATTAAAGAAATGTAAATTTAATTTATTTCTAAAAGTGCCATCTAGTGAGGGATATCTCATGCTTTTTGCCAGTCATTGACGCCATCTTGTTGTATTTTAATAAACTATACATCATCCCAGCTAACCAAAAGCTGTTTGTCCCACGTCTTAAGACGTCTGATACCCCTCGCTATAGAGGGATTTAAGACGTGGGGCGGGGGGAATCAGACGTCTTGTAGACGTCTAACCCTCTTCGTTTGCACAGGGATCCCCCTCTGCAAGACGTCTTGTCCCTCTCTGACAGAGGGGGACATCCACACCCACTCCGTTTTCAAGACGTGGGACAGAGTGTGAATGTCCCTCACTATAGAGGGATTCAAGACGTGGGACAGAGTGCGGATGTCCCTTGCTATAGAGGGAGGGATTCAAGACGTGGGACAGAGTGTAGATGTCCCCCTCTGCAAGACGTGGGACAGAGTGCGGATGTCCCCCTCTGCAAGACGTGGGACAGAGTGCGGACGTTCCCCTCTGCAAGACGTGGGACAGAGTTTGGATGTCCCTTGTGCTCTAACTACTTCGGTTAATTGGGGGTATATAAATATGTATAAGAAATAAAAAAGATCATACTAATCATTATTGCAATTTCTTACTTTTTTGCATATAGTGTACATGTACATTTGGCTGTATATCAATTATTTTAATATTACACATATTACATATTGTTATATACAAATGAAATGGGAAGAGATGGAGAAAGAAATGTAGTGGTGTTCTCGGAACTCGATCTCAGGACTCTAGTGTGATGTACTATTGAAGTCAGCGACGCTACCACTGAGCCATCCTGGACATGGTAGAAGTAGTATTGGAATGATGTTTATTCAACTTGATAACTTGCGTGCTTCTTAAAGTTATTTTAAATAAATATAATTTAATATTCTAGATTTTGGTATCTTTTCTTTTTCAATGTAAATGATAAAAATATGTATAAAGTTATTTATTAATATTTGTATTAATTAATGTTATTAACTACCTAATTACCTATAACTGTTAATTAATCTTACCTATAGACTATAGTTACCTACTGGTGGTTATCACTACCTATCTAGTTACCAACTAGTGTTTATCAATAACTACCTCTACCTAGTAACCTACAACGGTTCATCAATACCAACCTAGTACCTACTGGTGGTTATCACTACTTACCTAGTTACCTATTACGTAGTATTTATCAGTACCTACTTAGTTACCTACAACTGTTTGTCAATACCTACCTAGTTACTTACTGGTATTTTCAATGACTACCTAGTTGCCTACAACTGCTTATCAATACCTAACTAGTTACCTTCTTGTGTTTATCAATGCCTACCTAGTTGCCTACAACGGTTTATGAATACCAACATAGGTCCTAGTTACCTACTAGTATTCACCAACCTAGTTACATACTAGTGTTCATCAATACCTACCTAGTAACCTACTTATAGTGCTCATCAATAATACCTAGTTACCTACAGCTGTTTGTCAATACCTACCTAGTTACCTACTAGTGTTTATCAATTCAAACCTAGTTACCTACAACTGTTTGTCAATACCTTCCAGTGTTTATCAATACTAGTGCTCATCAATGCTTACTTAGTTACCTATAACTGTTTTTCAATACCTACCTAGACTCCTACCAGTGTTTATCAATACCTACCTACTAGTATTATTCATCAATGCCTACCTATATACCTACATCTGTTTATCAACAGCTACCTAGTTAGGTATATCTACTAGTATTTATCAATACCTACCTAGTTATGATACGTAAATAAAGCTTGATAATGAACTTGCTGCAATATGTATCTATATTTTTACCATTAAGATTCGCACCACGACTCAATTTATAAAATTTTCCTGCGTAAAACAGATGTGGGACAGAGAGGGACATACCGCGGGGGACAGAGAGGGACATCCTACGTGGGACAGAGAGAGAGACATCCCGCGTAAAACAGACGAGGGACAGAGACGGACATCCCGCGTGGGACAGACGTGAGACAGAGGGACATCCCGTGTGGGACAGTGAGGGACATTCCGCGTACTTTTTACCGCGTAAAACAGATTTGGGACAGAGAGGGATATCCTGCGTGGGACAGAGAGGGACATCCTGCGTGGGACAGAGAGGGACATCCTGCGTGGGACAGAGAGGGACATCCTGCGTGGGACAGAGAGGGACATCCTGCGTGGGACAGAGAGGGACATCCTGCGTGGGACAGAGAGGGACATCCTGCGTGGAACAGAGAGGGACATCCTGCGTGGAACAGAGAGGGACATCCTGCGTGGAACAGAGAGGGACATCCTGCGTGGGACAGAGAGGGACATCCTGCGTGGGACAGAGAGGGACATCCCACGTGGGACAGAGAGGGACATCCCACGTGGGACAGAGAGGGACATCCCACGTGGGACAGAGAGGGACATCCCACGTGGGGCAGAGAGGGACATCCCATGTGGGACAGAGAGGGACATCCCACGTGGGACAGAGAGGGACATCCCACGTGGGACAGAGAGGGACATCCCACGTGGGACAGAGACGGATATCCCACGTGGGACAGAGAGGGACATCCCGCGTGGGAGAGACGTGGGATATTCCCCGTGGGACAGACGTGGGATATTCCCCGTGGGACAGACGTGGGATATTCCCCGTGGGACAGACGTGGGATATTCCTCGTGGGACAGACGTGGGATATTCCCCGTGGAACTGACGTGGGACATCCTTCTTGTGCAAGACGTGGGACGTGACTGGGATTTCAGACATAGGAAAGACGTGGGATTTCAGACGTCTTGAGTCTCTGTCCCCACGGGGGATAGAGAAGATATGGTTAGCTGGGATATATGTGCAAAAAACGTTTGTATATCGCATGTTATATTCATAATTATAACTCAAAATTTGGT